>JANAVB010042420.1:25545321-25856565 GCA_029216955.1 Iris pallida | reverse complement strand
TTTCTGGGATCTGACCAAGCTGGTTTTGTATGGCCAGATACCGGAGCAACTCCAGAGGATCTACCGGTTTTTCAGCCAGATGGTGACCACTAGACGGAACACTGGCAACGAGTAGGTTTATTTTGGCTCTCCCACTTTATTGTAAAATTATTCTTTTGAGGCGTTTAGCTGACGAACAAGTGTTAGCTCGTGTACATTTTACTTACTGTCTGCCTACGGGCTGTAACATGATTGGCAACCTAGGGTTGATCATGTATGACTAAAACTCTTGCTAGTCTTGACATTTTGTAACGACTAGCTTTATGATCAGCTGAATATGTAATATTTGGGACGCCTTACTATTGTATATTTAGTAATTTTACATCTTGTAGCATTTACTTACTTGCTTGTGATTGAGACACTATGCTTGTTCTTGACATTAATAGACTGATGGCTTGTAGATAAATCCTCATATATCTAGACAGTCGTGACCGTATAGTGGAGTGGATCCCATTTTATTATACGTAGCTGGCTATGTCTAACCCCGCTCTCCAGTGTTCTTGTTCTGGGGCGTGACATGGTTTTAAGTGGTGGCCCCTGCAGGTCTTGTAAATCAAGATATGTGAGGGTTTACCGAATAGATGTCTCAATCACTACTCGTCCTTGATCTCTGTTCGTATTCTCTGAATCCCTAAAATTCTTGTCCTGATCACAAGATTGTAATCGTTGATCTGTCCTGGTCCTTCCTTATTGTTTCCCTATGTCGTCTTCTTTAGCGGCATTGTTCCTGGTCCTACCAATCAGCAAAGCAGAGCACCTCCCGTGGACCAGCAGCAACCACAAGATCAGGTCCGACACTCAGGAGCAGCCCCCGAGTCATACCTACCGGGGATCCCGAGCCACCAGTTCAGCCCATACAGCATACAGAGCCTGATGATGGTACTTTGGTGGGTCTCATCAGGACCTTCTTAGCTTTCCAGGATCGTAGAGGTGATGCCTTGCACCAGGCAGTGGAAGATGCTCTGAACAGAGGGGGTCGTCATGGGAACAGTGCAGCGAACAGTTTTAAGCGCCTGAACCCTCCATTCTTCGATGGCAACGAAGATGCTATCGATGCTGATGCATGGCTTTAGGACACAGAAGTGATTCTAGAGGTAGCCAGGACTCCGGAAGACGGGAAGGTGGCCGTAGTGCGCCTGCAGTTATTAGATCTTGCCCGCAGTTGGTGGGTGGCACAGGCTATTGGATTAGTGGCACCCATTGCTTGGGCAGTATTTCGTGAGAGGTTCCAAACCAAGTACTTCGATGCGGTGGCTCGGTACGATCTACAGACCAAGTTCACCAATTTGAAGCAAATGGGCAGGACGGTCGACGGATATGCGGTCGAGTTTTTCAGGCTTAGTCGGTTTGCTCCCACCTTGGTGGCGACCGAGTTCGACAGAGCTCAACGATTTCAGCAGGGACTCCACTTAGAGATTCTGCTGGCAGTGGAGCAGTTTGAGCATCAGACTTTCGATGCGGTATTGAAGGCAGCTAGGAGGCAAGAGTATACCTCCCACAGGATCGTAGACAGGACCGGAGGTCGAAAGCGATCTCACGGCCAGATGACCCAGTCGACAGCACCAGCCCCGGTAGTCAGGGCTTTGACAATTGGAACTCCGAGGCAGACAGCCTCAGTGACGTCGGTCACGTCCCCTCAGCAATAAAAGCAGAAGCAGTCTTCCGCAATGGGCTGCACTCATTGTGGGAAGCCAGGATACGTTGTTTCGAAGTGTCGCAGAGCTCAGGGATTGTGTTTGGCTTGTGGGGCACTGGACCACAAGATAGGATCCTACCCGAATAAAGCCAGTTCATCATCGGCCCAGACTAGTCCCTCGGTAAAGGGGCCAGCACCAGTGCAGCAGCAGCAGTACCAGCCTCCGCGGCCATTGTCGCCTCAGGCACAAGTATTCCAGCAGCAGAGACCCCAGCAGTATGCCCTGGTCCAAGCTCAAATTCAGAACCGACAGAGAGGTTCTTAGCAGGATGTCTTTCCTCTTCCTCATACCTTCAATTCCTTGCTTGTATGATTGTTTGTTTGATTGATTGCTTAGTATAGCTTGTCCTTGCATCACTAGCCTCTTGATTAAATTTCGAGGACGGAATTCTTTTAAGGTGGGTAGAGTTGTAATGCCCATATCTCGAATTATATATTTGGAATACGTGTACGTATTTTGACCCGTATTGTATGTCTCTCTGCTTGATTTATTTTGGCATTTTATTGATGGGTTTATCTTGGCTCGGTTCGGTTTGTTGGCTTGGTTCGATTTTGCTTGATTTTATGTGAACCAAACCACTCCCACCTACCACCACCTTCATTAAATATCCTACCTACCACCACCCTCTTTATTAAATATCCCACCACACATTTTTCTCCTTATTAACTCTTCTTCTCCCCACCATTACTTCTCCACCAACCTGAGAGAGTGGAGAGCTTAGGCAAGTGCATCTTGCTTCATGGAGGAACCCCATTTTTATTGTTCCATTATCTTCCTTATGTGTTTCCAACCCACTTTAGTACTTAGCACTTTTCATTTCTGTGGTTAAATTCTTGTAGGTCTAATTTTTTGGTATTTTTGGTTTCCGTGAATTCTGATCTAACAACTTGTATATTTTTGCTAGTTGATGGTTCCATGTTGTAGAGAATTTCATTTTACCCAAATTTGACCCATGGAAGTCTGGATTTTGGTTCCTAATGTTGTTTGGAGGAGCATGGAGGCCATGGTATTCTCCATGGACATGTTCTCTGTGGGAGCCATTAAATGCACTCTCAGCCGCATGGCCCTTGCATAATTTAAAACACATTAGCAGGCATGCATATTTTAATGCATTAGTAAGCATCAGCTTACATGCATACGTAAAGCACTTGGCCGCATGCAATACCAAAGTGAGCCGTATAAGGAGCAACACCCAAGTCAGCCGCATGCATGCAAGCATGCATGTTTGTATATTTAGCATCAGCCGCATATACTTAATGCATTAAATAATGCATTTGCAAGTCAGCCGCATATACTTCATGAGTTTAAAGCATGCATTCATTAATGCATTATATTTAGTACTAGCCGCATATAGTGGCATTAGCCGCATAAGCTTACTGAGTTTAAATACATTGTTTATGCATGCATGCATTCTTAAATGCATGTGCTGGCAATTGTTAAAGGATGCATTCTTAAATGCATTGCTTAAATACATGTGCTGGCAAGTGTTTTTTTCTGTAATGCTTAGTTATTAAAGCATGGTTCTTTAATGCATTATGAAATGCATGTGATAGCAAGCCTTGCTTGCATGCACACACAGTAGTGAGCCGCATAGGCCTACCTATCTTGGCCGCTTGGCTATGAGTGCAACAGCAAGCATTTAGCTTACATGCCTTATTTAATGCAATACTAACATTCAGCCGTATATGCATTATTTAATACAATTAATACCAAGCATTAGCCAAGGCTGCAAGCATTAATAAGTTGGCCGTATGGGCCATCAGCACGTGGCTGGCCGCATGAGCAATTCTCTGCATGGCCATTAAACCATTTCTCAGTCGCATGGCCATGGCCAACTGTTTATTTGTAGCCGCATGGCCCTTAGCTTTTAGTTGCATTCAGCAACTTAGATTGGCCGTATAGCCTTACTTTAATTATTTGCATATAGCCATTTTAATTTTAGGCCACATGGCCCGAGTACTTGAGTGGCCGCGTGTCCTTTTCTTTGCTTGAGTGAAAGCTTGCATTTATTGCGGGTTCCCCTCTCCTTGTCTTTTCTGGTTGCATGAATATTTCTTGCTGGCCGCATGGCCCCCTTCAGTTATTTTCTGGCCGCATAAGCTTTGGCTTGCCGCATGGGTGGCCTCCCACTCTCTTTGGCCGCATGTATGGTCTTCCACTTTTAGGCCGTATGAGGTCCACTTTGATTGTTTAAATGTTTTATTTGCCCGAATTGTGGCTCGAATGTCTTACCACTCCCAAATAGAAATTGTAGAGTTTCTCCTTAGCTTCAAGAATATATATTATAAATATATTATTATTTAATTGTGCAAGTTTCTCTCCTCCTTGATAAATGACATGACTTGATAGTGACCCGCCGTGGTGCACTCCTGACAAGATAACTTGACCTGACAAATTTGACATGATAATTTGACATGATAAACATGACATGATAGTGGCCCGACGTGGCGCACTCTTGACAGTGAACATGACATGATATATATATATATTTTTTTTTTTTGAACAAAGGGAATTTTATTGAGTAAAACAGGGAACAGAAAACGGCCCCAGTCCAAACAACACAAAATGGGCCAGACCAAGACCACCAAAACTAAGCCAGAAGCAGGCCCATAAGTGGGCATCTTCCGGTCCAAAAGGCTAACAGAGAAACAAAAAGACCCGCGTGGCCCAGCCACCGACTACCAAATTCAAATTCAAATGAACCGACAAAAAGGAGGGGGCACGTGGCGCCCCACGCGCGAGGGAGGGCACGTGGAGGACAACTCGGGGCCCGAGGCCGGGCAAACACGGGGCTCGAGGGGGGCTGGCCAGAGCGCGTGGGCCAGCGCGCTGCCCGAGGGACGCGAGTCCCGAGGCGCACGCGGGGGGGCACACAGCCGGGACACGTCGACGGGGGGAGGCGCAGACCCGCCGGTCGCGACGAGACCAAGGCGGAGGGGGGAAGCCAAGGAGGGGGACGCCAGAGGGTCCGCCGCTGACATGATATATATATATATATATATATATATATATATATATATATATATATATATATATATATATATATATATATATATATACCCCCCTTTCTTCTTCCTCGCGTGGGCGGGGCCGGCCGCCCTCCCCTACGATCCGACCGCTTGGCCGTGGAGCCCCCTCCCCCCTTCCGGAGGCCCCCACCCCTCTCATTTCCCCCGCGGTGTCACGTCCCTGAACCGGAATACTGGAGAGCGGGGGAATGACTCAGCCAGCTACGTATTACGGGTAGATGAATACCGTATAATACGATCAATGCTGTCTAACCAGACGAGGGGGTGCATACTACATGAAAGTCTTACTATGGTCACTTCACATCTATTGTCTCAATCATTCAAGTAAGAAACAGAAATAGAGAACATGTAAGAAAAAGCAGTAAGGCGTCCCAAACGCTCAGTCAAAATGTTCTTGAGATCTGGCTTTACAAAACATAGCCAGATGGTATAGCAAAATATACACAATTGTTGTCAGCTGCAGTCTGACTTTAGTTACAATTATGCAAAAGTAAGAGCAAGACAATCCGACTAACATGTCGATGCCAAACGGCTAAGTATAAAGTAGATGACAAAACGAGCGGTGAAGTAAGGAAACCCACTCGAGTCCTCCTGCGATCATCCCTCTAGTATTGACCATCTTGGAGGTAGAAGTAAGTTGGATCCTCGGGGACCGGCTCTAAATCTGGCCATGCAAAACCAGAGAGGTTAGACCTCTAATAGCAAGTACCACAAGGAAGGACGATATGAAGGACTAAACCAGTAAGTAAGAGAATATAGTAATAGATCTCTGCTTCCCACTAGGATTCACATAACATCACGACACTTCGAACCAACCTCCCAACCAAACAAGGACAGAAGTTAGCCCGTCATGTCCTGACATTCTGATCTTCTCAGTTAGGCAACAGAGTAGGTACAGTACACAAACAAATCATCTTGAACGGCCAATCAACTACTACGGCTTGCTATTGTGAGTCCCAAGTTATCCTGGAATTATGCAATTAGGGATTCCTCAGTTCTTACTATGTGCGAGCAAGGCTAGTCTATCCAATCAATCAATTGCGCCAATCATGTAGTTAGACGAGTTCCAGCGGGACGCCCGCCGTTATAGCATGTACAATAATATAAGCAGATACCGTTCCCTGCCCGTGTGACAGATTTACAGTATCTGTGGAAACCAGCCGGCCCGTCGGGCACTTAATAGTCCCGAGGGGGCTGCCATGCAAGAACTCGGGAATCCATTCTCTCCATGCCATCATTATTTTATTTAACTTAATAGTCTCTACGTTGCGTGAAGTTCCATGCCGTGGTTCATGGTCGTTCAAATGAGTACTTTTGTACGGGGTACGATATGCGCAACTCTACAACGATACCCATGCGGCTAGGTTGTAGGTTTTACATAGCGTGATGCAACAATCAAGTCTAACCACGGAATAATCATGCCTTGACCATAAAGTACACATGTTGTTTTGTAAAATAGATAAATAATTAATTTGAAACCTCCATGTGCCTGTATGCCAATATTCGAGATTGGCTAATCGAGTACAATAGTTCATTACATGAACGTGTCTCATTCATTCAATTCAATAAGACGACTAGCCAGTCTCTTAGTTCCAACTAGGAACACATGATCAATTTTAGTAAAGATAACCATTATTAACAATGGTATTAAGGCATGAAAGTCAATTTGTATTACACGGGGTCAAGTCTGTAACTCCTCAGGGTTAAGTTCCAGTAAATCTGGGTATCCATGGATTAATCAAGACACATGACACATTCTACACAACAATCCATATTTACAATATTAACATGTCATGATTTTATCAAGTTCACGCCAAAAGGCGTAAGGATATAATAGAAGAATTATCATGCCATCATTAAATGAATAAGTTATAAAGCAAATAAAAACACCCTGGTTAAAAGTCACGCCAGCAAGTCTAAGCTAAGGCCAAAAGTCACGCCAACAGGTCTAGTCAAAGTGAGCGTGAAAATGGTTCCTGTTGGCATGCACAGTGTGAGTGTAGAAAATGATAAGAAATCTATGCACGCACTCGTGGACGTGTGCATGACTAAAAATCCACGCACTCATGGGTGTGTGCATGTCTGAAAATACATGCACGCTCATGAGAACGTGAGCGTGACTGAAAATACACGCAGACACGCAGAGACGTGTGCGAGACTGAAAATACACGCACGCTCCTGGATGTGTGCGCGACTGAAAATACACGCACGCTCCTGGATGTGTGCGTGACTGAAAATACACGCACGCAAACACGAGCGTGACTGAGAAATACACGCAAACACGTAGAGACGTGTGCGTGACTAATGAGCAGTTCTACCATATGAACTCTCTGATCCGAAAACACGCTAAGTTGGTGGATTTAAAACCCATGAGCAGCCGAAATACTACAACTTAGATCTAGAGAAAACAAGCCATAGAAATCAAAAATGCTAAGAACTAATCTCTCTTGGAATCACAAGAAGAAGGCAAATGAACCATAAAAATGGATGATTGAGAAGCAAGTTTGCACTTGCCTTCTCCTGCTGCTGGTAGGTGGTGGAGAGTAATAGGAGGAAGAAGAAGAAGTAATGGTGAGAATGAAGTTATGAGGAGAGAGAATGGAGAGGGGAGCTTTAAATAGCAAAGGGGATGGTAGGTGGGAGCTAATGGGCCGGGTTCGTGGGGGTTCGGCCAAGGCCAACCCGAAAGCAAGCAGAGGATTAAAAGCGGGAAATAAAATACAGAAATAGATTGCAGGAAATAAAATACAGACAATTAAAATTGCAGGAAAATTAATTAACATGAAAATTAAAGTGCAGATAATTAACATGAAATTATGGGAATTTAAATACAGAATAATACATGATAAATACTAAATAAGTATACATGAATTGTACATGTATAAAAATACGCATTCCGGGAACGGGGAGTGACATCTCTACCCACCTTAGAAAAATTCCGTCCTCGGAATTTTAAATCCAAGCTGGTAGAAATATCGGAGCTAAACTAATACAAGCAATTTTAGTGAGCAAGCAATTATTTTACCATATCAAAAGCAAGTACTATATATGTAAATTCTTCAATCTACGATATCAAGCAATTCTATCCATAAGGTGATAAGCATGAAGAATCAAGACAATCAAGGTATACAAAAGAGATATACCTTGTGAGTCAAACAGGTGTGGATACCGTGATCGGATATCATCCTCACGTTCCCACGTTGACTCTCCCAAGGAGTGATGACCCCAAGCAACACGGACAAGACTAATTGTTCGGTTCTTGAGTATCTTCTCTCTTCGGTCCAGAATGGACACAGGCTGTTCCTCGTAAGACAGGTTGGTACCAACAACCAGCTCAGAGTGATCGAGGACATGGCTTGGGTCCGATACATACCTACGTAATTGAGACACATAAAACACGTCATACACCTCTCGTAACGAAGGCGGGAGGGATAAACGATAAGCTACATCGCCTATCCGATCAAGGATAACAAATTGGCCCACGTACCGCGGACTCAATTTCCCGCGAACGCCAAATCTAATGACCCCACGAGTAGGTGAGATCCGCAAGAATACGTGGTCCCCAACAGAGAACTCTAACAGCCTACGATGCTGGTCCGCCCAATGACGATGCCGGTCTTGTGCAACTCGAAGTCGCTCTCTAATTCCCTTAACCACTTCAACCGTCTGAACAATCATTTCTGGACCTAACATTTTCCTCTCTCCAATATCATCCCATACAAGGGGTGACCGGCACTTCTTACCACTTCTTACCATATAATGCTTCAAACGGCGCCATCTGGATACTGGCTTGATAACTGTTATTGTATGAGAACTCGACCAAGTGCAGGTGACTTTCCCAAGACCCTCCAAAATCTAGAGTGCAAGCTCGCAACATGTCTTCTAAAGTCTGAATCGTCCTTTCTGATTGCCCATCCGTCTGCGGATGGTAGGCCGTACTAAACCTTAACTTGGTACCCAGACTATGATGTAAACTCTTCCAGAAATGTGATGTAAAGCGGGTATCTCGATCCGACACAATACTGACAGGGACTCCATGCTGCCTAACTATCTGTTGCATATACAATTCTGCCAACTTTTCTGTAGATTGCCCTACTCTGAAAAGAAAAAAAATGTGCTACCTTCGTAAGTCGGTCCACTATTACCCAAATAGCATCCTTACCACTTGGTGATCTCGGTAAACCGGTCATAAAATCTATTGTAATATGCTCCCATTTCCATTTCGGAATAGGAAGCGGTTGCAATAACCCAGCTGGCCTCTGTTGTTCTGTCTTCACTTGCTGACATACCAAGCAACGGGAAACAAATCTAGCTATCTCCCTCTTCATCCCGTTCCACCAGAAATGCTGCTTGATATCTTGGTACATCTTGGTCCCTCCAGGGTGAATGGAATACTGAGAACTGTGAGCTTCTGTCATAACCTCATATCTGATATCTCTGCTAGGCACACATAGACGTGATCCAAACCTAAGTGTACCATCTTCAAGAATTCCCATCTCCTTCCTGAGTCCTGACTCACATTCTGCCCTAAGCTTCTGAATCCTTGGGTCTTGTGCCTGAGTGCCTTGATCCTGTCTACCAAGTCGGATTGAACTTGCAGACTTGTTAGAACTCCTACATCACTAGGAAGTATAACTTCGATGCCCATCTCCTGAAGGTCTTCTAAGATATGCCTCTGCGTTGTCAACATAAATGTGCCGCCTCTCCTGCTAAGAGCGTCTGCCACTACATTAGCCTTGCCTGGATGATACTGAAGCTCCATGTCATAATCCTTGATCAACTCCAGCCATCTTCTCTGCCTCATGTTAAGCTCCTTCTGAGTAAAGATGTACTTCAGACTTTTATGATCTGTGTACATCTCCACTCGGTCACCATATAAGTAACGCCTCCATAGCTTCAGAGCAAACACTACTGCCGCTAACTCCAAATCATGAGTTGGGTAATTCTTCTCGTGGTCCCGAAGTTGCCTAGATGCATATGCTATCACCTTCCCATGCTGCATAAGGACACATCCAAGTCCTTTACCTGACGCATCACAATATACTGTAAAACCTTCGGGTCCAACTGGTAATGTAAGAATAGGTGCTGATATCAACTTCTGCTTCAAAGTCTCAAATGATGCCTGACATTCTGCCGACCAAACAAATGGTACATCCTTCCGGGTCAAGCAGGTCATGGGTGCTGAAAGCCTTGCAAAGTCTGACACAAACCTTCTGTAATATCCTGCCAATCCCAAGAAGCTCTGCACATCTGCTACGGTCTTGGATACTGGCCAACTCTCGACTGCTTCTACCTTCTTGGGATCTACTGCTACTCCAGCTCCTGAGATGATATGACCCAAAAATGAAATATGATCCGTCCAGAACTCACACTTACTGAGCTTGGCATACAACTGGTTCTCTCTCAGAACCTGTAACACTTTTCTGAGGTGGTCTTCATGCTCCTCTTCACTAGCTGAGTATATGATAATGTCGTCAAGGAACACAACGACAAACTGGTCTAAGTATGGCATAAAGATGCGGTTCATCAAATCCATAAATATCGCTGGAGCATTGGTCAAACCACACGACATTACTAAGAACTCATAATGCCCATACTTCGACCTGAATGTTGTCTTGGGAATATCTTCCTTCCGAACCCTCACTTGATGGTACCCTGAACGAATATCTATCTTGGAAAAAACTCTAGCTTTGTTCAACTGATCAAATAAGTCGTCGATCCTGGGTAATGGGTACTTGTTCTTCACTGTTGCCGTGTTAAGCTTCCTGTAGTCAATGCACAATCTGGATGACCCATCCTTCTTTCCTACAAGTACCACTGGTGCTGCCCATGGTGACACGCTAGCTTGGATGAACTTCTTCTCCTTCAGTTCCTCTATGTGCTGATATACCTTAGCCTGCTCTGAATTCGCCATTCTGTAAACTCGATCTGATATCGGTTTAGTTCCTGGTGCCAATTCTATACTGAACTCAATATCTCTAACTGGTGGTAGACCTGGAAGTTCTTCAGGAAATATGTCTAAAAATTCTTCAACTACCTTCGGGATCTGAACTTCTTCCATTGCCGCTACTATTCCCTGCTCTGGTTGAGTTGCCTCTGATCTGACTAAGGTGAATCTCTTCCTGCCTGAAATATCAAAAGATACACTCCCTCTACGATAATCTATTGTCGCATGACTGTCTTTTAGCCAGTCCATGCCTAAGATAACGTCGAAATTTTCGACAGGAAATTCTATCAACCGGGCAGGTAAAGAATGCCCGCAAACTACAATGCTACACGCTAGAATAACTCTACTAACTCATACGAGCCCATTGCCAGTGAGTAATTCAACCTCCCTGGCAATGCCTCGAACTCCATTCCTAGTCGTGTCGTAAATTGTGCAGATATAAATGAATGGGATGCTCCCGAATCAAACAATGCTACTGCGGGATATGAGGCGACGAGAATGTTACCTGCCACAACATCTCCCGATGCCAATGCCTCCTCCAAGGATAGAGTAAATGCCTGCCCTCGACCTCCTTGCTGGTTCTCATGCTGCGGCCTAGCCTGGTGCTGCTGCTGGCCTCTGCCTTGATGATGCTGGGGCGGTCTATGCTGGGGTTGCTGCATCGGCGGTCCCTGCTGCCGAAACATCTAAGCCTGCGGACGCTGTGCCAACGGCCTTACTGCCACTGCTGGTCCTCGATATTGGCCTGCCCCTGGGGCTGGCAGAGCAGGAAACTGCTGCCCGGGTCCTCCTGACCTCGAATTCATGGGACATGTGGTAACCCGATGGTCTGGATTCCCACATATCAGACATAGTCCATTCAATATCCGACACACATCTCTAGTGTGCCCCATCTTCCCACAATAAGTGCAGCCCGCCGGGGGTTGCTGGTTCTTCCTCTATAGCTGTTGTTGCTGCCTGGGTGGTACTGGTCCTCGTATCGCCACATCGTGGATACGAACGCCAGTGGATGGTGCTGTTGTTCGGGGCGCTGCTCTTCCTCCTCCTTCAATCTGACTGTGGGATCTCTTATGGCCCCCAGTCCTTACTACAAGCCTCTGAATGGTGATCTCATGCCTTCGAGTTGCTGTCAATATCTCATCAAAAGTCTGGTAGTTGTGTCCCTCTATCAATTGCAAGAGTTCAAGATGAAACCCTTGCTGAAACCTCATATTCCTCTGGCTCTCTGTTGCTACCATCTCTGGGGTGAATCTACTCAATCTGCAGAACTCTGCTGCATAAGCATCTACAGTCTTGCCGGCCTGCCTGAGGCTGATAAACTTCTGTTGTAGCTCAAACCGTGCCACAACTCCATAGTACTTGGTCTTGAATCTTGCTGTGAAATCGTCCCAAGCCACAGGACGTCTAATGCCCACTTCCTCTGATTCCCACCAATCACGTGCGAGATCCTGAAGTAATAACTTCACCAGATCCACACGTTCTTCTGTCGGTACCTTAGCTGCTGTCTGAATAGCCTCCATATCCTTAAGCCATGCATCTGCTGATATGGCATCTTCCGTGCCCTCAAAATGGCGGGGGTTGTACTTGCAAAACCTAGCTGATGCTCCTGAATCTGGTCTTGCCCCTCTTTCTAAAGCCGTCTGCAATCCTTGGTTGAGCAACACATTCTGTCCTTGTAGCTGAGTGTGCATGCGCTGCTGGGCCAACATCTGTTGTTGCTGAGTAGCCATCATTCCTCTCATGATCCCCAAAAGGGCTGGTGTGTCCTCTTGGGTAGGTGGAACTGTGGGTGGTGGTGAAATGTCCGGATACTGCGATCCAGCTACTGGTTCCACTATCACTTCTTCCTGGGTAGTCTCTTGAGTTAGTACTGGCCCGTGTTGCTGACCAACCAGGTCAGGTTGTCCATGTTGCTCTTGTTGATGTTGTCCAGCCCTGGCAGATGCGGACGAAGTGCCCCTAAGAAAAGGGACAAGAGAACAATCAAACAACCGGACATGAAATATCAATGAAGTCAAAGGATACCGGAATGTCAAGCTAGAGTCGAGAGTAACGAATCATGAGATCAAGGGAGAACATGTGTGATTGAGACATCCTATAAATCAAAATACCCCACAAGTCTGAAATCAGACCTGCGTGGGCCACCACTAAAACCTTGTCACGCCCCAGAACCAGAATACTGGAGAGCGGAGGAATGACTCAGCCAGCTACGTATTACGGGTAGATGAATACCGTATAATACGATCAATGCTGTCTAACCAGACGAGGGGGTGCATACTACATGAAAGTCTTACTATGGTCACTTCACATCTATTGTCTCAATCATTCAAGTAAGAAACAGAAATAGAGAACATATAAGAAAAAGCAGTAAGGCGTCCCAAACGCTCAGTTAAAATGTTCTTGAGATCTGGCTTTACAAAATATAGCCAGATGGTATAGCAAAATATACACAATTGTTGTCAGCTGCAGTCTGACTTTAGTTACAATTATGCAAAAGTAAGAGCAAGACAATCCGACTAACATGTCGATGCCAAACGGCTAAGTATAAAGTAGATGACAAAACGAGCGGTGAAGTAAGGAAACCCACTCGAGTCCTCCTGCGATCATCCCTCTAGTATTGACCATCTTGGAGGTAGAAGTAAGTTGGATCCTCGGGGACCGGCTCTAAATCTGGCCATACAAAACCAGAGAGGTTAGACCTCTAATAGCAAGTACCACAAGGAAGGACGATATGAAGGACTAAACCAGTAAGTAAGAGAATATAGTAATAGATCTCTGCTTCCCACTAGGATTCACATAACATCACGACACTTCGAACCAACCTCCCAACCAAATAAGGACAGAAGTTAGCCCGTCATGTCCTGACATTCTGATCATCTCAGTTAGGCAACAGAGTAGGTACAGTACACAAACAAATCATCTTGAACGGCCAATCAACTACTACGGCTTGCAATTGTGAGTCCCAAATTATCCTGGAATTATGCAATTAGGGATTCCTCAGTTCTTACTATGTGCGAGCAAGGCTAGTCTATCCAATCAATCAATTGCGCCAATCATGTAGTTAGACGAGTCCCAGCGGGACGCCCGCCGTTATAGCATGTACAATAATATAAGCAGATACCGTTCCCTGCCCGTGTGACAGATTTACAGTATCTGTGGGAACCAGCCGGCCCGTCGGGCACTTAATAGTCCCAAGGGGACTGCCATACAAGAACTCGGGAATCCATTCTCTCTATGCTATCATTATTTTATTTAACTTAATAGTCTCTACGTTGCGTGAAGTTCCATGCCGTGGATCATGGTCGTTCAAATGAGTACTTTCGTACGGGGTACGATATGCGCAACTCTACAACGATACCCGTGCGGCTAGGTTGTAGGTTTTATATAGCGTGATGCAACAATCAAGTCTAACCACGGAGTAATCATGCCTTGACCATAAAGTACACATGTTGTTTTGTAAAATAGATAAATAATTAATTTGAAACCTGCATGTGCCTGTATGCCAATATTCGGGATTGGCTAATCGAGTACAATAGTTCATTACATGAACGTGTCTCATTCATTCAATTCAATAAGACGACTAGCCAGTCTCTTAGTTCCAACTAGGAACACATGATCAATTTTAGTAAAGATAACCATTATTAACAATGGTATCAAGGCATGAAAGTCAATTTGTATTACACGAGGTCAAGTCTGTAACTCCTCAGGGTTAAGTTCTAGTCAATCTGGGTATCCATGGATTAATCAAGACACATGACACATTCTACACAACAATCCATATTTACAATATTAACATGTCATGATTTTATCAAGTTCACGCCAAAAGGCGTAAGGATATAATAGAAGAATTATCATGCCATCATTAAATGAATAAGTTATAAAGCAAATAAAAACACCCTGGTTAAAAGTCACGCCAGCAAGTCTAAGCTAAGGCCAAAAGTCACGCCAACAGGTCTAGTCAAAGTGAGCGTGAAAATGGTTCCTGTTGGCATGCACAGTGTGAGTGTGGAAAATGATAAGTAATCCACGCACGCACTCGTGGGCGTGTGCGTGACTAAAAATCCACGTACTAATGGGTGTGTGCGTGACTGAAAATACACGCACGCTCATGAGAACGTGAACGTGACTGAAAATACACGCAGACACGCAGAGACGTGTGCGTGACTGAAAATACACGCAGACATGCAGAGACGTGTGCGTGACTGAAAATACACGCACGCTCCTGGATGTGTGCGTGACTAAAAATACACGCACGTAAACGCGAGCGTGACTGAGAAATACACGCAAACACGTAGAGACGTGTGCGTGACTAATGAGCAGTTCTACCACATGAACTCTCTGATCCGAAAATACGCTAAGTTGGTGGATTTAAAACCTATTAGCAGCCGAAATACTACAACTTAGATCTAGAGAAAACAAGCCATAGAAATCAAAAATGCTAAGAACTAATCTCTCTTGGAATCACAAGAAGAAGGCAAATGAACCATAAAAATGGATGATTGAGAAGCAAGTTTGCACTTGCCTTCTCCTGCTGCTGGTAGGTGGTGGAGAGTAATGGGAGGAAGAAGAAGAAGTAATGGTGAGAATGAAGTTATGAGGAGAGAGAATGGAGAGGGGAGCTTTAAATAGCAAAGGGGATGGTAGGTGGGAGCTAATGGGCCGGGTTCGTGGGGGTTCGGCCAAGGCCAACCCAAAAACAAGCAGAGGAATAAAAGCGAGAAATAAAATACAGAAATAGATTGCAGGAAATAAAATACAGACAATTAAAATTACAGAAAAATTAATTAACATGAAAATTAAAGTGCAGATAATTAACATAAAATTATGGGAATTTAAATACAGAATAATACATGATAAATACTAAATAAGTGTACATGAATTGTATATGTATAAAAATACGTATTCCGGGAACGGGGAGTGACACGCGGTGTCTGGTGGTTGATCCCCGCGTGGGGCGTCATCGCCGGCCCTGCGTGCGGCCGTCATCCCCGCAGCTGGCGTCGTCTCTGGCGTTCTCGCCGTCGGCGTCACCGTCCAAGCCCCCTGGCTCTTCGGCCCCCTCCATCCTCGGGCCTCCGTCGGGATCCCCCTCCGGCTCGTCGCCCCCGCCTCCCGCGGCCCCTTCATCCGAGCTATCGCCCTTCTCCTCGGCCCCCTCCGGCTTTCCTCCTCCCGCTCCGGAGCACCCTCCTCCCGCCGCCGCTCCCTCGGTCGCCCCGACTCCATCCGGCCTTCCTCCCGCTCCGACGCGTCCTCTTCCCGCCTCTATCCTCTCGGCCACCCCCTCGGCGGTAGCCACCAGTTCCGGCGCCCCCTCGGTGGTTGTATGCACCGCCAGGGCCTCCTCCGCCGCCAGCCTCGTAGTGGCGTCCCCTCCCCCTGTTGAGGTCCCCCGATCCTCTCTGGGGTGGCCCAACTCGGCCACCTCCTCCATCGGCCCCCCGGTAGTGCCTCCCGGCGGCCCTCGGCTGGCACCCCCTCTTCGTCTTCCCCCCTCTGCGCCGGCGTCACTGTCGGCGGCCCCCCTAACTCCCCCTGCCTCTCCAACCCCCATCGTGGGCCCTCGTGGCAGCTCAGCCGTCGGAGGCGGCCAGCCTCTCGCTTCCCGCGTCGGTGCGTTCCCCCCCTGCCTCCCCATTAACGGAGGCCTCCGGCGCTCTCTCCATCATCTGTCGGAGCAGCCCCCTAGCCGGGGGTAGGTCCACCCCCCCTCCTTGGCCGGACGCGCCCCCCTCCTTCCCGTCGGCGGCCTCCGGCCCTCCCTCCGCTTCTTCTTCCTCATCTTCCGTCCTCCTTCGCCTTTCCTCGTCGGTGGCCCCTCCACCCGGTGGTTCCCCCTCCGTCGAGGACCTCCCCTCCGTCGCTGTGGTACCTGGCTGCCTACTCCGCCGACGGCCGCGCCCACCTTCGGGCGCTCTCGCCGGAGTGTCTCCCGGCTGTACTTACCCCCGCACCCCCCCATCCCCCCGGATTCTAGGCCATCCTCGCACAGCACTCCCCTCGGGCAGCGGTATCGCCTGTCCCTCCTGGGCCCCACGCCCCAAATGCCAGCCCGTTTGAATTTCGAATCTCGTTTTCTGAGCTCCGGGTTGCGAAGCTACAGCACCAAAAAAAAAGTATTTTGGTTATTGGTTAATGTTGTTAATGACGTTTAGTCAGGAACTTTATTAGGGCTTATCCCACTCTTTGTAAGAACTTGGGCTATCTCCCGGTTCTAACCGCTCTTTTTCCTTTCCAATGAAGGCCTTAGCCATTGTTTAAATATATATATATATAAAAATATATATATACATATATATATATATATATAGCCCGATGGCTGTGGCCAGCATGACACGACAAGATTGAATGACCTGGACACCGTGGATGATTGTGCTTGTACAAAATAAACCCGTCTTGTCTTGCATCATGTCTAGGACGGGGACCCCTGAGTACCACGGTCAGGGGTACCGACTGAAATCAACTAAGGCTAACAACTAGAATAATCCAGTAGTTATGAAGAGATTTCCCAGCTACAGGCAATCCCGTTATCTGGGCGCCCCACTTGGGATCTGTAGCCTGCCGACGAGTAGGACACATTTCCAGCACACTATCATGTGTTGCCCATTATTGTACTAATATTTGACCTGGATAACCTGGATGGTCTGCAGGGCTTGTGGCTGTGGAACAATCTCGCTGCATCTTGCTAGTAACTAAGGCTTGTGATAACCCTAGTTAGTTAAAGTATCAAGCCATACTTATTGCTTGGCCGTAAAATGTTGGATGGAGTTTACTCAGTCTAGTCTTGTCTTAATCCTGTACAAGATTGTTGCATGTCCTGATTTCTTATTTTATCTTGCCGATAAATGGTGGAAGAAACCAAGTTCTGTTCAGACGAAGGGTTACAACCCCGGTCCTTGTTTGGTTTATGGGTTGTAACCTGGTTATCTGAATAGTCCCATGGTTATTTCATCGTATATCACCTGTCATGCTTGATACGTTTTACCTTACTAACAAGATTGGAGACGGAGTTCTATTCAGGTGAAGGGTTACAACCCTGGTCCTTGTTTGGTTTAAGGGTTGTGACCTGGCTACTTGAATGGTTCCCTCGGACTCCATTATGACTGTTATTAATCTTTTACTTCAAGTTCTTTAACTGCTTTAATATATATTTTCTGATGTGCTGGTTTTAGTTCTTAAGTGAAGCCTCCTTTTTGCAACTTGCTCTTTCTGGGATCTGACCCAGCTGGTTTTGTATGGCCAGATACCGGAGCAACTCCAGAGGATCTACCGATTTTCCAGCCAGATGGTGACCACTAGACGAAACCCTGGCAACGAGTGGGTTTATTTTGGCTCTCCCACTTTATTGTAAAATTATTCTTTTGAGGCGTTTAGCCGAGGAGCATGTGTTAGCTCGTGTACATTTTACTTACTGTCTGCCTACGGGCTGTAACATGATTGGCGACCTAGGGTTGATCATGTATGACTAAAACTCTTGCTAGTCTTGACATTTTGTTACGACTAGCTTCATGATCAACTGAATATGTAATGTTTGGGACGTCTTACTATTGTATATTTGGTGATTTTACATCTTGTAGCATTTACTTACTTGCTTGTGATTGAGACACTAGGCTTATTTTTGACCTTAAGAGACTGATGGCTTGTAGATAAACCCTCATATATCTAGACAGCCGTGACCGTATAGTGGAGCGGATCCCATTTCATTATACGTAGCTGGCTATGTCTGCCCCCGCTCTCCAGTATTCTGGTTCTGGGGCGTGACATTCTCGTCGTCGCAATCACCTAAAATATTGGTCTACAGTCAGGAGGGAAACAAGAACATACAAATCCGTTCCAGCAACTTATTTAATAATTAAAATAAGACAAGAAATAGTTTATAACGTACATTTAATTTTATTAAATAATAAATAAAAAATAGTTATGCAATAAATCTCTGGAAACGAAAAGGATGCAATCTAACTAGCAATAGTGTGTGAGCGCGTGACATCATGTGGCTGACTAGGGAGGGAGGCAGTAAGTGTGTCACCCCCACTTTCCTAAATAGGACTAATATGGTCATTTACATTATTTTATTATTTTAATATTATTTAAATATTATTGTTAGTGTTTTTATAATATTAGTTAAATAGGTATTTTATTGATAGAGTTTTTATTTATAAAAGCTTTAATATATTTAATAAATATATAAAATAAAATATTTAGTTTTTGTTTATAAATAAATTTTGATTATATATATATATATATATATATATATATATATATATATATTTTTATATATATATATATATATATATATATATATATATATATATATATATATATATATATACATATATATGTCCAAGGGGTCGTGGCCTAGTGGTAGCGACGGGGGCTCCCCGGGCGGAAGGCCCGGGTTCGAATCCCCCCTTAGGCGCACGCGCCTAAGCTCCAGTAAGAAGGACACCCAAAAAAAAAAAAAAAAAAATATATATATATATATATATATATATATATATATATATATATATATATATATATATATATATATATATATATTTATATATATTTATATTTATATTTTAAAATATATATATTTTAATATGTATATATATGTATATATATAAATATAAATATAAATATAAATATATATATATATATATATATATATATATATATATATATATATATATATATATATATATATATATATATAATTTTATTTTTTATATATGTATATATATATATATATATATATACATATATAAAAAATAAAATTATATATATATATATATATATATATATAATTTTATTTTTTATATATGTATATATATATATATATATATATACATATATAAAAAATAAAATTATATATATATATATATATATATATATATATATTAAAAAAAATAGTCGTCGACCCAACTTCGCGAGCAAATTTCTCTTTCCTCGCTCGATCGTTTCACGATCTGTTTCTTCTGGTATGTTCGCAACATATAACCTTTAATTTCCTTCAAATAGTTCGTGCCGATTCGCATCATGTGCGATGAAACACTAGTTCCAAAATCGAGAAAAACTTAATTTATTGGACGTTAGAAACTGTCCCTAAATCCCGACTTTATGGCCGATTTGCGACCAGCGTGTTACGAGTTTTCAAAATCCGTTTGAAGAGACTTGTAGACAACCTATAGGGCTTTTAAACTCTTTTTGTAGAATTAAATTTCATGCACTGTACAGAAAGTTATTGGTTTGTGAAGTTGGAGAAAAAACTAATTTTTAAAACTGAATTTTTAGAAAAATTGTCCTGATACGCCGTCCGTCCCGTCAATCCGGGCGACGTGGTCACGAACCAAAAGTATCGAAAGGTGCGTAACGACTTCGTGGACGTGTGGGCTTTGACGAAATTCAAATTGGTCGCGTGTGCACGACGAATTTGATGCGTATCCGTCAAAATTTACCGTATCGACCTTTTTGCATATTTGTCAATTACTTTGTGCACGCTCGTCATATCGAGACAAAACTTGTGCCAAAAGGACCGTATCATTTTTCTGGTCCTGTATGCCAAGTTTGGTCTGATTCTGAGAAGGTCGACCGAAACGCTATTTTGGCGGACCCGCGATCCGATCTAACGGACGAATTTGTGCACGGCCCACTGGAATCCAACTTTGGACATATGGTTGGGTTCGTCTCGTCAAACTGGACCTGTAGACATATAGTTTGATAACTTTAGAGACTATAGGTTCTAGCATATTTTTCGGTACAAAGTGGGTCCAACGGCGGATACCATTTTGATATAAAATTATCGTTTTGCCCCTGTGTCCAGAATTGGACTTATGGGTAGGCATTTCTAGCTAATTTGACCATTCTAAGAATGTTGGTAATGTCTGTTTCAGCATTAGGAGATATTTGTACGAGTTGACCGTTCGTGGCTCATTGAGTGTGTTGTAGTTTTGATTCCCTCAGCTCAGGACAACAAGCAAGTACAATCTCTGATAATTTTTATTGCTTTGATCTCTACTATATCCGATTCAGTTGTAGTGTTATACTTGATTCTCTACACAAGGATACACGGACTAGTATACGTGAATCTCGTCATGAGATGTCATTTCCGGTTTACCTGGTATATGAGTACATTGTTTGATATTGTTTCCTGTACTTGTATAGACACCAATTTGGGAGTGGGCTGGCCCCTACTCTTTGAATCCGGTGTCATGACATGTCACGCCCCGCTCCCGTAGGAGCGATCGTCCTCGCTAAGGCGTGATGCCGCACGAGCCTAGATTGCGCTCGTACAAGGCAGTTTCATAACGGCCGATTACATCGGCGGCGACGGGATCGTCGCACAGAAGCCCCAAACAGAAATATTGAAACATGCAGCAGAAATTTAGAACAAGCACACATGAACACAAGTCATTCAAAAGAAACTCTTTTATTGATATTGAATACAAGATTACATTTGTGGGCGCAAGGCCAAATTACAAGTCTCTCGTGCTCACTTTTCTCTCATTTACAAGTCACTCTGCTCTCTCTCATCTCTCGATTATAATGCTTGAGCCAGCGAAAGCTTCGGAAGGCGATGTCCATACATTATGTCCCGTATAAGTCTTCAGTCCACGCAGCCGCACGCTTCGAATCGCCAAGGAACTCCGTGCCTCGACGAATCCAAGCGAGCTCCGCGCCACGAGCTTCTACCTGTGCCTGCACATGAACACTGTGTGGGTGTCAGTACTCAACTGTACTGGTGGAGTGAGCTCCTCGCCCACCCATACAAAACCGACACGTTCATTTACTTTGTGCAGCTTACAAGTCCCTTTACGATTGTCTTTCTAGTCTTGCCTTAGGTTCAATTTTAAGACATGACGTCTAACCAACTCTTTATGCGACGACATAGTCATGCTATCATGTCAACGTGTATTTCGATCAAGGCAATGCCTCATCGCCTAGGTACTTGACCAAACTTCAACTCGGGACGGCAGGGTCGTGCCGTATTCTATTCGTAACTTAACATATTCGGACAGTGATTCGTCGAGGAGCAACTTATGCGAACTCGGCCGTGCCAAGGCATCAAGGGGTTGATTCGTGCAGGACGTGCCCTTAGACTTTATTTAGACTTGTCCGTGCTTCAATATGAGGTCGTGCATAATGACTCCCTGACTTAGCCAACTTATACATTACGGTCCTTTTCGACTTAAAGCGATGGCACTCGACTTAACTTATGCAACTCAGGCCAACAATGCCGATACGCGAAAGCCACTACGCGAATGCCAATACTGATACGTGAATGCCAATACTTGATACGCGGAAGCCTTGGTTTATGCCGAAGCACGTATCTGCTAACTTGATACATGTCGTGCTAGACTGTTTCATGATTCGACCGACGCTGTACTAGTACTCGACGCTATCCAAAGGCAAACATGCGGATTATCGCTCTTGCCGACACATCTACATGAGTGGTCACTAGCAATGTCAAGCTATCTTGGACACGGCTTGGTAGGGGTATCAGGCCTCCCTTTCAATGGGTAGCTAGCCCCGGAAGCGCCGATACTCCCATGCGGTTATCCGGCATCCTGCTTTGAGCCACAACGCGCTTTCTCCGGGCGAATGATCCCGGCGCCCCGACAATCATTCGAGAAGACTACACCTTGTCGACAAGTTATTCAATGACCATGCAAGACCCAATTCGATCTATCAAATCCTTCCTTAACATGACCATGCATTCAATCTTTCTATCGAGACTTAACGAGACTCCCAAGCCGCGGGACCGATCTCGTGTGCGGGACTTATCAAGACTTAGCGAGACTCCCAAGCCGCGGGACTGATCTCGGCGACAAAAAGTTGCGTGGACTTCCTTTGATCGTGGCATACTCTTTACTAGATCCAACGTAGCTCGTGCCTTAGACAGACCTGGTTTTATAGGCGACGCTATCGCTCAAGTCATATATTTATACGACGAGCCTTGTTCTCAAGGGACTACGCGACTTGACAACCGTAGATAGAACGGGACAGTGCTAGAAATAGCTTCGATATCCCAATACAACTCTTGTCTAACTTATTCGAGCAATGACTCGATGAGTAAAGGCTATGCCGAGCTTCGCCTCGAGGGAACGTGTCGTGCACGCGTTCGACTTGAACAACCAAGTCCTCGGGTGCCTAGACATAAGCCAACAAGCCGTACAAGATGACTTAACTTGCGGAACGTGCGAAGGCTATGCCAAGCCTTGCGGGACAGGACCGAGCATGCTTGATTAAGCATTCATGCGGGCGACGCCTATGACTTAGGCTGATTCGAGTGTTGGAGCAAAACGATAGGACCGTGCATGCTTTACCAAGCATTCACACAGGCGACGCCTGTGACTTAGGCTATTTCAAGTGTCGGGACAACTTAGCAACTTAAGCCAACTTCCTTCTCCCAAGCCACGGGATCGAAGGATCGAGTGTCATTTGAAAGCACGCTGAACCGACTTCTATGAAGACCGTGGGACCATTTTCCATGTTCTAAGACATTCCGACGGGTCGGAATTATTTCCTTAGCTATGTGGATGCGTCTCTTTTATTAACAAGCCTAACTTGTGCAAGTTGAAAACAAGTGAGTTATTAAGTGAAGGCTAAGATGAAGCGAGTTCACTGAAACTCCCCCACCTGAGCGAGGAGTCGTCTCGACCGAGCGAGCCTTCGAGTAGCCGTTGCAAGGCTAAGTCCGAACGCCGTCGGCGTTTCGATTCCTCCGATTGACTTTGCGGGACGGGGCACTACATGACCTGTCATGTCTAGATCCATTATACTATTCGGGGATGGGGAGTTATTAGAGGTTATGTGATCATTACCCCTACTTGTTTATTATACTTGTGCATAGCTCCACCCTCACCACACGTAGGGTGTAGCCTGACTTTATACTACTTGTGCATAGCTTTCCATTTTTGGCCGGCCTGATCCCTATACTATTATACTACCTGTGCATAGCCGGTCAAATGGAACAGCCTGATCTTCACCTAAGCCGATCACATCACGCTCTAATATCTCATGGCACTTAATTTTTATGTTTACATCATACCTCAGATTACTATCCATTGTTTATATTCCAATTTTTATCTTATATCTCACACATGACATGATATCCAGTTCTCTTGTACCGTTTTACTTTCAGTCTTGTTATTTCATCTTGTATTTTATTATAATTGTCTCTTATAGTATTTGTCAATTCACATGGAACTGTTGTTAGTGTTTGTACTTGCTCGTATCCTGACAGGATAACCCCCATTGTTTTTCAGAAGATTTATATGCAGATTGTCCGACCTACTACGGGTTTGGCATAGATGGAGCCTACGACCAGGACCAGCCCGTAGACCCGGTGCTCGTAGAGGACGCACCGCCAGTAGTGACCTAGTTTACCTAGATTTTGTCTTGATTACATTCTAGTTGATACTTTGAGACTTGTAGTATTTATTTTGGGATATTATTTTATGTCTTGGTTTCTGAACTTGTGATTGCGACTCAGAGTTGTTTCAGACCATTTATCTTTATCTTTATCTTTATCATCATGTTTATCTTCCTTAGAATTATGTGATTGAGTTATGGTTATATTCCTCCGTGGGGAGATGACATGTTATAATATTGTGTCTTAGATTCTATATATTCTAGATGACCTTTACAGCGTTCTACCGCCGATACTGCGGTGTATGTTGGACGTACCCACGTGCTCGTGCCCCTAAACAGGGTGCGGGTCATGACAAAGTATTCTAGTGAACACTTGGGCCCAAGTGTGTTGGGCTTCCGCCATCCACAGTGATTCAGTAGGGGGCTTTGACCACAGGTGTTAACATTACTCCTCAATCCCCGAGTCCATTAGTCAGTCAAGCAGTCAGTATGATCCGAGAGAGATCCCGTGAGTCATGTCGATACAGTAGTTCTACTATGCAATAAAATTAATTATTAACTAAAACATAAGTTTGGGTAAGTATGAACTTGCCTTGGTGTTTCCGGTGCTGTAGGTGATGACAAAAAATATCTGACTAAGTCCCGAGACTGAAAACCTACATTAACGAAATATACTTAGTTGCCAATCTACTGTTGCTACAATACTAATTAACATATTAATGACATTAACATCTAGGCCCTAAATCACTGATAGTTTAAATAAGCCAATAAATTATACATAAAAAATACTTTAGAGAGCTCTAAGTTAATAATATAAAAAAATTATAGGGTTTTGTGAATAAAACACTAAACTTATTATTTCTTTTAAAAGAGAAAATCGTTAATTTATTTAATAATAAAAATGCGACAATTAATAGGTATTCTGATTTTGAAGATAACCGTACAAATATATTTTTTAATACTTTAAAATCACGTATAATAACATTTTGGTAAAAAATAATTTCCTAATAAGCTATTGTTTATAAATAATGCGAAAAAAAATATTTTATTTGTTAGTAAATTAATAACGATTTTCGTAAACCAATATAATAGTTATAATTACTCATATCAAAATACTTGAAAATACTTTGAAAGTAAATAGAATTTATTTACATAAACTATACAAAATATTTTAGTAGATATTTTTAAGTAATAAGAAACCATTTTAATAGTAAAATTATGAAAATCATTTATTTAGTAAAGCTTAAGGTTTTCAAAAACATACTTAAGACTCTTATTAAAATATCGTCTAAAACCTTTATTTTTTAATACAATAAAACCTTACTAAACTAATTTAACGATTTTATTATGAAAATATTTCATATAGTAATTAATACAAAATTATTTAATTATACAAATAACTTAAGAATTTTAAACGGAGAAAAACTAGCGTTTATTACCAAAAATTCATTTTTGTCTATATTAAAAAAAAATAAGCTTTGATATAACTAATTAATATCTAAAATAACGTGATTCTATGATAGTCGTAATTAAATTAATTATTAAAAATGAATCACGTCACATAAAATAACGTGATTCTATATCTAAAATCGTTTAATCTAATAACTCACTACTTAATATTCAATTTATATGATACGTCATAATTAATACTAATAACATGCTAATCGTCACATAAATTAATTATTAAAATCTATTACAAACACAAGATCTACATTAAGAAACTAGCTATCTATCCCGGAATTGACAGAGCTTTATTCTGTCAATCCAGGTCGGAACAGAAATGGGGTTTTTGTATTCTGTAAAATACACAGAAGGCTTCTGGCTTACCGAATGGCTGATGACGGAGTACCGAGGGGAGGCCTTGGACTCGGAACGCACGTGCAATACGTACGAACATGGGGAAGTCATGTGAAACGTGCCGGACGGCAGAAGTGCGCGCATGGGCACGCAGGACACGCGCAAAGGACGCGGGAACGTGCTGACGCGGCCGGGAAGCTGCCGGGGAACGCTGGCACGGCCGCGAAGCGACGTGCGCGGCTGCCGTGCGGGCGTCGGGATACTGGTCGGCAGCGAGGACGGCCGCACGGTGCTGTTGCGCGGACGGGGGAGCCGCACGGGATGCGGCAGCACAGCAGCGCCTGGGGCGGCGTGCTGGTTGGTGCGGTATCGACTGTTGCTGGCGCGCGGGTGCGCCGCGGCGTTGCCAGAGCGCTCGCTGGTCGGCACGAGGGCAGTCGTCCGGTTGGCGCAAGGACGGGCAGTCGGGAAATGCGGAGAAGACGTCTAAGTAGAGTGTTGATGCGACCGGGGCGTCACGTGGAGCGTCGGAATGTGATCGATTTTAGAGTTGGAGAAGTGTGGGAGAAGGAAGAGTAGGTTTGGGAAGGTGGAAGGGTTCTATGATTTCTCTTCTGGAGAAGAAAAAGTTTCTGGAAAGTAATACATAGAGGAAGATGGGTTACGTAGGGGGTGATCCGGCTAAGAAAGTGGATCTGAGCGAAAACTTGGTGGGTTGAATGAATAGTTAAGTCAATTGGGTTAGCGGGTTTGTGTTGGTTAGGGGATAGGTCTAATCTATGGGCTTAAGTTATTGGGCTAGAAGAAAGGGGTCTATTTAAGGCTAAAAAAATAACAATAATAATTAATAACCAAAAGCGTTACAAAATCCATATATTCAAAATCCAAAATTTATGAATTTTACAGGGTTCCAATGGCCGATAACCCGACCTTAGAGGTCACAGGATCACAAACGATATAACGTAAGAAACATATTCTATGTGTTTATAGTCGTTCTCGCGCATCTAACACTCATATATGTACAACAATCCGGTATATCCAAATCAAATACAGGGTATATGACAAATGTCTCTAATAAAAAGGAATAGAAATGATTGCTATACTAGAATAATGTGAATTTATGATAACAATGATGAATCATAAAATAAACAACAATTTAAACATGCTATACGAATTAAAAACTTGGTAAGGTGTACATGTCCGATTCTGCGATGTGTCATATGAAGATGAAAGGTAGCCCTCATGTCCACGCCTCGGAATCCGATGCTCCTAAATAATTAATCAACTAGTTTTAAGTATTTAATCATAAAACTTAAAATATATATTAATTAGCTAATTTAATATCTTAAACCATAATAACTATATCCAAATATCTCATGAAACTACTTATATTTATACACAATAACGTATACATTTTACGAGACACCAGGACCTAGTTTTACTGTTTTTGACTTCCAAAATTGTCGTTTATGTCCCTACTTCGAGGGTATGCCTAAAAATCATTTGAAATTATAAAAATAATAATTTTAATTTATTTTACACAGATATAATTTATGAATTTTAGATTTGGAATCCTAAGAAAAATTTATGACTATTTGACTTCCATGTCGGCTAGTCTACCCAAAACTTATCCGAAACATCGCCAACTACCCGATATGGCTTAAATATGATAAATACTATATTAAAACAGAATTAATATATATTTTTCTCAAAAAATAAACTCACTATTGATCATCAACTTAATTTCTAATTTATAGCCTTTCTAAGTCAGCAGTTTACCCGAAAAGCTAATATTTTGACCCCTATTTTTTTCGATCAGATATAAGATGATAAAATCACAAAAAATTGCTTTAAAATTATGATTATAGTAATAAACCTACATTATATTCAGTTTTAAAAAATATCAACAATAAAATATAGTTCCTTCACAACATTGCTAAAAATCAACGTTACTGTAATCCGATTTCTCAACAACTTTAGATGCCCACTTCTAGGGACAAAAATATATGATAAAAGGGATCAAAATCTAATTTCTACGACATTAATCTCAAATTTTCTACAGAATTTTACCATAGGGTTTGAGATGGAAAAAGATAGAGCTTTGACCAAAATCCTTCACAAGATTAGTTGTTGGTGCTCTTCCTAGTCCAAGAATCCAACTTTCTTTGCTTTGTATATTTGCTATCCCCTTCTTGATGTGTTGAATAAGATTTCAATGGTGGTTTGATGGTGAAGGTGGAGTCTTTTTGAAGGTTTAATGGTGTTTAGTTAAAGAGATAGTGTAAAGGAGAGACTTTGAGTGGGAGGAGATGATTAGTAGGTGTTGTGGAGGGAGAGGATGATGAAGGAGAGGGAAAAGGTTGCTATTTTCAGAATTAATGGGGAAGGGACTGCTCTTGGGTAGTAGATGAGAGTTTTTGGTGTTAGGGTTAGGATTTTGATGAAGATATATATATATATATATATATATATATATATATATATATATATATATATATATATGGGCCTATGGGTTGGGTTTACATATTTAGGAGTGTGTTTTCATGCATGGCATGGCCGACCATTATAGGGGCTAATTTTTGGACAAAAATTACATGGGGGATAATCTTGGTAGTAAGTTAGTTAGGCTAAGGACTTAAATAAATATATCCTTATATAAAACATTCTATCCTTTGAGCCAAAATAATTCCAAAATCTGAATATATTTAAAATATATTTATTTATTAATATATATAAATATCGAACATGTATAAATGGGTTTGGATATGGTTCGGGTCAAGTTCGAAAAGTTTTGGTATAATAGAGTCTCCTAAAAAGTCAAAAAAAAACTTATATAACTAATTAATTAATTAAAATATGGCTTGTGCCACAATTTGAATTGTTAACATACAAGAAACTAAAATATGACTATGACATCTCTAACATAGCTAGTATGCTAGTCAAAGCACCCGACTACACTAGGCATGCCATACTTTCTAGTCAACTTGACATTCAGACTCAATCATGACTATAGTCCTTTTTATATAATAAAAATAGGATAAAAATTAATTAAAAATCCAAAATAATATATTGACCCAATTAAATATTATTTTAATTTTGAGGGGGTTTACACCTGCACAAACACTATTTTTTGTATAATTAGCCAACTCATCGACAAATCAGTGATCGATAGGCTTACATGTGGTTCTAAATTTGAAGCAATTGATAGTGTATCCATCCCAACACTTTGTCCTCTTGATTGATCTGATAGATAATGATCGAAGTCCTTTGTTGATCTGTAACTCTGCACTAGGATGATGAACCTGAAACATCACGTAATATAGGCATATTGGACAATGAATAGCACCAGTACCATAAATGTTTTATGTTTAGGATCCTTACATAATTATTGAACCACGACGAAAATTTTCTATCAACCTCTCTAGCAAAATTATCACCATCAACATTAGGTCTCTTCATTTTACTTCATCTCTAAAAATAATGTGATAAAAAGGAGAAAAGTTAGAATACTTATTTGCCAAGTATAAACAAAATTGAAATATCTTGCAAAGTTGTGTTGCCTACTTCTCAATATTTTGTATCTCCAATATACCACTATTTAACAGTACATACCGATGAGCGGCTTCAAGCTCATCATCTTCCAACCATTGTACATTACTAGTACTTGTAATCTTACACCCAATATTAAAGATAGTAGGAATTCCAGTATTCGGTGCATCAACTCTACCTTTATCATCCATTGGGGCTCGATTTTGATTTGTTCTGACATGAGTATCGAAGTAGATGGAGCATAATTAAGTTTGAAACCTCCTCAGTGATATATGTTTCGCATATCAAAGATTCTACACGAGCCCAATTGTCCAACTTCTTCTTTAGGTAATGTAAATATCTAGAAATAATGTACTGAATAATTGAATTATTTGAATAAATAAATTACTAGTACAAGAAAATCAATTTATAACTCTCAGTAAATCTATCGATAATGGACGGGAGTACCGACATGTGCTCTGTATGCATGATAAATCAAAAATTCCTTGAGAATGGACGGGAGTACCTTTTCTAACTTGCACATTGTCAATACAATCTTCTCCTCAATTTCAACCATATGTTATACCGTCAACTTGCTTAAACAAAAATCTTTAGAAAATATAGATAACTCGACAGCGGGGTCCTTACCTGGTGAGACATCATATCTCTTAGAGCAATTGGTAGTAACATCTCCATAAATATGTAGCAGTTGTAACCCATATTACCGAATGTATTCAAAACAAATTATTTTATTTAAAATATTTTGTGCTAGAAATTTTTTATTTGAATTTCTATAGAGGAAATCATGAATATTTTCCAATAATAAAAGGTTTTGCCAAATTATATTTTCTAAAAAATTAGATTTTAAAATGTATAAAAATATTGTTTAAATTATTTTGATATTATTAAATATTAATTTGAATTATTATTTTAACCAAATATTAGAATTAGATTTGATTAATTTAGTTTTGAATTTATTGATTATTATCTTTGACCAATAAAAATCTATTGCTAAATTATTTTAAATAAGATTTTGGATTATGCAAATATGTTTTAATTTTTTTGGGTGAGTTAAATATAATTTTAAATTATGCATGGTAACTAAATATTGGAATAGATTTGATTAATTACATTTTAGATATTTATTTTATTTAAATTTTTGGAAAGATTTGATCATTGGATTTTAATCCCTACTGATTTAGAAAATCTCTATATATTTAAGGAGTGCTTTTTTTCCCTTCCAACTTAATTTTAATTAAGTAAATGTAAACAATTATATATACCTATTGAACTTATGAACATCTCTCATATTTTTCTTTCCCAAAATATTTTTCTTATAGCTTAAAATTTGTCATAAATTCAGCCTTATTGTTTAGAAGCTGTAGCAACTTCACAAAGTCGTGCGACCAAATCCGAACTTCGTTTCACCTCTAATTTTTTTTGTTAGAATATCAAAGTTAGCTTTCCAAATCCGTAATTTAGTCTTTTTAATTATGAACGTGAATTTATGAATAATTATTTGAGTGCCATTTGTCCGAAGATCAATATGTCGCACTGTTATCGAGATTTCGGGAGATTTCGAACTCCGTTTTGTGAACCGTTTGATGTTTTAAAAAGTTGACACATATAGATCTATAGCAAACTAATTTTTCATAAATTAATAAAATTGTTTAATATTTTATTTAATTTGTAGAACCATAGATGGCTGGTGATTCATCGAATTAGTAATAGTTAGCCATAACTACAACAACTGTCAACCAAATTGAGACTGTGTCGCACACATCAACTCCAAACTAATCGAGACAAGTACACTATTAATTTATGTTCTTAGTACATTATAATGCTATTTTTATTGTGTTTTCATTTAGCATCCAATTGAGACATAATTTTGACACGATATGACTTGTTGTACCATGTTTGTTATTATTGTTATAGTTTAGTGAGTCGGAAGAAAAAATATTTAGTAGGTATGTGAACAAATTCCAATGAATATTAATGTGGATAGCTAAGTCATACAACTCATGCATGGAATAGTCGTACCTTTAAATGTGGATAGCCATCTATATGATGTATCGTACTAGCTCACTCGTTCACATATCGAAAGGTATTAACGTCTGATTCATTGTTTGTGATCGTTGTCCAGTTATCTCATTTACATGTTCTCGTCTAGTAGTGTACCTGTCCATGTTTATAGTTTCGCATATGTAGTTTATATCCTGCTAGTTTCTTTGCATGTTCTTTATCATTATTGTTTTCTATCGTTCTACCTTATCTTGTGATGAGTTACACTATTGCAATAGGGTTGTACTCTGCTTCTTTTTTGATTGGATCGTTGCAGGTGACTTACTATCTTATGCGTTATGGACCATATGGGTGGAGATAGAGATCTTGGAGGCCAACCTTATATGTTTAGATAGATTATAAAGTTGATCTTTGATCTAAATATTTAACAGAATATTATTTTTAGATCTGTGAATTGAATAATTATGGTGAATGAGTAAATAGATAATTTTGTGATAAAATATTATTTGTTTGGTTTTGATATTAACATTGAGGTCTAGACAGCGTACTACCGTCGATGCTAGACTTAGGCTGGATTTAGCCACTTACTCGTATTTCGAAAACTGAGTTGGTCGTGACAACAATTATGAATATTTATCCGTATCATTTTGCATTCATTAAGATCGACATATCTCGTCAGATTCTAAACGTAACCGTCAAAAAATCTCAACTTCGAAATACAGTTGCACAGTATCAATTTATCATCTCTACTCAATGTGAATGTCACTGGAGGCTTGTCTCAATTACCATTAATAGCCTATCATTATAGGTGCAGCTCTGGAAGCCTGTAAATAATTTTTAAGTCTTTTTTTGCTTTGGAATAGTCTTTCATTCTTTTCTTGATATTCATCATTGTATTGAAGATGTTGTCAAATACATTCTTTTTATATGCATGACATCAGGACTGTACCTTATGAGATTGTCCTTCCAATAAAAAATACTCTGCTTCGTCCAATATGGCTATGTCCGAATCCTTCAAATGAACACCCGATGTTGATTCTTCAATCATAATCGATAATTCCTTTACTCTATGTAATGACCCACTCTGTCCTAGCGGAACGCCGATTCAAACGGCAAGTGCAACGACTCAAACGAGCTGTCGACTCGAAGAGTTGCGTCGACCCTATAAAGAATCGATGCAAGACTTACATTGGCCCGTCAAGGATGAATCCAGACTTATACTTTCAAAGACGCGCTCGGAGTATCGCTAGGCCGATATGAACATCGCTAAGGTGGGTGGCTCCGATGAACCCGTTTTTGCTTAGCCTGGACACTTAACAATACGGACACTATTGCTAGAATCGCTAGGCGATAACACCGTACATGCTAATAAATGACTCAACACACCTAGCTAAGGGAAAAATCCCATCTTGTATGCTTGTATAGAATATGGAAAAGAACTTGGAAAATATGAGAACTCCACGCTCGTTCTAAGGTACAAGCTTACATTCAAGTTCCTTATGCGTTCAACAATGAAGCAATGCATGGTTTACAATAATGAAACGGAAAGACTATCGACATAGTCGTTCTGAGTAGAGTATAGCAACATTGGAAGACTTTGGGACCGATGGGTCGCCAAGGCGATTCCCACATAGGGAGTTACATAATGTATGAATGAACGAATGAACGAATAAGTGAATGAATGAATCAACGAATGAATGAATGAATACGTGAATGAATCAATGAACAAACGAACAAGTGAAAGAAAGAAAAGAAAGAATGAATAAAAGATAAGAAAGAAAGGAATGGTTAGCGACAGGTATGACGGGGACGTGCATCGGGGCTCGCTACCCGCGCTGCACGGACGTCGCCGCCAACCTGGTTGATAACGCATTATGGATCACAGACAGCCTACGGCTCAGGGATAAGCTATTAAGTTAAAATGACAAGACAATACAAAATGGTCACGGACAACCCACTCGTATACGGAGGGTAGGAGCTGTAGGAACGAAATAGTAAAGCGTAATACTCTAGAGGGGGGATGAATTGAGTTGGCAGCGGAATAATGCTAATTAAAACAATGTTCGCAGCACAATCACAGAATATTAATCACAACTGAAATAAAGTAAAGACAGAGTTAAGAGAGCAAACGCAAAGACAACGATGAATACTGGTTTCCCTCTGTTGAGGACTAATCCAGTCGGTAGAACTCTTGCTACCAGTTGAATCCACTATTGGAAAAATCGTAAGTTTTCTTATGAAGTCCTTGCAACTTCTACAACGCAAGCTTTGATACGAAGAACTCGTCCAACTTCAAATGTGAAGAGGTATTCTTCAATCAAGTCTTCTGATTACAATCTCTCAGAAACTTCTAGACCGTACCGCACTGACAAATCGACTAGAGGATTGTAATTGGCTTGGGATCTGAAATTGAAAGCTCTAGAAAACTCTTTGAAAGACTGAAAGCTTTAGATAGAGAGAAGATTAAAAGTGAATGAGTAAGTTGAAATGATCGAAATCCTTCTCTATTTATAGAAATTTCAAAGGCAAACTTCTGACAGAATTCGGGCAGAATTCGGGCAGAACTCTATGAGCAAATCTCGGTCAAATCTGCAACTGCAGGAGTACCAAGTTCCAAGGATTCAAAATCACAACGGCCACCAACCGAACTCTGGCCGAACTCTGGCCGAACTCGGTCCGAGTTCTGTCAGGGTTTAGTCAGGGTTTAGTTAGGGTTTTAAAAAGCTTTTTGGTAATTTTTGAAAACCTTTTTGAAAACCTTTTTGTAAACCTTTTTGAGAGGACATTTTAAAAATATTTTGTCACGACCCGCACCCACTGTGAGGGTACGAGAACGTAACAACGCCCAGCCTACGCCGCAGTGTCGGCGGTAGAACGATGTCCTAGGTCACAACATCTAACAATATATCTCTAAACAGTTTATACTCCCCGAATGGGGGTGACATAGCAATAGTAAACTCAATCACAACTAAGGAAGAGATAGCACGAAATGAAATAGAACTCAAGGAAATAATAGATAAAATAGTAGTAGTCTAAGATAATTCCAGCAATATCCAACAGTACAAGGTCTCAGATGAAAGAATATATACAACTCATAACTCCAAATAAAGTCTAACTAAGCAATGTCTCAAGACTGCAAAAGTAAGATAAGCCTAACTAGTCTAGTCTAGGCAATCGGGGTGATCTCCTCAACTAGAGCTGGGTCCTCCTGAGGGTCCAGCTCGCAGGTGTCATCTAAGGCTGCCCCGTAGTAAGTGTCCAGGCAAGCCTCCTCCTCGTCCTCTGTAATATTTTCAACAGGTCCAGTCAGGACAGGAGCGAGTACAGTACATCTCAACAGATCATAGCAGGTTAGAAGATATAATCATGCAGTAAAGTAAGATACAAGTACTGAAAGAAGTGCAGTATGTAAACAGAGAAAGATAGCTGTAAGAGAAATATCTACTATAAATAGAGAACTATCATGTGACTAGTGAGTCAGAGTACAATATAGACATGTAAATGGCATAGGAGATTCTGATGCTACACTATGGAAGAGATTCTGATACTACACTACTTGGATATTATTCATATGTCCATTTCTACTCCTCCGTACTCCCAATCAATACACAAGGGTCCAGCCAGGTTATGTTATGTGATGCTATGTAACAGCCCCTGAAGGGTAGTAGATCCCGAAGGTGATAGACCCCGAAGGTGATGGACCCCGAAGGTGATACATATTAGTCCCATAAATGGGATAAGGATTCTAAGAAGACTCTACGATCATAAGAGCATATGTCGTAAGTGATCAAAGAACCAATGAAGCATATAATACGCCATGTAAGTGAAACGCACAGAACATGTAGTACCCGATGCTCCATAAGGATAACATCTCAAGAAGGGATCCATATAGTACCAATCCGTGTGACCAACGTGACAGTACAAGTAAAGTAATCTACTGCAAAAAATAATTCTAAGCAGGATATGAAATAATCAGAGAATGTACTCGCCTGTATCTGAGTGTCCAATATGAAAAGTACCGTCCGAGGAGTGGTGTCTGGCTCCTAATCAGAACAGCACAAGTAACAACAAGTCCAGAATAGTAAAATGAAGTCCTACTATGCATTCTACAAGATTCTAGGTCAATCTAAGCCAAAGTCAACTCTTGGTCAATTCTGGTCAACCCTAGAAGTCAAACTAGGTCAACCAAGTCTAAATTAGGTCAATCTAGCCTATACTAGTCTACAAGTCAAATATATATCTAACCTATCACTCTATATATGTATAGAAGTCTAACCCTACCACATATCTACATATCCATCACACTACACATTATATATACATACACAATCTATATTCATATAGATGCTAAATACTTACCTTTACATTACACTATATAGACACATACATTGAGTTAACATTATATATACACCTAGGCTAAGTACTTTATGTATACATATAGATATGCATCACACACAAGTATATATGTATACACATTCTACATAAACATTTCACACACCATATATATATAGGTATTCATATATGATATACACATGTGCATAAGAGGGAGAGAAGGCATGTGTGTGTATGTGTGTAGTGTTCAGTCCAAAACCCTGGACAGTGAGGTGAGTGTGTGTGTGTGTGCTGGTGTGTGAGGTTATATAGGAACAGGGAGCAGGAAATGAATTAGTGAAGAGGGGAGGAGAACAGGCTGTGTGTGTGTACCTAGATAGGCTGTGACAGGTTTAGGAATAGTTGTGTAGGGTGTTTGTGTATAGGGTGCATGAAACAGTGCAACATCACAGTGTACATGTAACTAGTGTGCAGGAATATTAGCAAACAGTGAAGAAAGGGGCAATAGCAATTAGAGAGGGTGTGTGCAATGGTGTCAATGTGTATGTGTGTGACAGTACTCATGAATGTGTGTGAGAGCATGGGTGTCAATCTTAGGTGTCAACCAAACTAGGTGACAGCCATAACATAAACAGATTTTAATATCAAAATAGGAAGGAGAGAAAAGATAACAAGCATCAAATAAATTCAGATTTACATATAAAGATCAAATGGCAGTAAAACAGTGGAAGAAAACAGGACAGTGTGAATCAATTCCAAGTTGAACTTATTCTTAGATTTTCAGTCATGACATGAATGTAGGCATGTGTATATATAAGTCTACATATCAATTCCTAACCAACAAATCAGAAATTATTTAAAGGCAGTACAATGCAACATAAAAACAGGAAAATAGGGCTTAATCTTAGTAATCAAAACCCAGATTTTCCCTTCCTAAATCGAACAACACATATCTAAAGGAACAAGGGAAAATCAGTTCATAACTTGCACTCCCAGTTTTTCAGTCCAAACCCATAAATTCAACACCAAAATCAACCCAATTTTCTCTTGCCATTAGATAATACATAGGAGTACATGATATGGCCTTAATAACAAGTAACCAACAGTGTTAAATGGGTTAACATCAATGCCAAACTTCATTCTCAAAATTTGGGAAAAATCAGGATACTTCACAGTTCACAGTTTTAGGAAAAAATAGGAAATTGAGTTTTTAATAATCAAAATTGATTTAAAAAGCTAAACAGTGGTTGGTAACTTACAAATACATTGTGTACGTGCTAGGTGAGGTGTTTGTGTCCACAAAAGTGGACACAAACGTGTCCAACAACTTAAAACACACAAAACAGTAAAACTGTGCACACAGGGAACTAATCGTCGTGCACGTGTTCCCGACTCTCGTGTGCACAACACGTCACGACACAACCCATGAGGTTGTGTCCCAGTGTCAACCTAGACTAGGGCTATCGACTGGACACCCTGAATCGTGTCTAAGTCGAGTGTGCACAACACGACACGCGCGTATCAATGCACTAAAACACGGGCGCACTGCACAGGCAAAATCTAGTGCATCGAGGATTTCTCCCTCGTTACGCCACGTGGGCCCACGAAATTTGACACATGGCGTGTCAGTGGGTGCCCCGAGGCTCCCACAAAATCTCGTGTCAGAACTCACTGTGTCGTGTCCGGCACAACCCCCGAACAGCAGGGCATGCAGTCCCGAGCGCGCGCGAGCGTGTCCCCGTGTCCAGAGTGACTCGACACGTGCACGAATTCATCTCAGTGCACAAGAAACGTGTAAGCGACAATGAATAGCAAATTTACATTCAAAAACAATTCAAAAATATCGCAAAAAGTCCCACTGTGGTATTCCATCAAACACAAAGAAATAGGCATTGATACGTGTCCAGTTTGGACACGAAACGACACAAAAACTTAGGGTTTCCTATTCCTACTGTTAGGTTAGGTCTAGGGCTCCCTAATGATGCAAAAATTTCAGGATTCTATGGTGGAATTAGGAAGTTACCTCAAAGTGTCAAAACCCTTAAAAACTCTAAAGAGAGATGCTCCTCTTGATGGTGAAACTCCTCCAAATTGTTAGAAAACTGAGAACAACCAATTCCAACAGCAAGAAAACAATAATTAGAACTTATTACAACTTGTTTGGATTAAAAAGAAGGAAAAATGGATTTATTATGAATTTCTAAAGATGGGAGCTCACCTCTTTCTTCTTGAAATGGATTCCTATGGAAAGGAGGCTAGCCCTAGAAATTATGAGGGGTTTTATAGTGGGGGAATCCCTAGGTTGGCTGGACAAAATGTTAGGGTTGCTAATTTGGGCTTTGGGCCAAGTCCTATAGGCTATGGCTAAGTTGTTTTATTTAATGGTTAGAACCATAAGTCATGACTTATGAAGTTTTAAACCATATTAGCCTAAACAACTCCAAATCACTCCTAACTAGTTCCAATGACTTAAAACTCATTAAATTAGGTCAAACCAAGGTTACTTAACCTAACTAAGTGGCCATAACCTAGATTAGTCACTAGGTTAGTCTTCTAGTCAACACAAGTCAAAGTCAACTATAGGCCCAAAATCAATTATCCTAAAAATCACCAAAAATCACCAAAAATCATATTAATTCTAATAAATCATAATAATACATAATAATTCCAAAAATTCCCAAAATTTGAAAAAATGACCAAAATACTCCCAAGCTAGAAAAGTGGTAGTGACATATTTTGAACTCATTTAAGGGTAGCCTATTTGCCAGTACGACTCGGTGTACAACATATTTCTAGACTCAAATAAAATGAAAATACATTACATAAGGAATTATAGACTCGAGTAGGCAAACAGATCTTCGATCTTGAATTCAGTGGATAGCCATTCTTGATCATGTTCAAGAGTCCGAGATGTCCCGACTAGCTTTGTATATCCAGACAGAGTTTAATCAATTATTAAAATCAGGTTTGACCATATGACCAAATGGGCCAACAATCTCCCCCATTTTGATAATTGACAAACTATGAATGATATAACATTAAGCTTGTTCAACATATCAAAAAGTAGAATTGTTCATATCCTGTATTATCTCCAAAAAATGTTAGATCTTTAATTTTCTTTCCCTTTGTCACTTAGCAAAATAATTGCAAAAGATGAAGCTCTCCCGCAATCAAATGCATAAGTAACAAATAGTGAGAAAACATATAAAAGAAATAAGGCAAAAATAAAAGAGAAGTATCACAGGCATGTATTGTAAAAAAAATCATCACCGGCATGCAATTTCACAGACAGTTATAAAGAATGAAGCAATATAAGAAATAGTGCTATCATAAACTGAAACTGAAATAAAGTGCTGAAATAAACTGAATGCCATAAACTGAGGCATAATAAACATGTCAATGAAAAAAAAGAGTACTGAAGCAAACTAAAACGTGCTAAAAATGTACTGATAATAACTTGGAATGTCGGAGCATTTCCAAGTGCACAATAAAATATCACTCAAAATCATATAGTCACATCTCCTCATCATCATCATCAGCAGCTCGACCAGCATGTCCTGAAGTACCAGCTCCAGAGGTACCAGCGCCAGAAGGATACGGAGGGGCGCCAGCATAGAACTCACCAACATAATCACGATGTGGAGCACGGTCAGGACGGTACAAATCATAGGCGTTACCGGGCTAGAAGTAGGCATGAACAGCCTCATCCTCACAGCGGTAATCGAAGAAAGCTGGATCTCTAGAGATGAAATCGACTGAATGACCAGTCTGGGCGAAGCGAAGATTAGCTAAGGAGTTTGCAAGCGCCTGATAGCGGGTGACGTCGCGGAACTCACGCTCGCAAGCCATGTCCATCATCGAGACGTGCAAAGCAGATAAATACTGATGCATGCCCTCAAATGTCATGGCATACTGATGAGGTGGTGGAGGAGGTACAGTAGGAGGAGCAGGAGGTGGAGCTGAAGCAGTCATGCTACGACGAGATAACTGAAGAAACTTGGGCTCAGGGTCCTGAGTACAAGTCGACAGATCGATATCGAAGCGCTGAAAGATACGTGGGAGAATCATCGCGTAAGAGTGATTTCTATTTCTTGTACGACAACGACCCATCATCTGAATCATGGTCTTAGGGGCAGAAAATGGAATCCCCTTAAGAATATGGTACATGGCGGACAGCTCAAGAGAAGTCACATCATCCTTTGAAGTAGATTTTAGAAGGATAGTAGAATAGATGATGCGATACAATTCATAGTTAAACAAGTTCAGGTTGTTAGCCTTGACCTTTCCAGAGCGTACTCTATCAGGTGCACAGAGTTCCACTTTGAAACTGGCGAGTGTCGTGTCTTCGGGAAAATCAAATTCAGTGATGTCAACTAGCGGTGCACCTTCGTTAGGGATACCAAGGATCTCCGCTAAGAGGTCATCATTGAAATTGATACCAATACCTCCAACATGAGTGCTCACATCAAAAGTGTTTAATATGAGATTGCAATAAAATAATCTAATGGCATTAGTTGTTATAGGGAAGCAGATTTTAACAAAAAGATGTAACCTTAATGCCTCAAAGAAATGATGATGATCAGGAAATACAGTCCATTTGACTGGAGCGCCTGTGCATATAGATCTCATGGAGAAGTCTCCATACCACAGTAGGGCTTGGTCTAGGGTTTGAAAGAAAAACCCGTCGAACGCATCGTCGCTCGTTTGGACCGGCGAGAAGAGGGAATCCGTATGCAGATACGAAGATGACCCTTCCTCACTAGGGTTCGTCTTCTTCCTCTTTGAAGGATTGAATTTGGGTGCCATTTGTGCAAATTGAAATAAAAATGCACTAATTGAAAAGTGGAGAAAGATGGGGTTATACCTCCCGAAATCAAAGTATGTCGAAGAGAACGACGAACTCCGCACGAATCCAAATTTTGGATTGATTTCACCACTTGGATTGGAAGAATGAGGGTGGTGAAAAGCTATGGTTCGGGGCTCCTTCGCGGCTGCTGCTGCTATTGTGATTAGTTTGAAAGCAATGAAGAAGAAGGGCTTCTCGGGTTCTGTATATATAACTTGACACCCTCAACCGAACTCGGGCCGAATTCGGTCAGAGCTCCGGCCGAATTCGCCTAGGGTTCTTTATAGTTGATTTTTGCCATTCTTTTTCATTATCTCATTTCAAATATTTAATTCAAAGATTTATCATTTCAACTTCAATTAACATAATTAATATTATTTTATAGATTAAATGTCGTTACACAGCGACTGTTTCAGATTAGCTGTAGGAGTACTGTTCCAGCTGGCGGAGGTTCACCGGGGAACTCTTAAGTACCGCTTTGCTTCAACCGTAGTTGTGGTGACAGACAGACTCTTTATTGGCTTGTCTCTAACACAGTTTTTGTATAATGATATATAATCATAAAACAAAATTAATTAATATTATTGACGTCCAAAATTCCTAATTCTCAACGTAAATAATTGAAACGATCTTCCGCTAGAGGTTTAGTGAAGATGTCAGCTAGTTGATTTTCAGTATCTATGTACACAAGGTTTATATCTCCATTTTGATGATGATCTCTAAGAAAGTGATGTCGAATCTCGATATGTTTAGTACGAGAGTGACATACTGGATTCTTAGTCAAATTAATAGTACTCGTGTTATCACAGAAAATAGGAATATGTGTGTAAAATAAATCATAGTCTTCTAGGGTTTGTTTCATCCATAAAATCTGAGCACAACAACGTCCTACGGCGATGTACTCAGCCTCTGTTGTTGATAGGGCTACAGAATTTTACTTTTTACTAAACCATAAGACTAAAGCCTTGCCTAAGAAATGACATGTGCCATTGGTACTTTTTCTATCAACTTTGCATCCAGCAAAATCTGCATCCGAATAACCAATAAGGTCAAAGGACTTAGTTTTGGGATACCACAAGCCAACAGAAGAAGTGCCCTTAAGGTATCGAAAGATACGCTTAACTGCAGACAGATGTGATTCCTTTGGGTTAGCTTGAAAACGTGCACACAGGCAAATACTAAACATTATATCTGGACGACTAGCAGTTAAATAAAGTAAACTACCAATCATACCTCGATACTTACGTGTGTCGACTGGCTTGCCTTGTTCATCTGAATCAAACTTTGTTGAAGTTGCCATTGGAGTGCCAATAGGTTTGACATTGTCCAGATCAAACTTCTTTATCAGGTCTTTTGTATACTTGGCTTGATTTATAAATGTCCTATTATCAGTTTGTTTGATTTGCAATCCGAGAAAGAATTTCAGCTCTCCCATCATGCTCATCTCAAACTCATTCTGCATACACTTAGAAAATTCTTGACACAGAGATTCATCAGTAGATCCAAATATAATATCATCAACATAGATTTGAATTAAAAGAAGTTTGCCATTAAAAGACTTAATAAACAGTGCAGTGTCAACCTTGCCTTTTGAAAAACCGTTGTCAAGTAAAAGAGCTTAGACGATCATACCAAGCACGAGAGGCTTGTTTTAAACCGTATAAGGCTTTCTTCAACTTGAAAACATGATCAGGGTTTTTGAAATACGTGAAACCTGGAGGTTGTGCTACAAAAACTTCTTCTTTTATAAAACCATTTAAAAAAGCACTCTTGACATCCATTTTAAATAGTTTGAAATCATGAAAATATACAAATGCACATAACATGCGAATGGATTCTAATCTCGCAACTGGGGCATAAGTCTCATCATAGTCGATACCTTCTTCCTGATTGTATCCTTGAGCTACGAGTCGAGCCTTATTACGAGTCACTAAACCATTCTCATTTAGTTTATTTCGGAATACCCAACGGGTGCCAATGACCGGATGATCAATAGGCCTGGGAACAAGTTCCCAAACTTGATTCCGTTCAAATTGGTTTAATTCCTCTTGCATAGCATCTATCCAAAAACTATCACTACATGCTTCATCAATAGTTTTGAGTTCTAGCTGTGAAATAAATGCAACACTAGAAACAATATCTCTACTGGATGTACGAGTACTTACTCCTTTGGTAATATCACCAATTACCAAATCTTTTGGATGATCAGCTGTAAATTTCAACCTTTTCGTTAGATTCTGAAGGTAGCTGGTTCCTGGATCTTCTCTAGGAGGTTCAGCTAGTGCAGAGCTTGGTTGAGGATCAGCTAATGTTGAGCTTGGTACAGTTGGATCTTCGTCATTGTCATCGATCGTCATCTGATTTAGTTCATCAAAGGTGACATTGATTGACTCTTCGATGGTCATGGTTCTTTTGTTGAAGACTCTGTATCCTTTGCTCTTGGCCGCATAACCTAAAAATATATCTTCATCGACCTTTTCATCAAATTTTCCCAAATTGTCTTTTGTATTAAGAATAAAATATTTACAGCCAAATATTCTAAAGTATAAAACAGATGGAATTCTATCAAACCATAACTCAAATGGAGTCTTCTTCGATTTGGGTCGAATTAGAACTCTATTGAGTACAAAGCAAGCTGTATTGACAGCTTCAGCCCAGAAATATTTGGGTAGACTAAACTGGTTTAACATCACTCTGGCCATTTCGGTTAGAGTTCTGTTCTTAAGTTCCACAACTTCATTTTGTTGTGGAGTCCTAGGGCAGGAGAACTCGTGTACAAAATCGTATGTGTCACAAAATTGCTCAAAATCAGCATTCTCGAATTCTCCTCCATGATCGCTTCTTATGCGAGTGATCATGTAACCTTTTTCATTCTGTACTTTCTTGCAAAAGGCGACAAATTCGGATAATACATCATTCTTGCGTGTCTAGAAATATACCCACGTGTATCTAGAGAAATCATCTACAATTACGAAAGCATAAAGTTTACCTCCGAGGCTAGCAACTCTGCTAGGACCAAATAAGTCCATATGAAGCAATTGTAGAGGTCTAGTGGTACATACTGCATTTACTTTGAATGTGGATCTGGTAGCTTTTTTCTTTTCACATTGGCTGCATACCGAGTCCTTCTTGAATGTAATGTCCGGTAAACCGCGTACTAGCGTCTTTGTGGATAATCTTGAGATCGTATCCATATTAGTGTGACCGAGTCTCATATGCCACAGATGACTCTCATCACTCTTGGCCATTAAGCATCTACCTGAAATGTTAGTTTCTTCTAACAAATAGAAAACATATATATTGTCTTCCCTGATACCTTCAAAGATAGTACTACCAGTTGAGCTATCAACTATATTACATTTTTCTTTGCCAAAGTTAATACCATAACCATGATCAGCTAGATGACTTATGCTGAGTAGATTATGTTTCAACTCGGTAACCAGACAGACATCCTTAATCACAGGATAGGGAGACTTACCAACATCACCGATACCAATAATATACCCTTTCAAGTTATTACCGAAGGAGACATAGCCTTCCTTCTTTTTCTTCGACAGTGTTACAAATAGGGTAGCGTCACCAGTCATATGCCGTAAGCAACCGCTGTCGAGGATCCATTTGCTTCTAGCATGTGAAGGGTGTTCCACCTACAAAACAGTTTGCAGATGAAACTTTTGGTACCCATTTCTTGTAGGGTCCTGAATTGTTAGCTTTAGGTATCCAAGCATAAACATTTAAATCAACAAGCTTTCTCATTCTACATACAGATGAAATATGACCAATGAGGCCACAATAATGACATTGTGCATGTCGAGTGTTGAAAGCTGAGTGGTATGCATGGTTGGTAGGTTTAGGTTTTCTAGTATAGAAGAAAGCATACCTATAATCTTGTTTGGGCTTAACCTTTTGGGGTAAAGGTTTTATATGGTTAGGTCTGACAGTGTTTGGCTTGGGAATGTTCCAATTTTTCGGTAAGTGACACGTGTTAGGGAAGGAAGCAGCAGGCTCAGGCTGTTTTCCTAACCTAATTTCCAATCTTTTGGAAGTGTCATACAACTTAGTATAATCAAAAGTGAGTGATTCCATTCTGATTTGTGCACATCGAAGACTTTTCTTCTCTATAGAAAGTTCTTCCTTGAGTTGGTCAATAATTTTGTCTTTCTCTTCAGATGACTTGGTAGTCTCGTGTAATAAGAGCTTTGTTGAAGAAAGCTCACCAGACTCACTAACATTATTTCTAACCTCAGCTAGTAGGTCGGTAAGTCTACCTATTTCACCTTTGTACTCTTTGAGTACCTTCTTAGCGGTCTGATACTGGCAATGCAGTTTCCTGTAATCAGTCATCAGGTCACTGAAGGCATCTCCTAATTGCTCAAAGGTGAAGTCATCATAAGTATCAACTACAGGTTCAGTAGGTACCTGATCGGATGCCATAAAGCATACGTTTGCAGCGTCTTCTGATTGTTCGTCTTCTGAGTCGCTGGCTTCACTTTCATGCCATATACTGGTATTGGCATATCTCCTAGATGTTGATTTCTTCAGGTTCCCTTTTTCATACCTGTTGCTCTTCTTTCTTGATGATGAGTTTGTGGGATAATCCTTCTTCATGTGTCCCTTCTTCTTGCAACCATAGCAGACAGCATCTTCTTGATACCAGTTGTTTTTGTTGTTCTCTTTGACTCTCTTCTCATGTCTCATGAATCTTTTGAACTTCCTTGCTAGGAGTGCTTGATCTTGAGCGTCAGATCTACTGCTGTCTGAGTCACCTTCAGCAGCTTTTCTGTGCTGAGCCTTGAGAGCGATCGTCTTCTCCTTTGGTGCAGGCTCTTCAAAATCTTGTAGCTCCAGTTCATGAGTGAGTAGCTTACCCATAAGTACTTCGAGGGACATAGTTGTGAGGTCGTTCCCTTCAATAATTGCAGTAGCCTTCGGAATCCAGTTCTTGGTAAGTGCTCGCAGGAGTTTGCGAATCTTTTCATGGTTACTGTAATCTTTGCCTAAGGAGGACAAAGGATTTATAATATCCAAGAATCTCTCGAACATTTGTGTAACTGTTTCGTTGGGCTTCATCTTGAACGCCTCGTACTCTTGAGTAAGTCTGCTGACTTTAGATTCTTTGACTTGAGTCGTGCCTTCATGTGTGACTTCAAGTAGCTTCCACACTTCATTAGCCGTTGTGCAGATAAACATCCTGTTAAATTCAGTTCTTTCTAAAGCACAAAAGAGAGCATTAATGGCACGTGCATCAAGATCGGCCCTTTTCTTTTCTTCCTCTGTATATCTGCTGTGGGGTTTTTTAACTAAAACTCCATCAATATTTATACGAGGTGGCTTTTGATAGCCATCAAGAACAATGGACCATAAATCAAAGTCAAGTGATTTCAAGAAGAAACTCATCCGTGTTTTCCAATAGGTATAGTTCGTACCATCAAACAGTGGGGGTCTGTTTGTGGCCTGGCCTTCACTTGTGAATTTCACAGTTGCCATGTGTTGTGCTGTGATCTATATAACAGTTAATTAAAATAAATAAATAATTATACTGTTACCTTTGCTTTACCTGTAACACCCGCTCTGATACCAATTGTAGGAACGAAATAGTAAAGCGTAATACTCTAGAGGGGGGTGAATAGAGTTGGCAGCAGAATAATGCTAATTAAAACAATGTTAGCAGCACAATCACAGAATATTAATCACAACTGAAATAAAGTAAAGACAGAGTTAAGGGAGCAAACGCAAAGACAGCGATGTATACTGGTTTCCCTCTGTTGAGGACTAATCCAGTCGGTAGAACTCTTGCTACCAGTTGAATCCACTATTGGAAAAACCGCAAGTTTTCTTACGAAGTCCTTGTAACTTCTACAACGTGAGCTTTGATACGAAGAACTCGTCCAACTTCAAATGTGAAGAGGTATTCTTCAATCAAGCCTTCTGATTACAATCTTTCAGAAACTTCTAGACCGTACCGCACTGGCAAATCGACTAGAGGATTGTAATTGGCTTGGGATCTGAAATTGAAAGCTCTAGAAAACTCTTTGAAAGACTGAAAGCTTTAGATAGAGAGAAGATTGAAAGTGAATGAGTGAGTTGAAATGATCGAAATCCTTCTCTATTTATAGGAATTTCAAAGGCAGACTTCTGACAGAATTCTGGCAGAATTCGGGCAGAACTCTATGAGCAAATATCGGTCAAATCCGCAACTGCAGGAGGACCAAGTTCCAAGGATTCAAAATCACAACGGCCACCAACCGAACTCTGGCCGAACTCGGTCCGAGTTCTGTCAGGGTTTAGTCAGGGTTTAGTTAGGGTTTTAAAAAGCTTTTTGGTGATTTTTGAAAACCTTTTTGAAAACCTTTTTGTAAACCTTTTTGAGAGGACATTTTAAAAACATTTTGAACTCATTTAAGGGTAGCCTATTTGCCAGTACGACTCGGTGTACAACATATTTCTAGACTCAAATAAAATAAAAATATATTGCATAAGGAATAACAGACTCGAGTAGGCAAACAGATCTTCGGTCTTGAATTCAGTGGATAGCCATTCTTGATCATGTTCAAGAGTCCGAGATGTCCCGACTAGCTTTGTATATCCAGACAGAGTTTAATCAAATATTAAAATCAGGTTTGACCATATGGCCAAATGGGCCAACAGGAGCAATTAGGAATTCCAAGGGCAACAATCGACGATATCGTGGCTGACCTAGCGAAATTATGTCTTACGGGCTGCTTGGGTGTGGGCTCGGACATTCCAAGTAGACGTAAGGTCGAGTATTTCAAAAGACTATCAAGGTGTACCAGTCATCATGCTATGATAGGTGAGAATGCCAAAGGAAAACATGTCCAAAATGGCTTGTGATGACAGCGACTGGTGCATATAGATTAAGTGGACTTGCTAGTGGCAATCCACGTGCAAGTCCTTGCATTGAAATAAAGTAGTCTAAGTTAACTAAACAAAGCGCCTTCTGAACAGGCTTGAATATAACACACCAAATGATCGAGAGTACTTTGTACAAGTGAGTTAAAAAATACGCCTATGACGTGCTAGAACCTGAGGCAGGGACACGCCCTTGACACTGAATGTTTACGCGAACTACGTTAAGTTGTTACATATGAATTGTTGACTAACTGGTTTACTTTGGACAGGGAAGGCCGGATGGTAAGTATGGCTAAGTCATGCATGTATTTTCATACAAACACTTGAAATCGGTAACACGAGATAGGTTTAAAATATTTCATGAAACTGACCCTAAGGAAAGATTAGAAAGAGAATGAATGATAGACGGAACACAAAAGTAAATAGAATGTGTTTGGTAATGATAGCATTGTGGGCGAGCTAGCCTCCCCATCAGCGCATAACAATGTACTGATAACCCCACAGATTGCTTGCAGGAAGCAGGAGACGTCATCGGATGCGGAGCTTCCCTCGAACGTGCTAAGGCGCGGAGCCAACTCTGGAGCCTTGGAGCATTGCAAAGGAGCTGGAGCACCATATACAAGACATAATGTATCGGAACATCGCCATGAATCATTCCATCTTGTAAGCCACTTGGCACGCCTTTATGTATCGGAACATCGCCATGAATCATTCCATCGGTCTAGCGCCGCTTGTAAACTTCTTGAAAGTCAATAAAGAGTTTGAATTCACTTTACTTGTGTTTATTTATTTTCCGCTGCAAATGGGGACACTCTGTGCGACTCTGTGGCCTAGCTCAAATCGGTCGTTTCTGGACTTAGCCTTGTACGGGCGCAACCTAGGCCCGTGTGGCATCACGCCTTAGTGAGGATGATCGCTCATACGGGAGCGGGACGCGACAGATTGGTATCAGAGCACGGCTTTACGTCCTTGGACTTTATTTCTATTCTCTCAGTTTTGAAAGCTCGTTTAAAACAAAAGAAGTATACGCTCTCTCTCATTGTGCGTTGGGATGTTCCATACAATAAGTCTAATATTTTCAAAAGCTCGCACGAGTACTCGGTAGAACGGGATCGATAGGCGAAGGCCTTTGTGCCAAACCGTGACGGACTTGAGTTGAAAGAAAACCAATGCTAAAAGTTAACAAACGCAGTGTCACGCCCCGATTCCGTCAAATCGATAGTCGTCCCCCGGGCGTGATGCCGTGCGAACCTAATTTGCGATCGCACAAGGCCTAGTCATAAGGTAATCCGAGACACGAGATCTAAGAGAGTATGCAGACAAATTGATGCACACCTTAAGTAAAGAAAACTTGATCTTTATTGATAATGAACATCTTTTACAGACTCCGATACAAGACTCATTGCCGTACGGGCTACAACATGACTCGATTACAAAAGAGTACCGATGAGATAGCCGTTCCATACATTGCACACATCCCTCAATATACACAAGTACTCCATTGACCTGGATGGGAGGGACGCTGAGTCATTTTCCTTGGACTATTGAGAGCCTTCAAAAATAAAGTCGCAGAGTAAGTCTTCGACGCACGGCCGAAGCTTCAAAAGTCATGAATGCTGCCGAGCTAGCTGGCACGTACTTCCTGGTTCACGGGACCTGCAAAGAGCGAGGATCTTCACGAAACACATGTACTGGCGAATGGCTAATTAAATCCAAGCTCTATATTTGATTCAAGAATTTTCGTAAACAAGTTAGCTAGCTATTTCAATGATCTTTCTAACCATCCTGTTCGATTTGCATGTTAACATATTTTGAGGCAAGCATATGAAATTGAATATCATTAAGCAACTATCATGTTTCTTCCGTGTCCCGTGCACCTGTTAAGCAGTGAAGGGGGTATGAAGGCCACTGGCAATGTCAAGCCATCGCGGACTATAGCATTTGGTTAGAAGACGCCCCTTTCGCGTCGGGTAGCGAGCCCTGTGCGAAAGTACCCGCATAACACGTGCCGATGAAGGGTTGGCGTTGCTACACTCGTTCCTCCCGGGCCGAATTGGTCCCTTGGCCTAGGCAACTGTTCGAGGAAACTTCACCTTGTCGACAAGTTGTCCAATGACCGTTTTCCTTTGGACTTAGTTGATTTGCTTACTTGACTGTATCGTTGTGATAAACGTTAATCGATTCATTCATTGTTTTGCATAGGCTAAGTGGATTTACGTAGGAAACACGTTTTCTATTTTCAAAACCGGCAGTTTTATAGCAAGTGTTTCGTGAAGAATCGTGCCACGATTTCTTTGATTCTACACTATTATGACAAGCATTCATTTACTTCTCATATTGAGTTTTGAAGTAGAGGGACGAGACGAAGGAGGTCAGCCACTCGCCTTAGCCTTGTTTCAAGCGAGCGACCGGTTGGCTGTACTGACGTCGCCTACGCGATCACCTGCAATCGCATAAGCAACTGATTAGAATACTGTAGAATTCAAGGATATTCGATATGAATGCGAAGCTCAAAAACGCGTCACGAAAATCCATCGAAAATATTCACGAAAAAATGCATTCACGAAAACCAAAGCCAAAGCCAAATCAAGTGCGGCATGAAAACCAGAGCAACGGGAGGTCTCTCCTGACTCAGCCGCAGAGCCAATCCTCGAGGCGCAACCCGCTGAATATGGGACTTGGTTCCGAAGAAGCCATTCCATAACGTGGAATGGATCTTAATTCAACTGTTTTCGTTCGATCGACTTGGCCGATTCCGACCTATCGGTCCCGACCGAATCGATAACGACAGTGTTCCTTTCTCGCGCACCCCGTAGACGGAGACGGGGCACGATGTAGGGACGGGGCACTACACGCAGTGTGTCCTTGAATAACCTTACGCTGACAATAGCGAATAAATGCATGAGACCGGAGTATAGTTCGAACGGGATGGTTATGCACGCAACCTTTTGGCTAAGTTGTGTCGAGTATCGTGCACCTAGACCTTCTGGTGTGAACGAGTTTACGAGCGAGATCGACTATCACTCGGACGAGAATAAGTGAGACTTATAATGTATGTTGATAGAGACGCTACTTGACCAACGCTAAAACGAACACGGAAAAATGGTTCTTAGACTTTGAGGAACGGGCGAACGCGCGATTGAACATATCGATTGGGAATCGAATGATCTTTTGAGGATTTATAGAATGACTTGACCCTGAGTGGTGTATGTGATAGGTTCGAAGAAGAATAAGAGTGAGTGTCGATGACTAGTCGAGTGGCTCGAACCCTGAGTGGTGTATGGACGTCATAGAAATTGTTCGAGCGAAACTAAAGAATTTACGGAAGAACGAGTATGTCGGCAAGCGATGATATCACACAAAGCCTTAGAACATGTATAGTGCAAATTACGAAATGATTGAATGAAGATTCGAAACGATAAAATAAATGGATATTTTGGTCGAGGAAACGTAGAAGATCGTGCATACAATTTTGAATTTAGTCGAATGGATTGAAACTTGTGTTGAGACGAAATACTCAGATGAGATCGAAGACAACACGATTGGAAGATAGCGTGCATGGAAAACGTTGGTCTGAAGATATGAGAATGACTAAAGATTTGGAATAGATGTTGCTCAATAACGAGTTAGCATGACACAGTGCGAATTGAGGAAATTAAGTTGCACGATCCAGAATTTGTTGTAAAAGAAATATCGTCAGGTTATGTACATCATCGATGGTAACGAGGCGTATCAAAGATCGATGTACGATAACTCGGGGGTAGTCTGATTCGATGAATGATGATCGTGTTAGAAATTATTGTTTCAAAGGATGTTATGTTGGGGATTTTGATAGAAATGAATGTTTGGATGAAGAAGAGAAATAACTTGATTGTTCGGTGATAACCACAACGATAATGATCTTGTCTTGCGCGAGCGCAACTCCAGCCTCGCACATGCGTCACGTCAGATTTGGGATGATCATTCTGCGTGAGTGTTGGCATGGTGATTCATGTCCAGCGGGAATGATCGAACTCGAAATACCTTGACATGGCAATTTTGATTGCTTCGACATGTCGTTTGAAGGGAAGGCAAATTTGAGGATTGATCGGACTTATGATTGACAACTAAGTAAAGTTGAGGATTGAGTAAACCCAATTTTCAAATTAAAAATGAGTAAGTCTAGACGCAACGCAAGAGTTACGTCCCGATTAGAACGATTTGTAGAAACCCTAGGGGGGTGAATAGGGTCAAGCTAACTAATCAAGAACTTAGCACAAGCTAATTGGCAATTTAAAAATATAAGTGCAAGAGAAGAAGCAATAACAATACCGACACCCGATGTATCCTGGTGTAAGCCTCCTGAATTTTTCGAATTATTTTTCGAATTTTCTAATAAATTATTTTCAATAATTTATTTCTATATAATTAATTTTTGATCATTAATGATCTTTACCGTGACTTGGACTTCTAGAGCATCAGGGATGCCAGTCTCTGGAAACTTCCTTCTTGAAGTTTGTAGTAGACGAGATTACCTTCATGTTAATATATGGTGTCCTACTCAAACTTGTTCCCTTGTGCTCCATTTGCTTCGCGCAACTTTTGGATCAATTTAGACCAATTTATCGTCTGCCGAAATTCATGATTTAACTTCCAATTTAATTTTCGGGTCCGACATCGGTCCAATCCAGTCGACCCAATATATGGCCCTGGCCTGTTTTGAGCCTACTGTGCACGTACCACTTGCGTGCTACCGAATTGATCTCCCTTGTGCTCCTATTTCATCCGTGATTTTAAATTGGTTTAAATTATTATTTTAATTAAATCTTGGTCCCAAGCCTGACAAACTTGACCCAACACCCAACCCAATTTGGTGTAACCCCTGTCATGACTGTCCATACACCTCGTTGATATTTTCCTCTTTTTTCCTCGACTCTAAATATCTCCCTTTGTATATAAATATCTCTATTTCTCTCTCTCTCTTTTATATATATGTATATATATACATATATAATATATAAGTATCTCTTTCTCTCTCTACATTTAAAACCTTACACCCCCATCACCTCACTCCTCCTGTACGAGCAGCCCACTCTCCCCTCTCTTTATTCATTCTCTCTCTCTCTCCCACATCAATATCTTCCTTCTCTCTCTCCTCCCTATTATATTCACTCACACATACAAACAAAACTCTCTCTCCCTCTTATTCTTAACACACACACACACCCCAACCCTCCCACAGGCCCATGGCCGAGCATCCCCATCCTCTCCTTCTTCTTCTTCACTTCTTCTTCCCTTCTTCTTCTTCTTCATTTCACACTACTACCACCACCATTAACAAACACACCACCCTCACCATCACCATTCATGACCACCACCACCACCTCTTCTTATCTCCTCCTCCTTCCTCCCCTTGCTGGGCTGCCACCGCCGTCGCCTGGCTGCGCTACCACGCGCGCCGCCGCGGGGCAGCAGCCGCAGCAGTACAGCACGCAGCAGCAGCTGCAACAAGGGACAGCAGCACCCCGTGCCCCTGGCCGACGGTTCAGTGCCGCCGTCGCCGGCAGGTGGCCGCGCGCCACCTCGTGGCTGGCCCTCCGGCCGGGTGCACACCTCCGTACCCTCCCGTGGCGGCCAACGACCTCCGGGACGCGCCGTCTAGGCGATTGCAACGTTTTTTTCGGAGTTCCGTCGACGCGCGCGCGGAGGAATTACAGAATTCGTGCTCCGTTGCAGCGACTTCGTGCTAATTTTTTGGGAGATCCGACAGTTGAATCGGCGAACTCCTGGCTCCGTCTCAATCTCGGTATATCCACCTTCACTTCTCTCAAATTTTACCCGTTAATTTCGTCGTTTGATACATCAAAACCGGCCACCAAGTTGACGTTTTAATTTGTACTATTTTTGGACAGTTTTGCGATGCCAACTTCGCGGGTTCGTATCTTCGCCGTATCATCTCCGTTTTACGCGTTACCAGTTTCGGTGCACAGCTAGTAGGTTGTTAGGTTGGTCGAATTCGACGCCAAAGTTGGTCGTTCGAATTCTTAGTGTTGCACTTGTAAAATTCTATTTTTGAATCTGGGACTCCGGATTCAATTTCTGCCACCACCAGTAGACTCGTGGCGTCGTTCTGGCCTGTTTTCATACAAAGTTTGTTAGATTTGGAGAACGTGGGCCCTGACACGCATTTCGGTGCAAAGCGGGTCCCACTTTCTGGATCAACGGGTCATTTTGAGTTCGGCTCATCGGAATCCAATTCCGGATATACCGTTGAGTTCGTATCGTCATTCTGGACTCGTTGACATATAATTTGCTGAGTTTTGAGGACATTAGCTCCGACACGCTTTTCCATGCAAATCGGAATTTTAATGTCCTGGTCAACGGACCAATTTGAGATCGGGTCAACGGAATCCAATTCTGGATATACCGTTCGGTTCGTATCGTCATTCTGGATTCGTGAACATATAATTTACTAGGTTTTGTGCCCTTTTATTTCGGCACGTTTTTTGGTGCAAAGTGTGTCCAACGGTGGACATCATTTTGGTCCGAAATTACCGTTTTTCCCTGTGTCCAAATTGGACTTTTAGACCGGCTATTCTAGCTATTTCGACCATTCTGGACATGTTGGTGATGTTAGTTTCATCATCCGACAACATCTGTAGATTTCTTCCCTTTTTATGTCATCCTATTATAATAATATTTTCTCCTTTTGGTTGTTTTAGAGACCCGTCGATTTCAGTGATTTCTAAATCACTGGAATTCATAAGTTGACCTTGTAGATGTTTATAGAGACTAGCTTGACCCTTATTGACCATGGTTGACTACTTTGACTAGACGTCGAAGTAGAGTCAACATTTGACCTAGGTTTGACTAGATTTGACCAACGTTGACTTTTTGACCAAAGTCAACTGTAGGTCAACCATTGACCTATTTAACCTAGATTAGACTTAGAGTTGATCGGAGTTGACCAGTTGACCAAAGTCAACTGTACGTCAACCTTGACCCAGTTGTCTTAGTTTGACTTAGTTTGACCTAGACGTTTAGTATGTCTTTTGACCCTGATCAGCTCTTGTATTATCTCATCTTTAGGTCTGTCATTTCACTCTGAGCCAGATTACACAGTTGACCTATTCCACCAGATCTCAGGCGAGTACATTCTCTGATAATATTTCTGTTTTATGATATCGTCTTTGTTTCTAGTATTTTGTGTAGATATCCTTGTTCTCTTGACACATTGTTCACACGGATTGGTATTGTCTGGATCCCGTCATAAGATGTTATTCCTCTTATATATGGTATGCTTTGTGCAAGTCTTCCTTGTTCCTTGTTCATTGTATAGACACGATTTCCTGTGAAGGAGAGCTACTTTCCAGAGAATGCGTGTCATGACGTGTCATAACTGGATCCACTATATTAGTCAGGGATGGGGGTGTTAGCGTAGATATGTGATCAATACCCCACAGTATCATTGTATCATCATTGTATAGTGTTAATCATACACTCACGTATGATTAGCCAGGCCAAACATTGTATCAAGTTCTAAGCCGATCACATGTTGAAACTAATACTAAACTCACATAGATATTGTTCCAGATTTTTGTACATGATATATACTGTTTTCTTGTTCTTATATTCAGTTACAGTCTTGACATGCCTTACCATGATTCATGTACACATTATTTACCTCGTATATTCTCTCTATTTACTGCTATATTTTCAATATCGTCTAACTAGAACTGTTATTTGAGATTTGTGCTCGTTCCATCCTGACTGGATATGTTGACAAAATTTTAGGAGTAGTTGTGCCCTCAGTATTGGACTTCATGATGTTGCTAGCTGAGGTGGATCTCACTATTCTTCTATGTGAGTTGCCTGGTAGTTATCCTTAGTTAGTCTTGTTGTTCCTTCTTCATTTTTCTGTCTTATGATTCCTTCTAGTAGTTTCTAGTTGTTCTTGTGCTTTAGTAATCTTTCTTGTCTTATCATCCCTAGCTGATTGTGATGTGACTAGAGTATATTTATAGTTATAGGCCTTCTAGATGTGGTGTATATTTATTTGGGTACTAGACAGCGTTCTACCGTCGATACTGCTGCGTAGGCTGGGCGTGGCCCACGTATTCGTGCTCGTATATCCAGGTGCGGGTCGTGACACGTTTTTAGTGGTGGCCTATGCAGGTCAGTCTTTGCAGTTAATGCGAAGTCGTGGTAGTACTTGAGCTTATCTGTACTACTGCGAGCCTGCCCTAGGATTAAGGTTGAGTCATGGAATATTTTAGGATTTTGGTACTCAGTCACATATTAGGAACTCTTGGTAGATTCCAGGGATGACTCCTGGGAATCTTATTTCAAACTTTTCGAAACTCTTCCCATTCATTCCTGTCCGTCATGATTTCTGAAATATCTGTCCGTATCAAACTTTATTCCTTCTTGGGATGAGTTTGTGGACCCCAGAGGAAGGTATAAGTTAGACTTGTATATCATCTAGGTTGGGGAGAGAATATGATTTATCAACCTCGTATCATGGTCGAGGTTTGTTTTAGATTATATTCCACCATTTGCTATCTTAACCTAGGTAGTACCCTCGGGACTTTCCCTGAGATTTTCCTCTGAACCCTATCTCGGAAGTTGTTTCCGTTGTTTCTATTAACTTAACCTTGACTTGTTGTTGAATTTTAAATCTTAATATTCGTTGTTGACCTTTGATTTTGTTTTGGATAATTCTTTTAAGAATTGAGTTAAGATATCCTGATAAACATATTTTGGATGAGGACGATGAGAACGGTAGGTGTCTACTTTATTTATGGAGTTTAGAATTCATCGCAGTCATATTAGCTAGCGAGACAAAGACATGGAGCCTGATTTGGATATACTATCCTAGTTATATCATTTAGATTCTCTTGCAGCCATACCGGTTGGCGTGGTAAGGAATCTAGATGACAGGATTATAGGGTGTATACCATGGACTTCATTATTTATTACCGCTATGCTTACTGGCGTGGCAAAAATTCTGGCAACATGATTTGGGATAGACGTGTATGGTTATCAGATCTTTATCTTAAATTGATTCACTTGTTTTAACCTATTGGGCAAGCGCAGTTCCTACTATTACTTCTATTTTTCCCATTCTTCTCTTCCTCATCCCATGATGATTTCCTCATCTTACCCTTACTTCCTCCGTCTTGATCAATTATGTCTTGATTCCACCAATTACCTATCTCGTATCTACTTCTGTCAGCCATACTTTGAAAACCTTGAAAATTTTAGAATTTTCATATCTTTTATCTTGGGAGAAATCGAGGAAGTATCGTAATCATCCGTCTCGGAGTAGACATTGTTGGTAGTAGTCGAAGCAGAGCGAGATGATTACCTCGGCTTCCTCCTACGATCCCATATTCTGGTTTTTATGATAGCAGAAGCAATTCAATTCTACATCCTTGATTTGTTTATTATATTGTGATATCGTGAGATTGATCCTCTCTGATTGACCAATCGATTCTGGTTGTCTAGTTTATCGTGCCAAAGAGTCTTTATTGTTGATTAAACTTAAATGGTTTCAAATTCCATTGTGATATGATTTTCCTTCTTAGATGCTCGTGTCCAGACTTCGTTGATTTTGTTCTCCAACTTGTCCAAATTCTGATTTTACTCAAAACTTGAACAATTTCAATCGTGCTGAGACTAAATTATTTATTTTCATCATGATTGGAAAATGCTATCATCACTCGTGCTTTAAACTTTTGATTCAATTCTGGCAAATGACTAAATTCTATTCCAATCACGATTAGGCTTCATACTATCCTTGATTATGCCGGAGTCTCATTTTTTGAATCGTGTCCCAATGACTTAACTCATCTATAATCGTGCCTATATGATTCTGTTCATATTTTGATTCTATCGTGCGAAATTTTTTCATCATGCCTGAATAATTGTGAATTGAATATCTTAATCGTGCAAACTTGTCATTCTATGATCGTGCCTAAGTTTTTACCTAAAACTTTCTATCTTATTTTACCCCTACGACAACCTTAATTTCGAGGACAAAATTTCTATAAGGTGGGTAGGATGTAAGCCCCCTGAATTTCCTGAATTATTTTTCGAATTTTCTAATGAATTATTTTCAATAATTTATTTCTATATAATTAATTTTTGATCATTAATGCTCTTTACCGTGGCTTGGAATTCTAGAGCATCAGGGATGCCAGTCTCTGGAAACTTCCTTCTTGAAGTTTGTAGTAGACGAGATTACCTTCATGTTGATATATGGTGTCCCACTCAAACTTGTTCCCTTGTGCTCCATTTGCTTCGCGCAACTTTTGGATCAATTTAGACCAATTTATCGTCTGCCGAAATTCGTGATTTAACTTCCAATTTAATTTCCGGGTCCGACATCGGTCCAATCCAGTCGACCCAATATATGGCCCTGGCCTGTTTTGAGCCTACTGTGCACGTGCCACTTGCGTGCTACCGAATTGATCTCCCTTGTGCTCCTATTTCATCCGTGATTTTAAATTGGTTTAAATTATTATTTTAATTAAATCTTAGTCACAAGCCTGACCAACTTGACCCAACACCCAACCCAATTTGGTGTAACCCCTGTCATGACTGCCCATACACCTCGTTGATATTTTCCTCTTTTTTCCTTGACTCTAAATATCTCCCTTTGTATATAAATATCTCTATTTCTCTCTCTCTTTTATATATATGTATATATATATATACATATATAATATATATAAGTATCTCTCTCTCTCTCTATCTCTCTCTCTCTACATTTAAAACCTTACACCCCCCATCACCTCACTCCTCCTGTACGAGCAGCCCACTCCCCCCTCTCTTTATTCATTCTCTCTCTCTCCCACATTAATATCTTCATTCTCTCTCTCCTCCCTATTATATTCACTCACACACACAAATAAAACTATCTCTCCCTCTAATTCTTAACACACACACACCAACCCTCCCACAGGCCCATGGCCGAGCACCCCCATCCTCTCCTTCCTTTTCTTCACTTCTTCTTCCCTTCTTCTTCTTCATTTCACACTACTACCACCACCATTAACAAACACACCACCCTCACCATCACCATTCATGACCACCACCACCACCTCTTCTCATCTCCTCCTCCTTCCTCCCCTTGCTGGGCTGCCACCGCCGCCGCCTGGCTGCGCCACCACCCACGCTACCGCAGGGCACTAACCGCAGCAGTGCAGCACGCAGCAGCAGCTGCAACAAGGGGCAGCAGCACCCCGCGCCCCTGGCCGGCGATTCAGCGCCGCCGTCGCCGGCTGGTGGTCGCGCGCCACCGCGTGGCCGGCCTCCTTGGCCGGGCGCACACCCCCGCACCCTCCCGTAGGGGCCAACGTCCTCCGGGACGCGCCGTCTAGGCGATTTCAACGTTTTTCTCGGAGTTCCGTCGACGCTCGCGCGGAGAAATTCCAGAATTCGTGCTCCGTCGCATCGACTTTGCACCAATTTTTTGGGAGATCCGACCGTTGGATCGGCGAACTCCTTGCTCTGTATCAATCTCGGTATATCCACCTTCACTCCTCTCAAATTTTACCCGTTAATTTTGTCGTTTGATACATCAAAACCGGCCACCAAGTTAACGTTTTAATTTGTACTATTTTTGGACAGTTTTGCGACGCCAAATTTGCGGGTTCGTATCTTCGTCGTATCAGCTCTGTTTTGCATGCTACCTGTTCCGGTGCACAGCTGGTATAACCCTCTTCCTGCCCCCTTTAGATTTCATTTCAGTTTGAGCTTGTTAGGTCGGTCGAATTCGACGTCAAAGTTGGCCGTTCGAATTCTTAGTGTTGCACTTGTAAAATTCCATTTTTGAACCCGGGACTCCGGATTCAATTTCTGACACCACCAGTAGACTCGTGGCATCGTTCTGGCCTGTTTTCATATAAAGTTTGTTAGATTTGGAGAACGTGGGCCCTGGCACACATTTCGGTGCAAAGCGGGTCCCACTTTCTGGATCAACGGGTCATTTTGAGTTCGGCTCATCGGAATCCAATTTCGGATATACCGTTGAGTTCGTATCGTCATTTTGGACTCGTTGACATATAATTTGCTGAGTTTTGAGGACATTAGCTCCGACACGCTTTTCCGTGCAAATCGAAATTTTAATGTCCTGGTCAACGGACCAATTTGAGATCGGGTCAACGGAATCCAATTATGGATATACCGTTGGGTTCGTATCGTCATTCTGGATTCGTGAACATATAATTTGTTAGATTTTGTTCACTTTTATTTTGGCAAGTTTTTCGGTGCAAAGTGTGTCCAACGGCGGACATCATTTTGGCCCAAAATTATCGTTTTGCCCCTGTGTCCAAATTGTACTTTTAGACAGGCTATTCTAGCTATTCCGACCATTTTGGACACGTTGGTGATGTTAGTTTCATCATCCGACAACATCTGTAGATTTCTTCCCTTTTTATGTCACCCTATTATAATAATATTTTCTCCTTTTGGTTGTTTTAGAGACCCGTCGATTTCAGTGATTTCTAAATCACTGGAATTCATAAGTTGACCTTGTAGATGTTTATAGAGACTAGCTTGACCCTTATTGACTATGGTTGACTACTTTGACTAGACGTCGAAGTAGAGTCAACATTTGACCTAGGTTTGACTAGATTTGACCAACGTTGACTTTTTGACCAAAGTCAACTGTAGGTCAACCATTGACCTATTTAACCTAGATTAGACTTAGAGTTGACCAGAGTTGACCAGTTGACCAAAGTCAACTGTACGTCAACCTTGACCCAGTTGTCTTAGTTTGACTTAGTTTGACCTAGACGTTTAGTATGTCTTTTGACCCTGATCAGCTCTTGTATTATCTCATCTTTAGGTCTGTCATTTCACTCTGAGCCAGATTACACAGTTGACCTATTCCACCAGATCTCAGGAGAGTACATTCTCTGATAATATTTCTGTTTTATGATATCGTCTTTGTTTCTAGTATTTTGTGTAGATATCCTTGTTCTCTTGACACATTGTTCACACGGATTGGTATTGTCTAGATCCCGTCATAAGATGTTATTCCTCTTATATATGGTATGCTTTGTGCAAGTCTTCCTTGTTCCACTACTAAAATATGCTATATTAGCGACGTATTTTAGCGACGTAAGAAAATAACGTCGCTATATAGGTAATATAGCGACTCCCGTCATGTGACGTCGCAAATCGTCGCTAACTAGCGACGTTCAGCGACATTACATAAATTACGTCGCAGAACAGCGACGTTCAGCGGCAGAGTATTAATATATGTCGCCATATAATAAAATTTTGCGACGTTTAGCGACGTCTTTAGTTGACGTCGCTAAATGTTTTACTTAGGGCACGCTGTTTCCTTTTCCCCCTCACTCGAAAATTTCCAAAATTTTCAGAATCCCTTTCCCCCCCGCGACTCTCCCCCCACCCGGCGACTCTCTCCCCCCCCCCCCCCCCCCCCGCGACTCTCCCCCCCGGCGACTCTCTCCCCCCGCCCCCGGCGACTCGCTCCCGCTCCGACGAGCTCCTCCTCCCCCAATCCGAGATCCTCCTCCTCTCCCTAGCTCCTCCTCCTCCTCCCTCTTCCTAAGGTAAACCCTAACCCTAACCCTAACTCCTCTCCCTCCTCCTCCTCCTCCTTCTCCTCTCACACACACACACGGACACACACACACAGACACACACACACACGGACAAACAGACACACACACACTGACACAGATTTTATCATATTCTTCTTGTGCTCTTTTTCATATTATTATTCATGTGTTATTTATATGTTGTATCTCTTTACATGTATATATATATTTATATATATATTTGTGTGTGGTTGTATATTTATTTGGGGTTATGGTTGTGGGAATGTTGAGAGGTTTTGATTGTGGAAATCAATGAAAGGATGAGGAAATGATGGAGATTGAAGGAGGATAGAAGTGTGCTTATGGGGAGGGGGTTTTGGACAGCAACCAGCAGCCTGGGCTGCTGTTTTCAGCAGTTTTGGGGGGGGGGGACAGCAGCTATATGCTGCTGAAATTTGCAGCAGTGTGCCCCCCACTTGACATTAGTTAGCCTACTTATTAGCCCATCCTTTTAGCCTATCTTTTAGCCATTAGTTAGCCTACTTATTAGCCTTTAGTTGGACACACACACACGGACACACACACACAGACACACACACACAGACACACACAGACACACACACACATGTCACCTATATATATATATACCTACATGTTATATATATGTGGTTATATATAGATATATATGTGTGTGTGTGTCTCTTGGTATAATATTCATGTTGTAGTGTTGTGGTTATATTGTAGTGTGGTGATAGTGTGGGAATTGATAAATGGAATGGATGTAAGGATGATAGGAAGGATTAGTGGACCTATAATCCTATTTATATGTGTCCTATATATGCCTATGTGTGTGTGTGTGTGTGTTAGCCTATATGTAAGCCTAGGTGAGAGCTTATGAGTGTGGTATCATGGGTGATATATGTGAGTGAGTGTGTAAGTGAGTTGTGTGGATGAGTGTGAGGTTAAATGTGTTAGATATAGGTTAGCATCTTAGGCCATATCCTAGTTAGATATGTAGTCGTTAGTATCCTAGAGTGTTAGAGCCTTGGTTTGGGATACCAAGTTGGGGTTAGAAATAGGATACTAGTTAGCTATTGGTATGTGTAGATATATATTAGATAGATAGTTGGATGGATAGGTGGATAGATGGATGGGGAGTAGAAGGGGAGCTGCTGCCTCCATTCCAGCAACAGCAGCAGCAAGAACAGCTGTTGTAGCAGCAGTTTACATCAGCAGTAGCACCCCCATGGCCCCCCACTTGTAGTGATTAGCACTAATGGGGGCAGGAGAGGTAATTATTGGAGTAATTAGATCTAGATCTAATTAGCACTTGGCTACAAGGCATATTCCAAGAATATTCTAGAGAATATTCCAAGTCTATTCTAAGGAATATAGCGACTCCTATCGTTTGAAATAACCACATCTTGGCTATTTGTTAAATAGATCGACCCTGAGCTCCCATGTTTAGTCGTGCCTTCAACATCATGTTCAAATGAAGGTGACAAGCAGCTGACTATGAAAAAATATGCCGTCTTGAGCTTCATAAAGAAATGCAAGATTACAAGCTCCTATGTAGTAATCTTGCATTTCTTTATGAAGCTCAATACGACATATTTTTCTATAGTCAGCTGCTTGTCACCTTCATTTGAACATGATGTTGAAGGCACGACTGAACATGGGAGCTCAGGGTCGATCTATTTAACAAATAGCCAAGATGTGGTTATTTCACAGAAGCCATGAATTACCGGGAAAATAGGAAACATCTCGTACTCCTCCCGTGAAATCGTTACCGGAAAAATAGGAAACACTTAGCAAACACTTAGACGTTAGCAAACATTGTTAATTGGTGTGTTCATCTTTGCAGAATTATTTCCAAATGGAGCTGAATTACTACTTGCGGAATCGTTCATGGATGTACAATCGTCGTCCTGAAGATATGTGTGGTGTGCGGGATGAATACATAGCGGGAGTAGAGCAGTTCCTGCAGTTTGCTAAGGCGTTCCCTCAGTACATGGACGGCACCAAAATTAAGTGTCCGTGTGTAAAATGTCATAACGTGAAATATTATCCAGAAGTGGAAGTGACATATCATTTGTACTCGAGGGGTTTCACGCCTAATTACTATCAGTGGACCGCACACGGAGAACTTGTGTCGTTAGCATCAGAGCCGGAGCCTTATGTTGAGCCGTATATGCATGCGGGACCTAATTTTGTTTCAGATAATCATGCATACGACGACGGGTGCGTGAACATGGTTTTCGACGCTGCTGGGCCCAGTTTTGTTCCTGATGCAGCTGAGGAGGCACCGAATGTCGACGCTGCAAAGTTCATGGAGTTGCTGGAGAATGCAAGGACTCCATTGTATCCTGGTTGTGAGGATCATTCACCGTTGGAGGTGGTTACAAGACTTTTGAGCATTAAGTCAGATTTTAACATGTCGCAAGAATGCTACAACCGAGTGCTGGAGTTGATTATAGAGATCTTGCCGGCGGGTGCTAAGTTACCTAAAGACTTCTACCGGTCTAAGAGGATGGTGAGATCGCTCTGGATGGGATACGAGAAAATTGATTCTTGTCGCCATGGGTGCATGCTGTACTACAAAGACGACAAGGACGCAGATGTGTGCAGATTTTGTGGTGCTGATCGCTATAAGCCAACTAGTACAGGAAGGTCTACCGGTGCAAGAAGACCGACCGATTCAATGCACTACCTGCCTTTAACGCCGCGGTTGCAAAGATTATTTATGGTGAAAGAGACGGCCGAAAATATGAGTTGGCACATGCGAGAACAGATTGAAGGAGTGTTGGATCACCCATCCGATGGAGAAGCGTGGAAGCACTTTGATCGAGTATATCCTAATTTTGCTTCAGATCCACGTAATGTCAGGTTGGGGCTATGTTCTGACGGTTTTACTCCTTTTGGTCTTTCGGGATCCCAGTATTCGTGCTGGCTTGTGATTGTCACTCCGTATAACCTACCGCCTTGGATGTGCATGAAGACCGAGTACATGTTTCTAACCGTTATAATTCCTGGTCCGAACAATCCCAAGAGGAACATTGATGTGTACTTACAGCCTTTGATAGATGAGTTGAATCAGTTATGGGAAGTAGGCGCTAACACGTACGATGTTTCCAGGAAGCAGAATTTTCAGATGAAGGCAACCCTTATGTGGACCATCAACGACTTTCCGGCATATGGAATGTTATCTGGATGGAGCACTCATGGACGTCTCTCATGTCCGATTTGCATGGACCGTACTAAGGCTTTTCGCTTGAAACACGTGGGATATCATCATATCTTTGTCGCTAGACGTCGCTAAAGGGCGGACGTCGATAACTTTGTCGCTAGACGTCGCTAACGTGCTGACGTAGCTGACATGCCATGTCATCATATCTAAAGTTCAATGCGTCGCTAAGTTGTCGCCCTACGTCGCCAATCTGGCGACATACTCTATAGTCGCTAGACGTCGCTAATTTTGCGACGTCTAGCGACGAGTTAGCTTTCGTCGCAAATAGCGACGAACTGCGACGAATTGGTCATCTGCGACAAGCCATTACGCGACGTCAAATTTTCGTCGCTAAATCCGTCGCAGTTTATGTTTAGCGACGGATTTTCCTCATTTAGCGACGTATTCTAATGTCGCTAATATGGGGTATTTTAGTTGTGTTCCTTGTTCATTGTATAGACACGATTTCCTGTGAAGGAGAGCTACTTTCCAGATAATGCGTGTCATGACGGGTCATGACTGGATCCACTATATTAGTCAGTGATGGGGGTGTTAGCGTAGATATGTGATCAATACCCCACAGTATCATTGTATCATCATTGTATAGTGTTAATCATACACTCACGTATGATTAGCCAGGCCAAACATTGTATCAAGTTCTAAGCCGATCACATGTTGAAACTAATACTAAACTCACATAGATATAGTTCCAGATTTTTGTACATGATATATACTGTTTTCTTGTTCTTATATTCAGTTACAGTCTTGACATGCCTTACCATGATTCATGTACATATTATTTACCTCGTATATTCTCTCTATTTACTGCTACATTTTCAATATCGTCTAACTAGAACTGTTATTTGAGATTTGTGCTCGTTCCATCCTGACTGGATATGTTAACAAAATTTTAGGAGTAGTTGTGCCTTCAGTATTGGACTTCATGATGTTGCTAGCTGAGGTGGATCTCACTATTCTTCTATGTGAGTTGTCTGGTAGTTATCCTTAGTTAGTCTTGTTGTTCCTTCTTTATTTTTCTGTCTTATAATTCCTTCTAGTAGTTTCTAGTTGTTCTTGTGCTTTAGTAATCTTTCTTGTCTTATCATCCCTAGCTGATTGTGATGTGACTAGAGTATATTTATAGTTATAGGCCTTCTAGATGTGGTGTATATTTATTTGGGTACTAGACAGCGTTCTACCGTCGATACTGCGGCGTAGGCTGGGCGTGGCCCACGTATTCGTGCCCGTATATCCGGGTGTGGGTCGTGATACGTTTTTAGTGGTGGCCCATGCAGGTCAGTCTTTGCAGTTAATGCGAAGTCGTGTTAGTACTTGAGCTTATCTGTACTACTGCGAGCCTGCCCTAGGATTAAGGTTGAGCTTATCTGTACTACTGCAGTTAATGCGAAGTCGTGATAGAAGAACCATGATTGTCTATGCTACTAGAAGTAAAACCCTCTTTATCGGAGGAGGAGTAGGAGGAATACGATGTCATAGAAAAAATAACAAGAATCTACTCTAAGGATGTTAAGCCTAACAATAGAGTCCTTGCTCTGATACCAATTGTAGAAACCCTAGAGGGGGGGTGAATAGGGTCAAGCTAACTAATCAAGCACTTAGCACAAGCTAATTGGCAATTTAAAAATATAAGTGCAAGAGAAGAAGCAATAACAATACCGACACCCGATGTATCCTGGTATCCTCCCTAGAGGTAATCCAATCCCGGAACTCTCTCCGGATTTAATCCACTATTTGAGCAAATAGTTACACACGAGTTTGGATCCGAAGAACTCGCCAACTTCTTACACGAGAGCTTTAATCCGAAGGCCTCTCCGACTTTGTAACACCCACTTTTCCAAAATAAGGATAATTTTGAACTTTTGTGTTTTAAATCATTAAAATATTAGATTTTAGTCATGATATGATTTTTGGTGATTTTTAGTTATTTTTAAAACTATTTAAAATGGTGAAATGTGAAATTGGTGTTTTGCTAGTGTAACCTTAGTCATGCATGACCTAGAAGACTAATCATGACCAAGGAGACCTAATCATATGTTTAGGATTTCAAATTTCTATTTTTAAGCCTAGGGGTATTTTGGTTATTTTGTCACTTTTGTGAAATTGTGAATTATATTAATTAAATATGTGTTAGTTAAATTGTTGAGACTTGACCTAGAAGTTAGCCTAATCTAGATGTTAACCATGACCCTAGAAGCTAAGTTAGAGGATTTCAATTAAGTAATCACATTAGTGTAATATCTAGATATTTGTTAGAATGATATTTTAGGCTAAAGGTTAAAAGATGTTACTTTAATTGTGAGCCATTAGATTGCCTAGAATTTGTTGGAGAAACCTTAGCCACTCATCCTAAACACTAACCCTAACCTAATGGCAGCCATCACACTTTTCCCCTCTATAAATACAACCCATTAATCATTTGCACCATTTTTAATTCATTTTAATTGCCTCTTTTGTGTTCTTCCCTAAACTTCTTCCCAAATATCCAAATCAACTCCAAATTGAGCCTAGTTTCTTGCATTGGGATTCCCTACCATTGAGGGTGCTAAGGGGAGCTAGCTAGCAAGGTTGCACAAGCTTTTGGCATCATCATTTGAAGAGGACACCCCTCCTATTCTAGGTTTTCATTGAGTTTTCACTCAATAAGTAAATACCCTCATACCTAGTTAATTTTTTGTTTTCTCTTCATGAATGTATGTATCTAGGTACCAGGGACCTATAGGCTAAGTTTGGTAGGAAATAGACTGAGTTTGGTGTCCGTATCGGACACGTATCTAGGTTTTAATATAAGTGTTTGATGATTTGCCTCTACCAATTAAATGTTAATATTTTTGAAAACTAATTGCACAATCTTTTAGCCCTATAGGTGTAGATCTAGGAATCCTAACTCTGAGCACGAAACTGTGTCGTGTCCGTGTCCAAATTGGACATGAATACGCTGTGCACACCCACACACACTGTGCCCTGCTACCCGACACAAATTTCTCACTGTACAGGACACCGGGACACATGAAACTTGACATGAAGGTGGGGGACATGTCTGTCGACATGTTCCCAAAGTTTCGTATTGTTTCGTGTCGTGTCGAGTGAGCATTCGTGTCTGCACTGATTTCGTACTACACTGGGACACTGTTAAAATACGTTCTGACACTCACTGTTTGACACGACACGACACGACTTAGGTACAATGCAGTCACCTAGAATCCTAGCCCTAGTCCTCCTCTACCCATAGACACGATCACGACGTGTCATGTATCGTGTGTCATGCGCACGAGCCTGTGACACGCGTGCACGAGGCACTGCACTGTGCCGTGCTCTCCCCTGATACTCAGGCCCCCTGTAGGACACGACACGGACTCTTTTGACACAAGTTTTGGTGGACACGAGGGGGCATGCACTGACATCATGCTCCCAAAGTTTCGTTGGAATTCGTGGAGTGGTTAGGCAGAAATTGACCGCGTACCGACATTGTACTGTCTGTGCATGATTGAGTTTTTGTCTCCGATACGGCCTTGGACACGAGACACGACGCGACTTGGACTCGACCTAGTGGACTCAGTAGACACGTGGACACCTATTCTACAGGTTGACACACTTACACTACTTTAGTGTTGGACACAACGTGTCCTATGGACCCCTACACGCACGCACGAGGAGTGCTGTACACAGTTTTCTGGTACTTGACTTTTCTTCTTTTGACACGCTCGTGTCCAGTTTTCTGGACACGAATGGCATCCCCTAGACACCTGACACATGGAGAACACATTATGCACCTGTTTGTAAAATTATATAGTTTAATTTAGGTTTTCGAATTAAGTTTTGGATGATGAACTGTGTGTATGCATTTACTGATACTATACAATGTTTGAATTCCTGAACTCTATTTTTTCCCTGTTAAATTGATTTCGAATGTTAAATTGCCATGATAGATTAATCGCCTGTGTGTTAGTTACTGTCATTGTGGGTTATCGATTGGTGTTAGGATTTTAGAGTTCGAATTGGGTTTTAAATTCAAATTTGGGTTTTTCCTATGTCTTTTGGTTTCAAACTGATTTTTTTTAACTGTTAACCAAAACAGGGAATCAAAACCTGAGTTTGATTAATATGGAAACCTGAGATTTGGGGATTTTCGAATTTTGGTTGTGATGATCACTGTTTTCCATTTTTGGTATGAACTATCAGCTAGCATTTTTGAACTGAGTTTTAACCAATATTTAAACTGAGATTACCAAGTTATGAATACCTGAGAGTGCATATATGTCCTGAGATTCACAATGACAGTGAACCTGAGAATTTTCCTGAGAATTAACATCCACACACCCACATGTCTAAAACTGAACTCTATTATCTGTTTTTCCTATTTGACACAAGAAACTCACTTGACACCATTGTCATTTACACACACACTCATTTATACACTAGCCACTGTCATTGATTCATATCCCTAAACACATGACCGCACATGGTCTTAACTGTCACATACACACCCACACCCTCATGTTTTGACACCACACTTCTTGACACTAGTACACTTTCATGTACACACCCTATATGTATCACACACCCTCTACCTGGCACACACACACATACACTTGAACTCATGTGTCTCTCTCTCACACACAAATGTTAACACACACATGTAAACCCCTTTAACCCTCTCTCTATCTCTCTATGTATAAATACATCTAAATATATATATATAGGTATGCATATATGAACCTATGTAAATATATATGTATGTATGCATATATGAATGTATGTATATATATATATATATATATATATATATATATATATATATATATATATATATATATATATATTATATATATATATACTCCTATAGGCTAGATACTATCAATAGGCAAGTTTAGCTTCATGAGTATAGGTTGAATATGTTGTATTATATTTGTTTGGAGTTGAAATGGTTTTAGATTTAGTATCCTATAGGAATGATTATAGGGTATGGTATAGATGCAAGTTAGTTTATGGAATAGCATGCTTATATAAGTATATTTTAGCTATGGGTTCCTAGGATACTAGGAAGAGGATACCATGGTATCCTAGGGTTGATTGTAATGGACTAGTTTGACCAATATTGACTTGTTGACTTAGTTAACTAGGTAGTTGACCATAGATAGTTGACTTGACTCTTAGTTGGCTGAAAATCGACTAGAGTTGACCAAAAGTCAACATTAAGTCTCTATATGACCAATTGACCTAAGTTGACTAGAGTCTGACTTGTTTGACTAGAGTTGACCCAAATCCTAAAAGTTTGACCTAGTTTGACCTAGATAGTTGACCAGGGTTGACTTAGAGTTGACTTTGACCTAGATTGACCTAGAAATCATGTAGATTGCATTGTAAACTTCATTTACCTTGTTTTAAACACATTATAATCCATACTGCTCTATTTAGGACATTGTGACTCCAGTGCAGACATCTGATATTACATTACTCTTTTCAGAGTATCAGGCGAGTACATTCTCTGATAGTTCTTTCATTTACTTGTCAATTACTGTACTTCAGTTCTAGTTAGCTGTATGTGATTCTCTGTTACAAATACGTGTTATTATTTCTGAATCTATGTATGCGACACACATACTTACTCGTCTTACCTCTATTATTCGAATCACCATACGAATCACTATTCGAATCACCCTATTCGTATCTTCATATGTTGGTTGGACTTGTATTCGTCTTATGTGTTGGATTACGGATTCATTTGTATTAGACTGGGCGGGGAAATACTGATTAGACATGTAAACATATCCCCCTATTCGAATCATCCCTCTGTGAATAATATTCGAACGATAGCCATCCCTCATCTGATCAGTGAGTGGTGTGCCGTATTACCTGCAGCCGTTTACATGTCGATCTCGGTATTTTAAAACACAGTTGGAGAATTTATTCGAATCATTGTTTTGACTACTATTCGAATCACTATTCGTATCACCTTATTCGAATCACCTTATTAGAACAATGATCAGAATCACATTCGACTCATCTTGTATTAGACTCACATTGGGATTACACTCGACTTATATTGTACTGTCTGAACTCATTATGTTACTCTAGTTCAGCTAGATCTTACTTTACAGTCTTCATTGCTATGTTTCTCTTCTTGTTTAGTTACTTACTTTCTTTGTACTTTATCTGTCTCTCTATACCATCATCTGAAAATTAAACTGCCATATTCATCAATACAACTGTCTATAACTGCTTTATAGTTCTCTGTCATTTACTTGGAATTTCTTGATGATTTGTACTCGTTCCTGTCCTGACTGGACCTGTTGAAAATATTACAGACGATTGCCCTGAAGACATTTGCCCCACTTGCCTTGGAGCAGGAGACGGCTTAGCTACCTTTGGCCCCGACACTCAGGAGTGATCGGGTGACTAGCTAGTAGACTTGGTTTAGTTTTCATGTTTTAGAACTTGAATTGTAATAACTTGAGATTCAAGTTTGTATTTGAGTTTGTTTGAGATATTATTATTTAGTAGTTTATAAAAGTTGTTATTTAGTTTTTAGTTATAAACTTCTGTGTTATCTTATCGTGCTTGGACTGTGATTGAGATTTCATTATATCTATACTTGTCCTCCGTTCGGAGTTGAGATATTGACAAGTACATTATATATAATTGCGTGAGTTGTTGATTAGATAGTAACCTAGGACAGCGTTCTACCGCTGACACTGCGGCGTAGCCTGGACGTACCCACTTCTCGTGTCCTTACTCTAGGGTACGGGTCGTGACACGTTTTTAGTGGTGGCCCATGCAGGTCGAGTTTATGTAGTGGTATTCGAACTAGAGTATCACTACAGCCTGCAATAGGATTTGAGAAATAAGTTTAAACGGAGAGGTACTCAATCACAGTTAGGAAAATTCTGCTAAAATTATGCCATCTACATATCGTACTGATTTGTCTTCTTTGAAATAAACTGTCCTCCTTTGATATATCGATTCCTGCTCAGTATTGACTTCCTTGTTCGATCTGTCTTCAGGATGGTGGAGACACGATCATACCGCTCTAGTGCAGCAGTTGTTGTAGAGGGGACTGCCACCTCTCAGCCAGATCAGCAGGGTCAGGAGGCTGCAGCTCCTGCCACCTCTATTCATATTGGGACTTCAGCAGCAGCAGCAAGGGGTATGCCTCCACCAGCTCGGGGGCAGGACCCAGTCATCCCAGAGATGCAGTTCCAGTAGCCGCCGCCTACAAGACACGTGGATGCGGCACAGATGTTTGCCTACTTCCAGCAGTTTATGGACCGGCAGCAGGCCCGACAGGACAGGGGCATGGAGTTGGCCCTTACGGCAGTCGCAGCTCGACCAGTGATCCAGCAGCCGAGGACACCGGGGATAGAGAAGTTCCAGAAGATGAGCCCCAGAGACTTCCTGGGGACAGAGGGGATTTTATATGCTGACGAGTGGATCGGGCATATTAAGGAGATCTTTCGCCTGGCCCGGATACCGGCAGATCTCCAGATAGAGGCAGCAGCTAGCCAGATACGAGATCTTGCTCGCACCTGGTATCAGTCAGACCCCAGGGTGGGGGTAGCTGGACAGACCTGGGAGGAGTTCAAGGGCTTCTTCAAGAAGAGGTTCTTCCCAGATTCAGCGCTCCGAGCCTTGGAGTCGCAGTTCGAGAGCTTAGTTCAGGGGAGCCTTTCAGTAGAAGAGTATGCTGGGGAGTTCGACCGCCTCGGCAGATTTGTAGAGGGCTTGAGCGAGATGGCGAAGGCCCAGAGGTTTCGGAAAGGGTCTGATCAAGGAAGTCAAGTCCTTGACCAAGGGCAACAGGGATGCCCCTTTTGAGAAAATTTTGACGGGAGCCTTATTGGCTGAGGATGACCTTGAGCTTAGGCTCAAGAGGGGGCGAGATCCAGTTGGGGGCAGCAGCAGCGGAGGCCAGGCCAAGAGGCCTCACGTACAGTTTCAGCAGGCGCAGCATCAGCCTAGAGGACAGGACCGCAAGGTGCAGACTTGTGCTTACTGCAAAAGGGCAGGACACGGTTGGGAGACTTTTTATAGGAGGCAGAAGGTTTGTCTGTTCTGTGGATCCGCTGCTCATCAGGTCAGGGATTGTCCTACTTTACCAATACCTGGCGGAGCACTGGGTCAGAGAGAGAGAGCTAGGCCACCTGTAGCGCAGCACCATGCCCAGAGGGGTGGAGCTTTTGCTATGGCAGTCGAGGAGACTGACGCTGCAGGTGACGGGTTAGCAGGTTTGACCTTCTTGTTCTTCCTCCCTACTTTCGTGTGTGATTTCCCTTAGTACCTGCTAGGATATGATTGTGATATGCTAGATAGCGTAGTTAGCCTGTTCGAGACTGTGGAATCACGACCAGTAGGACAGAGTTTTGTATATTATCTTGACCTTGTTTGATTTGGGGGTTTGACCTAGAAGGAGTATGATCATCTTAATTTCGAGGACGAAATTCTTTTAAGGGGGATAGACTTGTAACACCCACTTTTCCAAAATAAGGGTAATTTTGAACTTTTGTGTTTTAAATCATTAAAATATTAGATTTTAGTCATGATATGATTTTTGGTAATTTTTAGTTATTTTTAAAATTATTTAAAATGGTGAAATGTGAAATTGGTGTTTTGCTAGTGTAACCTTAGTCATGCATGACCTAGAAGACTAATCATGACCAAGGAGACCTAATCATATGTTTAGGGTTTCAAATTTCTATTTTTAAGCCTAGGAGTATTTTGGTCATTTTGACACTTTTGTGAAATTGTGAATTATATTAATTAAATATGTGTTAGTTAAATTGTTGAGACTTGACCTAGAAGTTAGCCTAATCTAGATGTTAACCATGACACTAGAAGCTAAGTTAGAGGATTTCAATTAAGTAATCACATTAGTGTAATATCTAGATATTTGTTAGAATGATATTTTAGGCTAAAGGTTAAAAGATGTTACTTTAATTATGATCCATTAGATTGCCTAGAATTTGTTGGAGAAACCTTATCCACTCATCCTAAACCCTAACCCTAACCTAATGGCAGCCATCACACTTTCCCCCCTCTATAAATACAACCCATTAATCATTTGCACCATTTTTAATTCATTTTAATTGCCTCTTTTGTGTTCTTCCCTAAACTTCTCCCCAAATATCCAAATCAACTCCAAATTGAGCCTAGGTTCTTGTATTGGGATTCCCTACCATTGAGGGTGCTAAGGGGAGCTAGCTAGCAAGGTTGCACAAGCTTTTGACATCATCATTTGAAGAGGACACCCCCCCTATTCTAGGTTTTCATTGAGTTTTCACTCAATAGGTAAATACCCTCATACCTAGTTAATTTTCTGTTTTCTCTTCATGAATGCATGCATCTAGGTACTAGGGACCTATAGGCTAAGTTTGGTAGGAAATAGATTGGGTTTGGTGTCCGTATCGGACACGTATCTAGGTTTTAATATAAGTGTTTGATGATTTGCCTCTACCAATTAAATGTTAATATTTTTGAAAACTAATTGCACAATCTTTTGGCCCTATAGGTGTAGATCAAGGAACCCTAACTCTGAGCACGAAACTGTGCCGTATCCATGTCTAAATTGGACACGAATACGCTGTGCACACCCACACACACTGTGCCCTGCTACCCGACACAAATTTCTCACTGTACAAGACACGGGGACATATGAAACTTGACATGAAGGTGGGGAACATGTCTGTCGACATGTTCCCAAAGTTTCGTAATGTTTCGTGTCGTGTCGAGTGAGCATTCGTGTCTGTACTGATTTCGTACTATACTGGGACACTGTTAAAACACGTTCTGACACTCACTGTTTGATACGACATGACACGACTTAGGTACAATGCAGTCACCTAGAATCCTAGCCCTAGTCCCCCTCTACCCATAGACACGATCACGATGTGTCACGTATCGTGTGTCACGCGCACGAGCCTGTGACACGCGTGCACGAGGCACTGCACTGTGCCGTGCTCTCCCCTGATACTCGGGCCCCCTGTAGGACACGACACGGACTCTTTTGACACAAGTTTTGGTGGACACGAGGGGGCATGCACTGACATCATGCCCCCAAAGTTTCGTTGGAATTCGTGGAGTGGTTAGGCAGAAATCGATCGCGTACCGACATTGCACTGTCTGTGCATGGTTGAGTTTTTGTCTCTGATACGGCCTTGGACACGAGACACGACGCGACTTGGACTCGACCTAGTGGACTCAGTAGACACGTGGACACATATTCTACAGGTTGACACACTTACACTACCTTAGTGTTGGACACAACGTGTCCTATGGACCCCTACACGCACGCACGAGGAGTGCTGTGCACAGTTTTCTGGTACTTGACTTTTCTTCTTTTGACACGCTCGTGTCCAGTTTTCTGGACACGAATGGCATCCCCTAGACACCTGACACATGGAGAACACATCTATGCACCTGTTTGTAAAATTATATAGTTTAATTTAGGTTTTCGAATTAAGTTTTGGATGATGAACTGTGCGTATGCATTTACTGATACTATACAATGTTTGAATTCCTGAACTCTATTTTTTCCCTGCTAAATTGATTTCGAATGTTAAATTGCCATGATAGATTAATCACCTCTGTGTTAGTTACTGTCATTGTAGGTTATCGATTGGTGTTAGGCTTTTAGAGTTCGAATTTGGTTTTAAATTCAAATTTGGGTTTTCCCTATGTCTTTTGGTTTCAAACTGATTTTTTTAACTGTTAACCAAAACAGGGAATCAAAACCTGAGTTTGATTAATATGGAAACCTGAGATTTGGGGATTTTCGAATTTGGGTTGTGATGATCACTGTTTTCTATTTTTGGTATGAACTATCAGCTAGCATTTTTGAACTGAGTTTTAACCAATGTTTAAACTGAGATTACCAAGTTATGAATACCTGAGAGTGCATATGTGTCCTGAGATTCACATTGACAGTGAACCTGAGAATTTTCCTGAGAATTAACATCCACACACCCACATGTCTAAAACTGAACTCTATTATCTGTTTTTTCTATTTGACACAAGAAACTCACTTGACACCATTGTCATTTACACACACACTCATTTATACACTAGCCACTGTCATTGATTCATATCCCTAAACACATGACCACACATGGTCTTAACTGTCACATACACACCCACACCCTCATGTTTTGACACCACACTTCTTGACACTAGTACACTTTCATGTACACACCCTATATGTATCACACACCCTCTACCTAGCACACACATACATACACTTGAACTCATGTGTCTCTCTCTCACACACAAATGTTAACACACACATGTAAACCCCTTTAACCCTCTCTCTATCTCTCTATGTATAAATACATCTAAATATATATATGTAGGTATGCATATATGAACCTATGTAAATATATATATGTATGTATGCATATATGAATGTATGTATATATATATATATATATATATATATATATATATATATATATATATATATATATATATATATATATACTCCTATAGGCTAGATACTATCAATAGGCAAGTTTAGCTTCATGAGTATAGGTTGAATATATTGTATTATATTTGTTTGGAGTTGAAATGGTTTTAGATTTAGTATCCTATAGGAATGATTATAGGGTATGGTATAGATGCAAGTTAGTTTATGGAATAGCATGCTTATATAAGTATATTTTAGCTATGGTTTCCTAGGATACTAGGAAGAGGATACCATGGTATCCTAAGGTTGATTGTAATAGACTAGTTTGACCAATATTGACTTGTTGACTTAGTTAACTAGGTAGTTGACCATAGTTGACTTGACTCTTAGTTGACTGAAAATCGACTAGAGTTGACCAAAAGTCAACATTAAGTCTCTATATGACCAATTGACCTAAGTTGACTAGAGTCAGACTAGTTTGACTAGAGTTGACCCAAATCCTAAAAGTTTGACCTAGTTTGACCTAGACAGTGACCAGGGTTGACTTAGAGTTGACTTTGACCTAGATTGACCTAGAAATCATGTAGATTGCATTATAGACTTCATTTACCTTGTTTTAAACACATTATAACCCATACTGCTCTATTTAGGACATTATGACTCCGGTGCAGACATCTGATATTACATTACTCTTTTCGGAGTATCAGGCGAGTACATTCTCTGATAGTTCTTTTATTTACTTGTCAATTACTGTACTTCAGTTCTAGTTAGCTGTATGTGATTCTCTGTTACAAACACGTATTATTATTTCTGAATCCATTTATGCGACACACATACTTACTCGTCTTACCTCTATTATTCAAATCACCATACGAATCACTATTCGAATCACCCTATTCGTATCTTCATATATTGGTTGGACTTGTATTCGTCTTATGTGTTGGATTACGGATTCATTTGTATTAGACTGGGCGGGAAAATACTGATTAGACATGTAAACATATCCCCTATTCGAATCACCCCTCTGTGAATAATATTCGAACGATAGCCATCCCTCATCTGATCAGTGAGTGGTGTGTCGTATTACCTACAGCCGTTTACATGTCGATCTCGGTATTTTAAAACATACTTGGAGAATTTATTCGAATTCTTGTTTTGACTACTATTCGAATCACTATTTGTATCACCTTATTCGAATCACCTTATTAGAACAATGATCAGAATCACATTCGACTCATCTTGTATTAGACTCACATTGGGATTACACTCGACTTATATTGTACTATCTGAACTCATTATGTTACTCTAGTTCAGCTAGATCTTATTTTACAGTCATCATTGCTATGTTTCTCTTCTTGTTTAGTTACTTACTTTCTTTGTACTTTATCTGTCTCTCTATACCATCACCTGAAAATTAAACTGCCATATTCATCAATACAACTGTCTATAACTGCTTTATAGTTCTCTGTCATTTACTTAGAATTTCTTGATGATTTGTACTCGTTCCTGTCCTGACTGGACCTGTTGAAAATATTACAGATGATTGCCCTGAGGACATTTGCCCCACTTGCCTTGGAGCAGGAGACGGCTTAGCTACCTTTGGCCCCGACAATCAGGAGTGATCGGGAGACTAGCTAGTAGACTTGGTTTAGTTGTCATGTTTTAGAACTTGAATTGTAATAACTTGAGATTCGAGTTTGTATTTGAGTTTGTTTGAGATATTATTATTTAGTAGTTTATAAAAGTTGTTATTTAGTTTTTAGTTATAAACTTCTGTGTTATCTTATCGTGCTTAGACTGTGATTGAGATTTCATTATATCTATACTTGTCCTCCGTTCGGAGTTGAGATATTGACAAGTATATTATATATAATTGCGTGAGTTGTTGATTAGATAGTAACCTAGGACAGCGTTCTACCGCCGACACTGCGACGTAGGCTAGACGTACCCACTTCTCGTGCCCTTACTCTAGGGTGCGGGTCGTGACAGACTTCAACCGAGAGTTTGGATACGAAGACTCTCCAACTTCAACCGAGAGTTTGGATACGAAGACTCTCCAACTTCAACCGAGAGTTTGGATACGAAGACTCCCCAACTTCAACCTTTCACAATAGGTTTTGATCTCTTTATACAATAAGATGAAGATCTCACTTTTCAACTCAATAACTCTAACACAATTTGTGGATGACAAATGAAAGCTTTGTAGAATTGTTTGTGGATAGGCTTTGGTGGTTTAGAAATTTTTAGGCTCAAAAGCATCAACCTTGAATGAAGGGGTTCAAGGCTATTTATAACCAAAGTATTGAAAAGAGCCTAAGACAACTTTTCAGTCAGCGACCGGCATACCGTCGGTATGAGTCGGCATACCGTCGGTATACCGGTCTGGGATTGCAACGGCTCGAAATATAGCCGTTGGGATCATTTAATGATGGAAATCCGACCGTTGGACTTTCAACGTTACGGAATCGATATACCGTCGGTATGATCCGGTATACCGTCGGTATGCCGATTTTGTAGACAGAAACTTTCTGTGAACCGATTTTCATTCGAAAATGATCCTGGACTGGTTTCTACCCTAGCTTTCGATTTTGCCATCCATTTTTTGTGTTTACAATTATTCCTAAGACTAATTACAGACTCCAGATATACTGTAACAGGTACAGGCTTCTTTAGAGTCTTGAAATGATGATGGCAAGGCTTGGCTTCTTCCTTTGATAGGTGCTGGCTTTTTTCTTGGCGGAACCCCCGGGTGCGTGGCTCCGGAGATGTCATCGGGTGGTTCAGAAAAATCTTGTGGGATCCGTCGTCTTTGGCCCACCATGATTTCTTCATTGCATATGTCCACATTGATCTTGCTTATTGCTTTTCTGCATGTACATGTTAGACGAACAAAGCAATATACATAGTAGCAAGTATGATAAGTTTAATGCACATTAGGATAATGCTGAGTTTGAGTATAATTGCTAAGGTGATAGCATAAATGTTAGTGATATCATAATGATTAAACTTAATTGAATGACCACAATCAAAAATATAGTTTTTATTTTGGCAACCCGATTAAATTTAAGATATATAAGCTCATATCACTAATATGTAAACCAATAGGCATATATCACCAAAGGTATAAGTAAAAGTAGAAATGCTATAGTGATAGTATGAAGAATAGTGATAATGAAAAGCTAAACTTAATATATTAACCATATTCAAAAATATGATACAATCATTGGGCCAACACGATTATTCTGCGGGAATGTTGACATGGTGATTCATGTCCGTCGTGGATAATCAGACTTGCGTGAGATCGGAACGCAACATATTACAAGGCTAGACGACCTTGTGATCGACTACGTGAATTGGATAGGATGGATAGGTGGTGTAGCACCCAGTTTCTAAAATGAGGGTAATTTTAAATTTTGTAATTATAATTATTTAATAATGATATTTAAACCATATTATGATTTTTGGTGATTTTTAGTTAATTAAAACTATTTTCTAAGTCACGACTTATGACTTTGTGATTTTACTAGTATAACCCTAGTGTAAACTCTAGAGATTTCATAACCTGGAGACTACCATGACCATGTAAGCCTAACCAAGTGATTAGGATACCATTTTAGCACTTTTTAGCCTAAAGGGTATTTTGGTAGTTTTCTAGGATTTATTTGGAATTAATTGTATTTATGTGTTTTTATTATTATTTAATTATTGTTAAGTGTCATGAGAGCCCCTAACCTAGTTTATCCCTAATCTAGAGATTTAGCCACTAACCTAGAAGCTTGAGGATAGATATTTCCATGGGTTAAAGTAGAAGAAATATCTAGATATTTACATATTAGATCTTTTCCATAGATTGCTCAAATATCCAAAACTTTGGCCAGGAAGTCCTTGCCTTCACCTTGAAGGAAGGCCATAGGGCACCCCCCTACCATGCCCCCTTCCTATTTAGTCACCCCATCATTCATTCAAGCCATTTTTACAACTTCATGAAACATTAAAAAATCTCTCCACTTCAAACATCCATAACTTGATCAAATTTGAACCAAATCACTCCTAGTCTTTTGCATTGGGTTCCTACAACCTAGAGGGTGCTAAGGGAGGCTAGCAAGCTGGACACAAGGTCTTGGACACCAACAAGTGGATAGGACACACCCCCTCCTTTTCTTGAAAAACTTGAGTTTTCACTCAATAGGTAAATACCCTTATACATAGTTAATATTCTATTTTTTCTTCATAAATGCATGCATATAGGTATACTCTAGCTGTGGGACAAGTTTGGAAGGAAGTAGGTTTGATTTGGTGTCTGTATCGGACACGTATCCTAGGTTGAAAAACTGTGTTTGTTGAAATGCCACAAAGAAATAAATTTTGGTTAATTGCAAAACAAATTACATTTTTGGGTAGCCCTAGACTTGTAGGTTACAACCATACCTGACTGAGCATATTTTGGGTCCATTTTCGTGTCCAAATCGGACACGAACCCACAGCACTGACACTGCACAGGGGTTCGATTAATCCCCTGCTACCCGACCCTAATTTCTCCCTCATCACGCCACATGGACACGTGCTATTTGGCACAGAGGTGGGGGCAACCTCTGACATGCCCCCCCTCAAATTTCACGACACCTCGTATCGTATCGGGGACACGAGGACACGTGCACTGGTCGTGCACTGACAGTGCACACACGCACAGAGCCAACTTCGCGCGCGTCGTGTCGCGCGGACACGACACTAGGACACCTCGTGTTTGCACGCGTGTGTAGCCCAACACGTGGGCTACACGTGGACACGACCACGTGGCCCCACGTGGTGCATATCGTGTCTACGAGGCGTCGAACCCACCGCACCATACTGCGCTGCACAGTATGTATCAGTCGAGTTTTCTCGACTGATACGCGTCTCGTGTCGCGTCCTGGTGACACATGGACACGAGACAGGCTATCCTAACCCTAGACCAACCCTAGGCGAACCTAGGGACACGGGCACGAGACTCCTAGACACGCGTGTCGTGTCCTAGAGCTAGGTGCACGCATGCACGACGCGGTGACATTTCCTGTGTCCTGGGTTTACCCGATTGGGTTTTTCACGAGATTGACACATTGTGTCGTGTCGAGACTGTGTCTCAGGCACCCTAGAAGCTAGGGGACACCTAGGGACACTGTTACCAACCCTTGGTTGGGGACCATAGTCGAGTTTAGGGGTTGGTTTCGGGTTTACCCTAACCCACTATCAGTGTATATATTTCCAGTTTTTTTTGGGTATTATTCCCAGTTTCAAATTCGAATTTCAAAATGGTTTTTAATGTTATATATACATGTATTAATATGTATTAGTATTGTATATATATGTATATATGTATGTGTGTGTGTGTAGGTGGGAATTGGGTGTATTACATGGGTATTTGTGTAGATATGTGTGTATATATACATGGTGTATATATATGTGTGTGTGTGTGTGGTTCCAGAAAATCAGAGAACCCCCCCCCCCCCCCCCCCCCTATCACAGTATTCACACACCCCACACACACACTCCCACATCTCTCTCTCTCTCTATTGTTCTCTCTCTCTCTATATATATATATATATATATATATATATATATATATATATATATATATATATATATATATATATATATATATATATATATATGTATATATGTATATATATATATATATATATATATATATATATATATATATATATATATATATATATATATATATATAAAAGAATACTTAACTATAATATATATATATATATATATATATAATATATATATATATATATATATATATATATATATATATATATATATATATATATATATATTTATTATATATATATATATATATATATATATATATATATATATATATATATATATTATATATATATATATATATATATATAATAAATATATATATATATATATATATATATATATATATATATATATATATATATATATATATATATATATATATATATATATATATATATATATATATATAGGTTATGTAGATATATATATATATATATGGTATATATTAGTATATATATTTTGATATATTTGTATATATATATATATATATATATAGTTATATATATGTATATACATGTGATACTATGTGATAGTTATATATATAGTTATGTATATATATGTGATACTATACTTTTTAGATATAGGTTTACATAGAACCTATAAGTTACTGGCCTATGGGTTATAGATATTAGCCTATGGTATTCATTATGAGCCTATGGCTATGAGGTTAGACTTTTGACCCTTGTTTGACTAAAGTTGACCAAAGTCAACCTTAGGTCAAACTTGACCTAGTTAACCTAGATTTGACTTGAAGTAACCTAGAATGACTAGTTTGACTAAACCCTAACTAATTTGACCATGGTTGATCAAACCTTGACCTAATTGACCTAGAAATGACTTGGATGAACATAGAAGGACTATTTGACTAAGTTTGACTAAATCCTAACTAGATGATTAGGTTAACCATATAGATTATGAGGATAATCCTATATAGATGAAGATATGTATGGGGTTAAGTGGGATAATTAGGAGTTGTGTCATAATTTGGGTTAGCCCTATGGAGTTGACTTAGATTGTTAATGGTTGACCCTTAACCTAATGACCTTGTGACTAGTCTATGTTGACCAAAACCTTAGTTAGTCTAAGTTTGACCTAACTTTGACTAGTTTGACCTGGTTTAACTTTTAAAGTTGACCAGAGTTGACCAAGAGTTGACTTTTGACCAGATTGACCTAGAATTATGTAGTATGCATTGTATACTCTATTTTTACCATTGTGGATATATTGTGACCTGTTTTACTCTAAATAGGACTCTGTGACACCAGTTCGGACATCTATTCATATCAGTCATACAGGGTGACAGGCGAGTACATTCTCTGATCATTTCATATATGTTAGAATTTATATTCTTGCTCTAGATTACTTTACATGATGCTGTCACATTATTATCACGGATTGGTACTATATGGATATTGTCATGCGATGTTATCCCTCTCGGGGTGCATCAAATACAGTTGTCATGTGCTTTTCACGAACATCTTGTATTTTATGTACACGCTTTCATGTATACTCTTGTGCAATCTTGTACTCTCATGATCACGTAAGCAAACATGATAAAAACCTCTTGTGCAAGGTAACGTAACTTGACTGGATCCTTGTGTATTAATTGGGGAGGATGAGTAGGAAATGGTTATGTGATCAAAATTCCATCTTGTACAATCTTGTGAAATCTTGTATATGTCCTAAACCGTTTATATAACCATATCATGCTCTAAATCACAGGTTACCTACAGTTCTTACTTATCATATATATAGATATTTCCAGTTATCAAATCTCTCTCGTTTTTATATATATTCTTTACAGTCCATGTATCTTACTCTATGCATGCTTTACATTTTCCAACATGATATGAACTGCGTGAGATGTATTGTGCTCGTTCCTGTCCTGACTGGACCTGTTGAAAATATTACAGATGATGATGGTGACTGTCCTACCTTCTATGGGACACATGAGGGTGACCTTCAGGAGCCTGAGGAGCATCTAGCTCAGTAGAGGGTGCCTAGTCTAGTCTACTGTTTATAGTTTTTATTTTGTATCGGATTGTTCCGGTTGTTAGTTGTGACTTAGTTATATTTCAGGTCTTGTACTTATTTGTGTTGAACATCTACTTATGTGGTGTGATAACTCTATTATATTTCAGTTTCTTCCTTTCATCTGATTCCATATCATGTTCTATCTTTCCTAGACTTGTGTTTGAGATATAGAGTTCAGATGTTATGTTATACCTCCGTGCGGAGATGACAGGTTTATATATCTTATTGTTAAATGTTAGATGTTATGGTTGACCTATACAGTGTTCTACTGCCGACACTGCGGCGTAGGCTGGACGTACCCACGTTCTCGTACCCCTAATCAGGGTGCGGGTCGTGACACATTTTTGTGGTGGCCCATGCAGGTCTGTGTCACAATTAGTACGATCTCGTAATGGTGCTCGACTTAGAGTACTAATTACGAGCCTGCAATTAGGACGTAGGACCTAGGACATGATAGGAGTTTCTCAATCACACTTAGGAAATTTTTGATCTTTTGATTATCATGATTACTTCCCTTGTATTAAATTAACTGTCCTTCCTTGATAAATCTATTCATGTGCCATATTGATCTCTTTGTTTCAATTCGTCTCCAGAATGACGAAGACACATCCGCAGGCCACTGGATCGAGTAGCTTGCCTGAGAGATCTGATCAGGCTGAGGAGGAGGTTCACGAGACTGCCCCCAGTGATTCCACTATTCTGGAGACCCCGACAGTTGCGCAGGGAGGTCTACCACCTCCACCCCAGAGGGTTTCGGTCGTCATTCCGGAGGTGCTGCCACCACCACCGATACCGACGGATACGCATCATATGTTCCTTCTCCTTCAGCAGATGATGGAGACTCAGCGGGCCCAGGCAGAGGCATCGTAGCGCCAGTCGGAGGCGTCACATCGTCAGATTGAGATGCTGAGACAGAGCATGGAAAACTCACATCAGCTTGTACTGGCAGCAGTAGAGAGAGTGGCACCGGGTACGGTACAGGGCCCTACTGGCCAACAGTCGTACCAGCAGCAGTCCAGGCCGGAGATAGTACTAGACTTTAGGAAGATGAGCTCCAGGGACTTCACGGGCACGGAGGGCATCCTCTATGTAGACGACTGGCTAGAGGATGTGCAGCGAAGCATGGAGCTGGCAGAGCTTCCTAGAGCACTTTGGGTTTCGGCCGCAGCCAGCCGATTCTTTGATATCGCGCTGACATGGTACCGCATGGATCCTCATGCATCGGTGAGAGGGCTGACATGGGAGAACTTTCGGAGGCTCTTCAAGGAGAAGTTCTTCCCGGACGTGGCTCTTACAGCATTGGAGGGCTAGTTCGTGGGTCTAGTACAGGGGAACTCGTCGGTGGACGAGTATGCAGCAGAGTTCTTCCGCCTTAGCAGGTTCGCTCCCGATATGATCCAGGATGAGGGACAGAAGGCTCGTAAGTTCCGTAGGGGACTTATTCATGCAGTGCGCACCCGCACCTCGGGACGCCGTGACGCGACGTTCGATCAGATATTGATGGACGCACAGATTGCAGAGGAGGACTTCGGCCTCAAGCCGAAGAGGGGCAGTGATACCTTAGGGGCTAGTTCTAGTGCAGGGCCAGCCAAGCGCCCTCACATACAGTAGAGGCCAGTTCAGCAGCCGTTTCAGGGCCAGGGACATATACTTCACCAGCAGGCACCCAGGCAGCAACAGTACCCTATGTGTAACTTCTGTAAGAAGCAAGGTCATGGATGGGACGACTGCAGGAAGAGGCAGGGCCTGTATTTGCTTTGTGGTTCTGCAGGGCATCAGTTGAGGGAGTGCTCCAAGAACTTGGCACGATTGGCTCAGGCAGCAGCATGAGCTAGGGCTCCGACAGGGCAGCAGACGGGACCACCGTTGCAGACTCAGCAGCAGAAGTTTGTCCAGCATCAGCAGCAGGCCAAGGGAGGCCAGCCGGGGCGAGCTTTCGCCATGGCAGTCGATGATGCACAGGCAGAGGGAGAGCTGATTGCAGGTTCCAACCTTTTCGATTCTATTTCCGCATTTGCCTCCTTATAACTGTCTTGAAATTTGATTTTATCTGTTCCTTGTAGTTGATAAATTTTTGTTCGAATATTTTATTGTGAATTATTTTCTTCTGAGATAGTCGTATGGGCTAGGTCGTCTCGATTATGGGATCTAGAGTCTTCTATAGTCATGCTAGCTGGCATAGTGAGGACATATAGTCGAATTTTGGACGTATTTCTCGGGTGTAGGAATTTAAGGTTTTCGCGACCAAGCATGCGGCAATGCAAAAATTTTAAATACCATGATTCTAGAGATATGTACCTTAGTCAAGGACTCTGTGAATATTGTAGCCTTGCTCACTAGCATGACAAAGATTCCGAGTGTCATGATTTTGGACAGACGCATATGATTATCGGACTGTGTGTTTGAGACTGTGATTGTTGTGGTGTTTGACCTAGAAGGAGTATGACCATTCTAATTTCGAGGACGAAATTTTCTAAGGAGGGTAGACTTGTAGCACCCAGTTTCTAAAATGAGGGTAATTTTGAAATTTTGTAATTATAATTATTTAATAATGATATTTAAACCATATTATAATTTTTGGTGATTTTTAGTTAAAACTATTTTCTAAGTCACGACTTATGACTTTGTGATTTTACTAGTATAACCCTAGTGTAAACTCTAGAGATTTCATAACCTAGAGACTACCATGACCATGTAAGCCTAACCAAGTGATTAGGATACCATTTTAGCACTTTTTAGCCTAAAGGGTATTTTGGTAATTTTCTAGGATTTATTTGGAATTAATTGTATTTATGTGTTTTTATTATTATTTAATTATTGTTAAGTGTCATAAGAGCCCCTAACCTAGTTTATCCCTAATCTAGAGATTTAGCCACTAACCTAGAAGCTTGAGGATAGATATTTCCATGGGTTAAAGTAGAAGAAATATCTAGATATTTACATATTAGATCTTTTCCATAGATTGCTCAAAATATCCAAAACTTTGGCAAGGAAGTCCTTGCCTTCACCTTGAAGGAAGGCCATAGTGCCCCCCCTACCATGCCCCCTTCCTATTTAGTCACCCCATCATTCATTCAAGCCATTTTTACAACTTCATGAAACATTAAAAAATCTCTCCACTTCAAACATCCATAACTTGATCAAATTTGAACCAAATCACTCCTAGCCTTTTGCATTGGGTTCCTACAACCTAGAGGGTGCTAAGGGAGGCTAGCAAGCTGGACACAAGGACTTGGACACCAACAAGTGGATAGGACACACCCCCTCCTTTTCTTAAAAAACTTGAGTTTTCACCCAATAAGTAAATACCCTTATACATAGTTAATATTCTATTTTTTCTTCATAAATGCATGCATATAGGTATACCCTAGCTGTGGGACAAGTTTGATAGGAAGTAGGTTTGATTTGGTGTCCGTATCGGACACGTATCCTAGGTTGAAAAACTGTGTTTGTAGAAATGCCACAAAGAAATGAATTTTGGTTAATTGCAAAATAAATTACATTTTTGGGTAGCCCTAGACTTGTAGGTTACAACCATACCTGACTGAGCACGTTTTGGGTCCATTTTCGTGTCCAAATCGGACACGAACCCACAGCACTGACACTGCACAGGGGTTCGATTAATCCCCTGCTACCCGACCCTAATTTCTCCCTCATCACGCCACATGGACACGTGCCATTTGGCACAGAGGTGGGGGCAACCTCTGACATGCCCCCCTGAAATTTCACGACACCTCGTATCGTATCGAGGACACGAGGACACGTGCACTGGTCGTGCACTGACAGTGCACACACGCACAGAGCCAACTTCGCGCGCGTCGTGTCGCGCGGACACGACACTAGGACACCTCGTGTTTGTACGAGTGTGTAGCCCAACACGTAGGCTACACTTGGACACGACCACGTGGCCCCACGTGGTACGTGTCGTGTCCACGAGGCATCGAACCCACCGCACCACACTGCGCTGCACAGTGTGTATCAGTCGAGTTTTCTCGACTGATACGCGTCTCGTGTCGCGTCCTAGTGACACGTGGAAACGAGACAGGCTATCCTAACCCTAGACCAACCCTAGGCGAACCTAGGAACACGAGCACGAGACTCCTAGACACGCGTGTCGTGTCCTAGAGCTAGGTGCACGCGTGCACGACGCGGTGACATTTCCTGTGTCCTGGGTTTACCCGATTGGGTTTTTTACGAGATTGACACGTTGTGTCGTGTCGAGACTGTGTCTCAGGCACCCTAGAAGCTAGGGGACATCTAGGGACACTGTTACCAACCCTTGGTTGGGGACCATAGTCGAGTTTAGGGGTTGGTTTTGGGTTTACCCTAACCCACTGTCAGAGTATATATTTCCAGTTTTTTTGGGTATTATTCCCAGTTTCAAATTCGAATTTTAAAATGGTTTTTAATGTTATATATACATGTATTAGTATGTATTAGTATTGTATATATATGTATATATGTATGTGTGTGTAGGTAGGAATTGGGTGTATTTACATGGGTATTTGTGTAGATATGTGTGTATATATACATGGTGTGTATATATATGTGTGTGTGTGTGTGTGTGTGTGTGGTTCCAGAAAATCAGAGAACCCCCCTATCACAGTATTCACACACCCCACACACACACTCCCACATCTCTCTCTCTCTATTGTTCTCTCTCTCTCTCTCTATATATATATATATATATATATATATATATATATATATATATATATATATGTATATATATATATATATATAGGTTATGTAGATATATATATATATATATGGTATATATTAGTATATATATTTTGATATATTTGTATACATATATATATATATAGTTATATATATGTATATATATGTGATACTATGTGATAGTTATATATATAGTTATGTATATATATGTGATACTATACTTTAGGTTTACATAGAACCTATAAGTTACTGGCCTATGGGTTATAGATATTAGCCTATGGTATTCATTATGAGCCTATGGCTATGAGGTTAGACTTTTGACCCTTGTTTGGCTAAAGTTGACCAAAGTCAACCTTAGGTCAAACTTGACCTAGTTAACCTAGATTTGACTTGAAGTAACCTAGAATGACTAGTTTAACTAAACCCTAACTAATTTGACCATGGTTGATCAAACCTTGACCTAATTGACCTAGAAATGACTTGGATGAACATAGAAGGACTATTTGACTAAGTTTGACTAAACCCTAACTAGATGATTAGGTTAACCATATAGATTATGAGGATAATTCTATATAGATGAAGATATGTATGGGGTTAAGTGGGATAATTAGGAGTTGTGTCATGATTTGGGTTAGCCCTATGGAGTTAACTTAGATTGTTAATGGTTGACCCTTAATCTAATGACCTTGTGACTAGTCTATGTTGACCAAAACCTTAGTTAGTCTAAGTTTGACCTAACTTTGACTAGTTTGACCTGGTTTAACTTTTAAAGTTGACCAGAGTTGACCAAGAGTTGACTTTTGACCAGATTGACTTAGAATCATGTAGTATGCATTGTATACTCTATTTTTACCATTGTGGATATATTGTGACCTATTTTACTCTAAATAGGACTCTGTGACACCAGTTCGGACATCTATTCATATCAGTCATACAGGGTGACAGGCGAGTACATTCTCTGATCATTTTATACTTGTTAGGATTTATATTCTTGCTCTAGATTACTTTACATGATGCTGTCACGTTATTATCACGGATTGGTACTATATGGATCTTGTCATGCGATGTTATCCCCCTCGGGGTGCATCAAATACAGTTGTCATGTGCTTTTCACGAACATCTTGTATTTTATGTACACCGCTTTCATGTATACTCTTGTGCAATCTTGTACTCTCATGATCACGTGAGCAAACATGATAAAAATCTCTTGTGCAAGGTAACGTAACTTGACTGGATCCTTGTGTATTGATTGGGGAGGGTGAGTAGGAAATAGTTATGTGATCAAAATTCCATCTTGTACAATCTTGTAAAATCTTGTATATGTCCTAAACCATTTATATAACCAAATCATGCTCTAAATCACAGGTTACCTACAGTTCTTACTTATCATATATATAGATATTTCCAGTTATCAAATCTCTCTCGTTTTTATATATATTCTTTACATTCCATGTATCTTACTCTATGTATGCTTTACATTTCCCAACATGATATGAACTGCGTGAGATGTATTGTGCTCGTTCCTGTCCTGACTGGACCTGTTGAAAATATTACAGATGATGATGGTGACTGTCCTACCTTCTATGGGACACATGAGGGTGACCTTCAGGAGCCTGAGGAGCATCTAGCTCAGTAGAGGGTGCCTAGTCTAGTCTACTGTTTATAGTTTTCATTTTGTATTGGATTGTTCCGATTGTTAGTTGTGACTTAGTTATATTTCAGGTCTTGTACTTATTTGTGTTGAACATCTACTTATGTGATGTGATAACTCTATTATATTTCAGTTTCTTCCTTTCATCTGATTCCATATCATGCTCTATCTTTCCTAGACTTGTGTTTGAGATATAGAGTTGAGATGTTATGTTATACCTCCGTGCAGAGATGACAGGTTTATATATCTTATTATTAAATGTTAGATGTTATGGTTGACCAATACAGCGTTCTACCGCCGACACTGCGGCGTAGGCTGGACGTACCCACGTTCTCGTACACCTAATCAGGGTGCGGGTCGTGACAGGTGGATTATATCAAACATACTTGAAGAGATAGACTACGATAATTGCTAGTGTGGACATACGATATTAATATGTCGAGGATTCGGTTGAGGACAACCTATCGCAAGATGACTTTCCTAAACGAGCTCGGACTTGGAGCGAAGAATGTGTTGGTGCGAGTAGGACGAAACTGCTTGATGTTTAGAAATTTGAGTAAAACGAGCTTGGGTAGAAAACCCCGTACGTACGAACAAAATGGTTTGACCCTAAGATTGGGGTGAGCGTCGTACAATGACCTTGTACGATGAACCAAGAACTTGACTTGTAACTATGACCTAGTGAGATGACCTAGCGGATAGGCGGACGATCCTATGCTGAGTGATTGAACCTGTGTGGTTTACGGTATCGTCTGGACAGACGATAGACTTGAGGCAACAAGACTTAGAGTAGGACAAAAAACTGGGAGTGTGCGTAAACGACAATGATACTAGCCCTAAACAAAGTGAATGATATAAGATCGATATTGCACAAGTAAAGTGGGTATAACGAATTGAATCATTGATGGGAAGACGTACTCGATGATGGTGCAATACTTAGTCTTGAATCGGACGAAAATTACTTAGACTTTGTCGATTCTGCTGAGAAGAAATCGTATTGATTTCGTAGACAATAACGCTTGAGAAACGAATCGGATCATCTCGAGGACCGAGCTAAACGATAGTGAAACATACATGAGTTCGATTTTAATCGAAGTAAAAGTAAAACGATCGGCAAATTGAAACTATCAAGAGTAGCTTGTCCGACTTCGCTAATCGCTAAGCTTGGTTGAAATATACGTATTCGGAGGACGCCTTGAATATGTGCACGATCCAAACTCAGCGATATGATGAACTCGAATGCAGCTGCAAGTGGGTGTTGAGATGCACATAAACGAAAGTGAGTTAGCCTCAGCCTATGACTCTCATGTTTGATGATTTACAACGCACCTCATACGACCATTACAGCCCCGTAACAGGGCGTAATAGTGACCAAGTCGAAGAAACACGACGATTGAATAAGTACCATCAACTCTAAAATGAGTAAAAAGTCATTCAATAAAATTGACCAAGCATATGCAACATAAAACTTAGAAGGATAACCGAGCATAGTTCGATGCCATCGAGCGATAATGCCATTCGATAGGGATTGTCTAAGATACACACACGACATGAGTTAAGGAATGGTAAGATGACCTGTACTCAGGAAGTCTCGAGGATGAGACTTATTTTGAGTGGTGTATTATGTAATGACCCGCTCCGCCCTAGCAAAATGCCGATTCAAACGGCAAGTGCAACGACTCAAACGAGCTGTCGACTCGAAGAGTTGCGTCGACCCGATGAAGAATCGATGCAAGACTTACATTGGCCCGTCAAGGATGAATCCATACTTAGACTTTTAAAGGTGCGCTCGGAGTATCGTTCGGCCGATGCGAACATCGCTAAGGTGGGTGGCTCCGATGAACCCATCTTTGCTTAGCCTAGACACTTAACAATACGGACACTATTACTAGAATCGCTAGGCGATAACACCGCACATGCTAATAAATGACTCAACGCACCTAGCTAAGGGAATAATCCCATCTTGTATGCTTGTATAAAATATGGAAAAAAACTTGAAAAATATGAGAACTCCACGCTCGTGCTAAGGCACAAGCTTACATTCAAGTTCCTTATGCGTTCAACAATGAAGCAATGAATGGTTTACAACAATAAACGGGAAGACTATCGACATAGTCATTCCGAGTAGAGTATAGCAACATTGGAAGACTTCGAGACCGATGGGTCGCCAAGGCGATTCCCACACAGGGAGTTGCATAATGTATGAATGAACGAATGAAGGAATAAGTGAATGAATGAAACAACGAATGAATGAATGAATACGTGAATGAATCAATGAACAAACGAATAAGTGCAAGAAAGAAAAGAAAGAATGAATAAAGGATAAGAAAGAAAGGAATGGTTAGCGACAGGTATGACGGAGACGTGCATCGGGGCTCGCTACCCGCGCTGCACGGACGCCGTCGCCAACCCGGTCGATAACGTTTTATGGCTCACAGACAGCCTACGGCTCAGGGACAAGCCGTTAAGTTAAAATGATAAGACAATACGAAATTGTCAGATCCCTATTTTTTTGAAAATAGGCATACGACTGTATTTCGTATTTTGGAAGATTTTAATTTTGGGATATATTTGAAATTTTTATTATTTTATTGGAGGTGATTTGCCCTCATAATTATTTGTTATTAATTAAATTTCTTGATTCCTATATCTACCCCAAAAGAAAACCCTAACCCAAACCCTCACTCCCCTCTCTCACTCAGCCGCCACCACCCCTCACCTTTCTCTCTCCCGATCCCTCTTTCTTCCCCCACGGACCAGCCCTCTCTCCTCCATCACTCTGAATCCCTCTCTCTCCTTGCTCTCCCACACTCCCCCTCCCGAGCTCACCTTCCCCCTCACCCTTATTTTCCCCCACGACCACCACCATCTTCGCCCCGGCCACCGCTGGCCGCCACGACCACCGCTGCCACCATCATCCACCAGCACCGCCACCGCCTTCGCCGCCTCCTCCCTGAGCTCCCTCTTCCCGGAGCCGCCACCGCCAGCCACCGCCACCGACCTCCAGCGCGGCCGCCCGTCACCCCTACGACCACCAACACTACTTCCAGCGCCGTCCCCATCCTCATCGTTGTCGTCGCCTCCACTGTCCCCTTCCCGGCGACGAGCCCCGACCCCTCCTTCTCTCTCCCCTGCCGGAGGTCAAGCGCTGCCGGCGAGCCACCCCGACCTGGTTGCCCCGGTGAGCCCCGATCTCCTCCGTCCCTTCCTTTCCTTTTTCCCCGGCGGCCAACACCACCGCCGTGCCGTTGCCGCGCCCGGGCCAGCACCGCCTCGAGCGGCGGGACGCCCTTGGGCCCTGCACTGCTCGAGCAACGAGCCAGCCTCGGGCTGCGTGCTCTTCGGGCCACGTGCCTCGATGTACGCGCTGCCTCGAGCGGTGCGCTGCTCGGTTTGCATGCGCCTTCTTGGTTTTTGCGCGCCCTCGATTCACGTGCTGCCTTGGGCAGCGGGATGCCTCGAGCCCCGCGCTGTCTCGGGCAACGTGCCATCTCGGTTTGCGTACCGTCTCGTTTTCCGTGCCTCGGCCTTTGTGTCTTTCTTGATTTTCGTGCCGTATCGATTCGCGTACGTATATCGATTTGCATGACCATCTCGGTTTGCATGCCGCATTGGACTCCTCACCGCATCGATTTGCGTGTGCGCCTCGATTTGTGTGTCGTATCGATTTACGTGCTCCTTAGACTTTGGGTCATTTCGATTTACGTGCTCGCCTCGATTTGCGTGTCGCGTGATTCGTGGACCATTCTGATATTCGTGATTTTCTCGATCTATGTGCACGTCTCGATTTACGTACACGTGTTTTCCGTTCATCTCGATATTCGTGCCATCTCGATTCTCGTGTGCGTCTCGATATACATGCACGTCTCGGTTTACATGTCCGTATCGATCCGCGTACCTCGGTTTCCGTGCCCGATCCCTGCACTGCTTGCAGGATCCACACGGTATAGCCTTCTGCCATCTCTTGTGATTATTCTATTATTTTATTATTTGGTGCTGATGATTATTTATTGTGTGTTCTGAGGATCTCGATTGGCGTGCTAGCTTGGATCGCGATTGTCGAAGACTTGCTTACCTAACCGAGCCCTCTAGGCAAGTATTCCTTGCTCACCGACGGCTCTTGCCCTCTCTCCTGGATTTTATTTCATCTAGTTAATTTGTACTTGTAAATTTTATAACCATGATTAGTGTAGCCTTGTAGTAGAACTGCCATGATGATAACTTAGAATAGCTTGGTCCGATACCGGGATAGACCGTATCGGACAACTCGGATGGGTCATCCACACCTCCGAGGACACGAACACGACTCACTTGTATGGATTGTCCCCGTATGCCCCGTGTCCGACTCACGGTCGGGTAACGGCTTGGCGAACTATTCTTGTGGCTGTGATTGTGCTTGGGTTAGAACTAGGGGCATGTGCTGTGATGCGCCCTGCGAGGCGGTTAGTTGATTATATTATGCATGTTGGCTTGGCGCCCAGTACGCATTGTAGTGCTGCTGGAGGCCGGGACTTAGTGGTCTCGGGTTCGATTGGTTTTCAGTACGCATCGTAGTGCTGCTGGAGGCCGAGACTTAGTGTTCTCGGCTATCGATTTGTTTCCAGTACGCATCGTAGTGCTGCTGGTAGCTGAGACTTAGTGTTCTCAGCCTGCGATTCTGCGATTCTGCGGCGGGTTGCGCCGAGTGGTTTTAGCCCCTATTCGTAGGGTGCTCCCATCCAGATTACAAAGGAGACTCTGCCGGATTTTTCCAGAATTCCCGGTTGGGAATTTGGTTCGAAGGATTGGGCAGAACCATTCCTTTGGTTTGCGGGACTGAACTCATACATGTTCTTCTTGGTATAGCATCCCTGATCTCATTGCCTGCTAGGTAGACTCCCGACTAGATTATTCGCCTAGCGTCTTGATCTGTCCTGTCCGCCGGATTGTGTAAGGAGAGCGGCTCTACTCGGGTGAAGGTCTGCAACCCTGGTCCTTGTTTGGTTTAAGGGTTGTGGATCTGATCCAGAGGGGTTCACGCAATCCTTGTCTTTTCGACGGTATCATCCATTGGACTCTTGACCTGTGACCCTTCTTTTTAGATGGTGTTCTAGTTCAGTTGTTATCCCATCATCTGTCCTGTCCGCTGGATTGTGTAAGGAGAGCGGTTCTACTCGGGTGAAGGTCTGCAACCCTGGTCCTTGTTTGGTTTAAGGGTTGTGGATCTGATCCAGAGTGGTTCACACAATCCTTGCCATCTTCCGACGGCGTTGATTAGTGTTGACCCATGTATTGGGATTATGATCTAATTCGAGGATTGACTATGAGGGGATATGATATTGAGATAGTGATAATGGTAGACTAAGTGGATTCTTAGATAAGTGTTGCTAGTTCTTTGGTGATGTTCTAATTTGATCAGATATGTCTTCGAGGACTTTTGGATTTTGGATACTGGTGCGAGTGCCTCGCGGAACGAGGAGAATATCGAGGGTATTATTATATAATTTTTACTCGACTTTCCAACGCCCAAAACCTGGTACCTTTGTGTATTTCGATAGTTGGAGAACCTGGTTTGATTGCTGTGTCTTGGTAGTTGAGGAGCTTGTTTTCTAGTGGCTTGTGATCATTGACTTGGAGGATTCTTGTGAGTCAGAGGGCCTAGCATTGTTAGGGGGATGAGCTTGGTATTTGGTGGTTGTCTTTATTGACGTGATATTCACTCCATCATGGATGGGAGACTCTTGCTAGATTGATCTGGTGGATGGACCGACTTGATGATTGGAGCTGTAGGCTCCCATTTATGCTTGAGATGTTGTTATAGTAGAGGTTCTGGTCTTGTACTTGACCTGATATCCATGCCACGATGTGGGCAGATGACTTCTTGTGACTGACAGAGTTGTCCTTGTCCCAGACCTGACTACCTGTATCCGTGCTATAAGTCCAGCTTACCCTTTGAGGTACTGGCCCTGACCTTGCACTGCGGTGCCCTTGTCTATTGGCACTTTGAGGTGCTACTTCCATGATTATATGGCATTGCGATGCCATCTTGATATTCTGGCTATATTATATGATTACCTGCACGGGTATCTGGTAGTTGGCCTATAGTCTTAGCGTGGTTAGGATTGCTTGCTTGCTTGCTTCTTGCATAACACTAAGGATGGATCACAACTGGGACTATAGGTGCCGAGGTTGATTCTTACTTAGCGTTCTCGTACTGAGGTACGACATCTAGGAGGATGATCATGTGACCACGACATGTGATTCCGGATAAATGTATGGTTAATCTAGGCAACTTAAACTGGTAGAAACATTGGGGAAGAACGGAATCCCGAGATCGTGCATTACCAGCCTTATCCCAGACATTAGTCATGACCTGCAGGCTGGCCGCCACGGATATTGTTATCATGCGCATTAGTGGATGGCAATATCCGGTTACTTATGTACTATACATTATATATACATGGCATGCTCGGCACGGTAGCCTTACGAGGGACCGGTGGTGACATGCAAAGCCCGGCGGCCTTACGAGGGATCGGTGCTCTTCTTACATGCTATACTTGGCCTCTCCAGCCCTGCTGGGACGGCACGATCTGAGGATTCCCATACTTGCATTGTTGGGGTAACCCAACTTCCATATAGAAAGCCGTAGGCATTTGAGTGACCGCTTATTCATATAAATTGTATGGCTTGCTGTTTGCTAAGCTGGCTGGTGCGTAACGCTGTCCCGGCTCAGTATTTCATTCCCTTGTTCTTGTTTGATGTAGGGGTGGATTACTGTCCCGATGACAGACTACGATCTCCAGTTAGCGATGCAGGCATTAGTGTATGTTAGGATGATTGTGATGATTGTTGGTTACTTACGTACTAGTAGTTGGATTGCTGCCTTATATTCTGTAATCGTGCGTTGGTACCGCACGATCCCTTACCTTATTTACTGTTTTTAGATGCTATTTCTGTCATATTTTATTCTGCTGGTTTTCTTCGCCCGTCCTTGAGCCTTCCTTTCTGGTACTTTCTACGGTTGGCCTGACCAACCCTGGATTGTTCCCAGATTGCCTGAGACCGACCCTGTGGATCTTCCAAACTTGACGTGGGGGATGTGCTTCAGTTCCAGATCATGCTAGGAACTGTGGGAAGGTATATTCGTCTACATTATTATTCCGTACTGTAGATTCCTGATTTTCATGTGTATTCCCTGTTTTCCATATGATTATCTCTCTTGATATTGTTTCATTGTGATTTGCCTGTGGACATGAGGTCGGATTTAGGCCATAGATTGATTGCATGCTAGGATACCCAGCAAGACTTGATAGCCGTCATCGCCGTATAGCGTATTCGTACCTTATACGGTGTAGCTGGCCTACGTCCGTCCCCGTATTTCGGTACTGGGGCGTGACAGAAATGGTCGCGGACAATCCACTCGTATATGGGGGATAGGAGCAATAAGGGACTCCAAGGGCAACGATCGACAATATCGTGGTCGGCCTAGGCAGAATCATGTCTTTCGGGCTGCTTGGGTGTGGGCTCAGACATTCCAAGTAGACGTGAGGTCGGGTATTTCAAAAGACTATCAGGGTGTACCAGCCATCACGCTATGATAGGTGAGAATGCCAAAGGAAAACATGTCCAAAATGGCTTGTGATGCCAGCGACCGGTGCATATAGATTAAGTGGGCTTGCTAGTGGCAATCCACGTGCAAGTCCTTACATTGAAACAAAGTAGTCTAAGTTAACTGAACAAAACGCCTTCTGAACAGGCTTGAATCTAACACACCAAATGATCGAGAGTACTTCGTGCAAGTGAGTTAGAAAATACGCCTATGTCGTGCTAGAACCTGAGCCAGGGACACGCCCTTGACACTGAATGTTTACACAAACTACATTAAGTTATTACATATGAATTATTGACCAAATTGGTTTACTTTGGACAGGGAAGGCCGGAGTATGGGTAAGTCGTGCATGTATTTCCATACAAACACTTGAAATTGGTAACACGAGATAGGTTATGAAATATGCCATGAAACTGACCCTAAGGAAAGGTTAGAAAGACAATGAATGATAGATGGTACACAAAATTAAATAGAACGTGTTTGGTAATGATAGCATTGTGGACGAACTAGCCTCCCCACCAGTGCATAACAATGTACTGATAACCCCACAGATTGCTTGCAGGAAGCAGAAGACGTCGTCGGGTGCGGAGCTTCCCTCGAACGTGCTAAGGCGCGGAGCCAACTCTGGAGCCTTGGAGCGTTGCAAAGGAGTTGGAGCACCATATACAAGACATAATGTATCGGAACATCGCCATGAATCATTCCATCTTGTAAGCCACTTGGCACGCCTTTATGTTTTAGAGAGAGAGCTTGAGTGACTTGTAATCTCGGCCTAGCGCCGCTTGTAAACTTCTTGAAAGTCAATAAAGAGTTTGAATTCACTTCAACTTATGTTCATTTACTTTCCGCTGCTAATGGGGACACTCTGTGCGACTCTATGGTCTAGCTCAAATCGGCCGTTTCTAGACTTAGCCTTGCACGGGCGCAACCTAGGCCCGTGCGGTATCACGCCTTAGCGAGGACGATCGCTCCTACGGGAGCGGGGCGTGACACTCTAGAAATTTTATCTTATGTTAATCTTAATGGAGGAGGAGATAGTTCATATTTACTAGCTTTAAAGGCGTCTTTGTTCCTTCTTTACGGATGCGAAGCATAAAGAAATTGAAGACGACAATAAAAAAAAGCATGCTTTCTATCCATACTTAAGATGAAATTCTTTACTCTTTTTCATATATATCAGACAAGATATAGTACTATGAGTACATCACGATAACATTTTGTATGCTGAAAAATCGTTGCTGGTCCATATGAGTGACGTTCTCATATGAAAGTTCTGCTCCTTCGATATATCATACGTCTAAACGCCGAACAGCTATAGTATGAATTTTTGGTCCGGATATGATAAGTGTCAAGAACATATAAGGAGTCTTCATTTGCATCCACTATATATGGTAGATTGTAAGGGGTTAAATCATCGGTCAACAAGATTACTGAGATCCCGACTGTCTGAAAGGAATGAATCCATCATAATGTAAAGCCAACTGAACATTCCTATGCTCCGCAGCAAATTCAGGATAACACCGATCAAAATGCTTAATGCCTCTCCACCGAAAGGATGAGATAATTCTTTTTCATCCATATTTGTTTCTTCATATATCATGCATGTCATATGTTTTGTTTTATTCGTGGACATATGCATCCTCTGTGATCGGCAAAAACTGCATGTAATTGTAGGGATGCAACTTTTTTTTTGGACAATTGACTTTCCTTAATTTGTCCTGAATTGGCTTGTACTTGGCCGCGTGATATAAAATACAAATATCTTTATCATTGTTCTCCTTGTAGTATAACATGCAGCCATTTCGACAACTGTCTAACTTTTTGTAGCTTGTTTCGTGTTTACATTTCGTCATCTTCGACTTGTAGAAGTTTTTAGACAAGTCTTTCGATCTCCTTGGCAACAACTCTATAATAAACTGAATTATCTGGTCGTAGCATTCTCGTGATAAATTAAAATAAGACTTGAGCTTCAACAGTCGCATCACCACACGGACAATACAAAATGAGAATCACAATGCGAGTATAACGGACTATCGAAATCCGTGAACATATAACAAAACTCCTTTGCATCAGGATTCGGATCCTCCGGATCAAAACTGGATCCGATCGCAGCAAATACCTTCTCTCGAAAAAGAACTGGTATTACGGAAACAAAGATTCTCCTTGAACAGTCCACCCCTTATAGTAATTAAAAATAAACAAATAATATTTATTTAATATATTTAACTAATTATGTGATTTGTCCAAAATTTGTTATGCATGCTATATTGGTTATTGTTTTAGACATATGGCAATCATTTACAATAAAAAAATTCAAGTGAATATATCATGAGTCCAAATTAAAGTTGTGTATCCAACAACGCATTTCGTATGACCTTTTTAGTTATTTTAAATAGTGATATATGTCCATAAAAGAATATAAATATCGTACTTGTAGACCCTTGATTCTTTCTCTGCACTTTTTATATATAAAACAAGTTCAGAATCAAAATTTAGACCAAATTCCTTGAGAATAATAATTTTTTTATAACAAGGAAGATGCTTCTGCTAAATGACACCACTTGGAGACATCATGCATTACGTTGCTTCTCAAAAACACAAGTTGATAAAACCAAAACAGGATCAGTTGCTGAACGGACATGTCAAATTTTTTAACGTTTCATTTTTCAAACGGAATCGACAGTGACAACTAGTTACTAGACACATCTCCCTCCATTTCCCGCTACATCGAGGTCAACGGCCCAGATCAACTGGTGACCCGACCGCCCAAAGCCCGCTTATTACGGTGACCAGATCCCTTTCGTCTTTCCTATATATACCGCGAAAAGAAAATAAAAGAAAATAAATAATTTGTATCGAAATGGAGAATTACAAGGGAGGGTTGAAGAGCTACTGGAAGAAGTACGAGCGGCTCGACGGGGAGTCCGGTCACCGCCGCCAGCGGAGGAGCAGAATCGAGCTCGGCGGCGGCGAGAGGAGGAAGAAGAAGTTCTGGCGGATCAAGATATCGCCGCGGCTCCGGTTCTTCTCCCGGATCCGGAGGCTCCACCCGAAGAGGATCCTCGCCCGGATCCGCGACGGCTACGTGCGGATGATGCTGAGCATAGCCGGATCCAGCGCCATCTCCGGGGCGAGCGGGTACGGGTTCGCGACCTACGGGTCCAGCGGGTTCGGGCGCCCGGTGCAGATGAAGGAGTACGACGAGAAGATGCTCGTGCAGATCTACAAGTCCATCCTCGCGCAGAGCCAGCTCGTAGCCGCCGCCGAAGCCGGCGGATGGCGGCTTGAGAGTCGGTAGGCGTTTCAGTGTTTTCTTGATTAAAATAATGAGCAAATCTGTATATTGTTATATTGTCATTTAGATCTTAATCTCAACTTTTTGTGTTGATGTGGTGGTTATTATTTCAGTTCAAATATATAAACTCAAATAAGAACTCAAAAATGTAATATAGTTAGGAGAGGTTGAGTTTATTTTTCTAGTTAGATCCTTTAAAAAAAATAAGATGCATTTAATCTAACGGATTTTTTATTGACGAATTTTAGAAATTAGTAATTCAAAATTTTGTTATTATTTTGTTAGGGTTAGTAAAAATAATATGCGAATCTGTATATTAGTATTAATGTTATCGTTGTTATTATTATTAGGGCCCTTATTATTATTATTATATTATTATTATTCAAATATTAATTTCGTGGAAGATGGTTTTGGAGTGTATAGGTAGTTGTGGATACTCAATAGGGATAAGATTGTTGGTGGTGGATACACTCAAAATGGGTGGGGTCCACCTTTATTTGTTTGAGAAGGTATGGTTGAGGACATTAAAATGGGGACAATAAATAGAACTCGAATTAGAGCATCTCCAACCCTATTGTGAGTTTGAAAAAAATGGTTGCCACATAGGAATGACAATTATTTTTTTCAAAATTACTTCTCCAATGCAAATGTAAATAAAGTGTAGAGTTGACATGGCAATGACAATGTGAAGTTGGTTGTCTAGATCTAGACAATGCACTTCACAATCTCTTTATGTCCACATCATTATTTGTGAATAAAAATATTTATAAAATGGAGTAGAAGAGTAAAAGTTGTCTTGGAAGTTGTAAAAAATTAGTTTGTATTGTCTTCTCAATACTTTTGCATTAGAGATGACTTTTTAAACTCATTGTCATTTGTGAATATAATCTTGCCACCTATACAAGACATTGTCTTGTGTCCCATGCCACCTAAGATTCACAACACAAAATAAGACAATAGGGTTGGAGATGCTCATATCTCAAAATAAAGAGTAGGATATTCTCTCATATCTCAAAATAACGACACAGTGTTTCTATTAAATAAGAATATAATAGAATATAATAATCTATTTTTTTCAAAATTTTTAGATAGTCGATGAAATAAAGATTATTTATAAAGACACGTCCCCTAGCAATAGCACTATATAAGAGCTATCATAGGTTTTGTTGTTGTTTTTTGTTAAAGATTAACCATAAAATTAATTGGAAATAACACATTCTTTCTCTATATTTTCTAACATTCTACACTTCCTTTTCCTTTGTTATTCTTTCCAATTCACTTTATCTTCCTCTTCAAATCCTACAAGAATATGGCACACAGCAAGAATACTTCCCAACCAAGCTAATAATTGTATTTCTCTATACTTGAATATTTCTCTATACTTGAACATTTTTTTTCTTCCAATTCTTTTTTTTTAAGAATTTTAGTTTTTATGTGATTGTCATGTATTTTTATACATTATTTATTCGATTTTAGGTTAATAATTTTTTAAAGGTTAATTTTTCAAAGTTTAAAATCAAAATTAAGAATTTTCAACCTCAAAATTCGACGATAGAAAAATAGTCAGGACTGCCAATATCGATCTTGGCAGTTATAAGAGCATCATTAGTAGTTGCGACTCTCTAATGCAATTTGGAGCCCAAAATTTCAAAAAAAAAAGGTAAATGTAGAATGGGTTGGATTTGTATGAGAATAGTAGGAAATGATAAAGTGAGCTCCGGTCCCAAAAATTGTGTGGTCAAAAATTAATGTAGGAAAAAAATAATATAAAGTTAAGAATCTAGAAAATTGGGCTCCAAATTGGAACTTACTATTCTACAAAACGAGTTTCTACAATCTAGAATCTAGAAATTGGGAGGCCCAACCCTTAGCACCTATGGATGGGTTGGAATCGAAATTGTAGAAATTGGGACCAGGGATGAGACTTACTATTCTACAAAATGAGCTCCTACATTCTAAATCTAGAATCTAGAAAATGGGATGGGCCTTACTAATGATGCTCTAAGAGCATCTCCAACCCTATTGTGACTTTGGAAAAAAGTTAATGCCACATAGGAATGACAAAATTTTATTCAAAAGTTCTTCTCCAATGCAATTGTCAAGTCAATTGTGAAGCTTATGTGGCAAAAATTAAATAAGACATTGTGAAGTTGATTGTCTTGTTCTAGACAATGCACTTGACAATGCCTTCTCTTCCATGTCATCAATTATGAATAAAAATATTAGAAAAAAGAAAGAAGATGAGTAGTTGTCTTAAAAGTTGCCTTGGAAGTTGAAAAAAATATTTTTTATTGTCTTCTCAATACTTTTGCATTGGAGAGAGTTTTTCTATCTCATTGTCTTTTGAGATATAATTTTGCCACATAAACAAGACATTGTCTTGTGGCTCATGCCACGTAGGAGCCACCTAAGACTCACAACACTTAACAAGACAATAGGGTTGGAGATGCTCTAAGACATGAATATCTGAGAATCATGTCAGAACGTGCAAATTTCAAAAAAAAAAATGTCAGAACGTGCTGACAGTACTTTGAAATTGGATTTTATACCTAACTATTTGATGTCTTCTAACCGTTTTAACAATTTAAAAAGATTATTTTATAAAATAAGATTCTAAAATTTTATATTGTCCCCTAATAATAAAAGTTGTCTTTTAAAATAACCCAAGATAAGTGGGTCATAATTTTAAATTGTGCAATTTGCCACGCAAGTTGATGATTCATTTAGGACCTGAACTTATACAATCATTCTTTTTGTGGTTTTGATACCATATCAAGGTTGTGTTTGCCAACAAAAAAAAATTTGTGAGATGTTCATATTTTTATATTATTGAACGGTTGATATAGTAGGAAGAATTATGGATTGTTTATGCTTCAAACAACAATAATGCTAAGGAATATCAAAATATGATTATATTTTGCTAATTATATAATATGACCGTTTATGTATTGAAAATATATGATACGAAATTCTACCACATGATCAACATATATGCTTTCTGCATTGTGAGATCAACTCGGCTCATCCAATTTTATTAATTAAAAGCCAAGCTTGAATATAAACGAGATTAATTTCCTTAATGAGCTGACTAACCAAATTTTATATATATTTATTTCTTTCTTCTAGATAATCAATCCATTTTTCGGAGCTCAAATTATAAATTATTGTTGCAAGTTTTGATGCAAAAAAATCCAATCACTTCAAACATAAACTAGGAACTCAAGTAGACAACTCAAACATATGAATTTATTGGAGTTCAGTGGAGTTGTAAAAATTAGTTTACATATAATTCACTTTTGTGCAACCAAACACCCTTTAAACGGGCTTTAGTTTGAACATGCCAAACTCAAATCAGCCCGATTGTATAGTCGGCTATCCAAATTTTGTTTGAAAACAATTTGAGCCGATTTTTTTTTTTTAAATAATATGAGTCTCTCTTATTACTTAATAGCTAATTTGATTAGAAATTTGATATGAGAAAAGTGCCGTTGTAAAAATGTATTAATTTTTTATAATAGTTTTGAGAAGACATTATGATGACAAAGACGTTGATTCCCATAAAGAGCATTTATATAGTTTTGGTTACAAGTCATTTTCTTTCCTTCCAAATTGTACACCATGACTTGGCAGGTCAACCCTTTCAACCTCAATAAGTAATTAAGAAGCATCTTTCATTTATATTTATGCTAGTATATAGTGTTTATGATCCCTACACGTTTCTTCCATCCACATATGTTAGTTCTAGTTCTTCCTTGTCGTATTGCATTAATTTTATAGTTGAAGAGTATGGTCCAGCATTCCATGTGGGACTATAATGCTTCCAAGTGTGTAATTTGAACGACTCATATAGATGCTGAAATTTCCATCACTGGTAGAGACTATGACAGTGCATTTAAAACCAACACAAAAGAACATAAAGTTTAGTCTAGGTTTGGCATGGCCTATTTTGCCTACTTTTGTTAATTTTTTAAAGCTAAAGTTGTTTGATAGTAGTTATTTCTCTTCAAAAATTGCTTCTTGCTTCTCCTTATGAAAAAGGAATAATGCTAGGAGGATACAATTTTTTTGACACACTCCATAGCCACACTGATGTGGTAGTGCATTATTGGATATTAAGGAAAGCCTTAAATGAGAGGTAACAATTGACATCCAATAGTGTACTGCCACATCAGTGTGGCTATCAAGTGTGTCAAAAAAAGTGTGTCTCCATAGCATTACTCTATGGAAAAGTCGTCTGACTCTCAAGTCGAACCAAAAATTGTTCTCATAAAATTTGAACCATGTTGTACTTAGTTATATCTAACTACTTAGTTATATCTAACTATTAGATATAATTATGTCGGACACCTCAAAAAAAAATGTCAATCAATGTATATCTTGGGTAAGGCTGCAAACGAGTCAAGCCGAGCCAAGTTTTTCTAAGCTTGAGCTTAGCTTGGCTAGAATTAATCGAGATCGAGTTCGAGCTCGAGCTTGATAAGTTTTTTTTTTTAATTTAGAGCTTGAGCTTGGCTCGAGCTTATTTATATTAAGCTTGAGCTTGGCTTGGTTTGAGCTCGAGCTTGGCTTGATAAGCAAGCTTGACTCAGACTTGATTCAAGCTTGAAGCTCGGCTTGATCAATAAAGGCTATCATTTGCTTGTCAATCAATATCAATCAACAAAGACTAGATTTTGTCCAGGGCTTTTATCGAGCCTAGCTTCAAGCAGCTCGCGAACGGTTTAGAGCTTGAGTTTGGCTTGAACTTGTTTATATTAAGCTTGAGCTTGAGCTTGAGCTTGGCTTGTTATTGATCCCTTATAACAAACCTGGACCGGTCCAATGATTTATGGGACCTTGGACAAAATTTAGAATTTGGATCTTTTTTCACAAATAATTTTTTTAGCATATTTACAAGCAAATTTATCAATTAATTATCAAAATCATCAATCAAGCTATCATTTTTTTTTTCTAGATTGGAGCGCTGGTTTTTTTTTGTTTTCAGATTGTTTCTTTGTTTTAATTTTTTTAATTTTTTTTATGATATATTTAGTTTATTTTAAAATAATTGAACCTTTCAAAATTGGAGGTCCAAGACGATCGTCCACCTCGTCCAAGCCCTGGGCCGACCATCTAACCAACTTGGTTTTGTATATAAACCTATATAGCAGCAAACACATTTTCTTGTTGCTTGTCAATCAATATCAATCAACAAAGACTTCTATCGTTTCTCTTCTTTTCTTCCATTACAGTTCCCAAAAAAACTCTTCACCACTTCATACTACAACACGTTGTCATCATGTTCTAACATAAAGGCCACATGATCTACGATCATCGAAATGTTGATTTTTCAGATTTTTTTTTTTTCCTTCTGTGGTCACTGTGAGATTGTCCATAGGCAACGCAGAAAGATCTTTGCGAACTGATTTGACCTTTAGGGGACGTTTGGTATACGAAATACTATATAGACGTCGAAAATTCTATATTTTCGAAAATCAAATTTCAAGGAATTAAATTTTCTGAAAAATTATATTTTCATGTTTGGTGACAATATAAATATTCCCGAAAAAAAAATAAAAAATAATAATAAAAAAAAATGAACAAATATATAAATAAAAAAAATCGGTAAAACGACAAAAAATAGGTAAAAACGAAAAAAATGGTAAAAACGACAAAAAATCGGTAAAAACGAAAAAAAAATCGGTTAAAACTACAAAATTGACCAAAATGCGACAAAAAAAATGTATAAACGACAAAAAATAAAAAAAAAAGGGTAAAAACGACAAAAATAACCAAAACACGACAAAAACGATATAAAATCGGTAAAAACGACAAAAAAATCAAAATGCGCAAAAACAACAAAAAATCGGTAAAAACGACAAAAAATGACAAAAAAAAAATCGGTTAAAAACGACAAAAATGGGTTAAAAACAACAAAAAATCGGTTAAAACGACAAAAAAAACCAGAAAGCGAAAAAAATGAAAAATAATCTATTAAAACGACAAAAAAGGACAAAAAAATCGGTTAAAACGACAAAAAATAACCAAAAAGCGACAAAAACGACAAAAATTCGGTAAAAACAAGAAAAAAAAAGCTACAAAAACGACAAAAAATCGCTAAAAACAAAAAAAAAGCTACAAAAATGAAAAAAAAAAATCGCTTAAAAACGACAAAAATTGACAAAAAAAACGACAAAAGGGACAAAAATTGGGTAAAAACGACAAAAAAGTGACAAAAAAATGACAAAAAATTGGTAAAAACGACAAAAAAAATCGCTGAAAACGAAAAAAATTGGTAAAAACGACAAAAATAATCAAAAAGACAAAAAAAAAGGGTAAAAACGACAAAAAATCGCTTAAAACGACAAAAATTTGGTAAAAACGACAAAAAATGACAAAAAAACGACAAAAAATAATCAAAAGTGACAAAAAAGACAAAAAAATGGGTAAAAATGACAAAAATCGCTTAAAACGACCAAAATTTAGTAAAAATGATAAAAAATGACAAAAAGCGAGAAAAACGACAAAAAAAGAAAAAATGTTCAAAACTAATAAAAATTGATCGAAAAAGAAGAAAAAATTTAGACAATTTTTTTTTCCCGGACAAAAAAAAAAATCCACCTATTCTCAAGGGATAGAATTCCCATATTTTGTTGGTAAACTATTTACCCGGGTATTTATAATTCCCGGAAATAAATTTTTTATAAGCCAAACAAACGTGGTAAAAGATTCCCATCCTAAAAATTTTCGGGAATAAAAAAAATACCGCGTACCAAAAGCCCCCTTAATGAAAGTAAATAAGAGTTTTTTTTTCTCCAAAGAAACAGATCCATCGGGATTAAATTAGTCGCCAAAGATATCATACATACCCTTTGGGGTCAAAGCAAACTGGCAATTGAACGAATCCCGTAGGATCAAATCAATCGTCGGAGTTATAAAACAAATTTTTCGGGATCAAATCAGCAAAGTAATGGCTAAATACTAGAGATGAGCATTCGGTTAATTCGGTTCCAACCGAATCGAATAACCAAATTCAACTGAAAATCGAATAAGCAAAACCGAACCTTATTTGTCCATAATCGAATTAAACCGAACTGAATTAAATCGGTTCAATTTTCTGTTTATTTAATTTTTGGTATATTTGTACCCTTTTTTGTTAATATATATATATAGTAACCAAATATATATATATATATATATATATATATATATATATATATATATATATATATATATATATATATATATAATTTTTTTATTCGGCTTTCGGTTTTGGACCGAAATCCAAAACCGAAACCGAATAAAAAAATTTAATATTTTCAAAATCAAAATTGAACCGATTTTTTTTAGACCGAATCGAATCTCTTATTTGGTTCGATTCGATTTTCGATCTAAAACAGAATAATGCTCACCCCTAATAAATACGTGAAACACAAAATCCTCTGGAATGGAATTGTTCCAGCAGTGGAAAAAGAAGAAGTTCCAGCAATAGAACTCAAACTCCACTGGAAGTGAGTGTTTCCATTAGCGATACTCAAACTCCGCTAAAAAGAAGAAAGAGCTCATACTCCGTTGAAATGGAGTTAGCACTAGACTCTGCCAAAATGGAGTCTCAGCACCGGACTTCGTTGAATATAGGCGGCACAAAACTCTGCTGAAAAGGAGCCAACACAAGTACTTAGCTCCGTTAAAATGGAGTTGTTTCTCGCATGAACTTAACTCCGTTGAAATAGATTTGCTCCTCGCGGGAACTTCACTTTGTTGAAAAGGCAATATCCAATGTTGAAGCTCACACATCAATATATGTCGCCTCATTAACGAGGGTTGTAATGTTCTTTTTGTTTTGAAATGATATCAGTTTGTAACTGCGGACGTGACTGTCGGCCGACGTAACGGCCGACCATTAGCCCCTCCTGTCATTTTTGGGTCCCATTCGGATCGTGATATCAATGATCGACCGTTATACCCGCAGTTACAAAACGCGGACAACGTAGCAAATTTGGTTTTAGACACACTGACAACCTTAAAAAATGAGGCGTTAATGATGGACGTTACATCCAACGAGGAAACTACAACCCACGTGGGCTGTTGTTTTAAAATTGTAATCATGGCCTTTGGGTCATTGAAGATTCGCATGGCTATACCTATACAAACCGCTTTCAACACAACAACAAATTCCACGTTGGTCATGGTTATCCGCTAAATAAGGCTTCGTTGAAATGGAGCTGCATTATGGCATCTCGTTGTTCAACGTGTTCTGCACATTCAACATTGTCCAACGGTGTTGCGAGTTTCGTACCGTTCAGCAGGTTCTGTGCGTTCGTGTGTCTCGCGCTAGTAGGTTTCGTGTATTCGTGCAGCTCAGCCATTCAATGTGAACTCCGTAACAAATAAGTTTGCTTGGAGTGAACCAGACAATATAGCGAGTCCCACTGAAGGTCCCAAAATTTTACTCGTTGTCGCGAGGAGACTTTGAATCGAGGTTTAGCTTATTTTATTATTTGTAATATCTTATTATAATAAACTATGTGTAGGTAACAAGTCTCATTGAAAGTTCCGAAATATCCATGCTTATACATTATCACTAATTATCTATATTCCTCCTAAGTCGAATTAATGTGTTCCGTGGCCGTTGATACCGTTCAAGAAACTAAAACCTTGTGCACTAGTTGTCCATGTATGCATATACAACTTAGTTATTAAAATATTACATTTATGATGATAGAAAAATTGAATCAACTATGTCTCTTTTATATATAGTTCTTCATTTCTCGAGCTATCGTCTGTAATTACATACTTTTCAATCCAGGGATTACCACACGGGTCTACTTTCCAATACAAGTATTTATATCTTTGCAACTCAACGGTACCAAAATGTTTCCATACTTCCATCTCTTTGAAACAACAGTACAATATTATATATTTATATATGACAAGTTAACACCAATAAGGTTACTCTCTTTTCTTTTGGTTTTTTACTTTAGCATTTACAATCTTATAGAATATAACAATAAAGACTAAGGAGAGTTTATTTTTATTAAAGTGTAAAAGCAAACAAGAGCAAAATCAAAACCAATCTCTATTTGATGAATTGTTCATCCGTCTCGATCACATAGATTTTTGAATTATTCTTTCGCATGAATACAAGTTCAACTAGGTACTTCGAGCCAACAAACCAACCTAATGGAACGCGCAGAGCGGGACATCACACTTGTTTCTAAGAGGACTCGCCCTTGGGGTTTGATGAGAACTACCTGTCGGGTGCTTGTCTTTTTAGGGATGGCCACCAAATTGCTTCATTCACTTCAACATGGAGGAGGACACTTCATTGATGACTAGGGATTCTAAGATTTCTCATTAGAGCAATTTGAAATACTCGACGGTTGTTGCAAATTAGACGAGTCACGCAGAGGTATCGTCCCAATGATCTTCGTTTGAGCCTTGTTCTTAGATCTGGTCGTGAGAGGATGTAACCGAAGGTGAAGGAGGAATCGTAGAGAGGGGTACAACTAATCAAAGAATTTCCCATAGTGGCACCCATGAAATAGCTATCCACATGGCCTACACCTGAGTAGACCACAAGTTCCTATGACAAGGCCAACTCGCCTCCACCCCCATCACTCGCTCTTCACCTAAGAAGCGATTACATCCGACAACTTTAGGGCTCCCATCCTCCATGTGATGGTCCTTAGATTCTTGCGTAGCTTCCTTCTCTACTTGGACAATGCATATAACCTTCTCTTTAGTAATTTTTCAACTGGATTGCTTAAACTTACACTACCAAAATAAGTCATATTAGGAACATCAAAAGACGTCACTAATATTAAAACATATATCGCAAAACTGTTCAGCGATGAATTTGCGAAGTATTGGTCATGTCATATTATAGCTAGTTGCTGAATCAAAAAACGTCGCTAAACGTCGCATCCGTACCATATTTGGCAACATGGAAAATGTCGCCAAAATTTTAGAATTAGCAACATATTGTAACATATGAGAGTACACGCCGCTGATTTAGTGGCTTATATTTTAGTCACTTTTTATCGCCAAAGCAATGACACGATAGCGATGTTTAGTAAAGGTTAGCAACGTGGTTGATAAAAAGTCTTATTTTGCTATGTCTACAAATTAGCGACGTTCAACGACATGTAGATACGTCGTTATACTCCCAATTATAGCGATGTATCTACATCGCTAATATGTCGCTAAACTTTCCAGTTTAGCGATGTATACCAACATTTAGCGACGTTCCAATATGTAACCCCACCTTCTCAATTTTTGAATTTTAAAAGTTTACTCCTAATTCGAGTTAAATTGAATAATAGGTTATTTGATTAAATTTCTATATTATTAAATGGAGGGAGATTTAAATTATTTTAGCATGATTGTTAATTCATAAGTTGGTTATAACCAACTCATGTGGTCCCCACTCCCTAACAAATTCCTCTAACCAACTCAACAAACTCTTTAAAACAGAAGTTTTGAAACTTTTTGTAAATAGCAGTTAGTGGAGGACTTAATTGCTAATAACCAAATTTTTTTCTTCCTTTTAAAACCTGTTGTGGAGAGAGAGTGTGGACTCTTCTGATCAACTCCACACTCTATCGATTCTTCCCCAATTTTTTAGAGCTCTCGAGCCCTAACCCAAAATTCTTCTCCGGCGATGGCTTTGGCGGCCGCTGGCTCGAGCGCCGGAAGCTAGACTTCATCCACATCTCAGCGGTGGCGACGCGGAGGCTTCCCGAGCGGTGCACCACCCTCCTTCGACGAACAGCGACGGCGAAGCTCAAGGCAGTGATGGAGATGACGACGATGACGGCTAGTTGTCCTCTCCCATGCGATTCTTCCGGCGACAGAGGCCTCCTCCAAGGCAATTTCTTGTCGGAGGCGATTAGGTTTGATTTCCCGGCGGCGGCCATTTCCAGTGACGTCTGGGTGTTCACCACTAGCGACAGTCAGGTGAATTCTCCTCGACGACAACAACACAATATATCACATCGATCCAGTGATTCTTGGCGAAGTGCACACAACCGCGAATTCTTCCTCCGCCGCTCAGATTGATGACGAGCCCTCGATACACGACTACTCCTGTGAACAACACCATCAAATTTTCAGCTACCAGTGAGTCATTCCATCTTTTGAATTAATTTCGTTCGATTGATCTCAATCGGCTGAGACTTGGTATTGTTTGATCTGTAGGGATTTCTTCTGATTTTAGTTATGAATATTGATTGATTGCAATGAGACTCTACTCCCGTGTCCTTGAACGTCAGGTGTTTGATCGATTGTCTCAGTGGCGTGTGAGTATTTCTCTCTGCGTTGATTCGGACACGAAGCAGACGTGTCTGATTCAGAATCGCTCCAGATTGGATCCCCGCTACTCAGGTAACATTATATTCTTCCCAATGTTGTATCGCATTGTCTTAAATCTCTTATTGACGAAGGGATGGGCAGCACTGTGTTCAGGTATAGGGAGGGGATTTCGGTTGATCGTGTCCAACATTTGTTCATGTCCAGTGTGGCTGGTGTCCTGACCGTAGCATGTCCAACCTTGTTATGATCAAACGATGGGATTGGCAGGGATGGGAAGTTTAGCAAGGGCCGGTTTCCCTAATTTGAAATTATTAATTGATTTGCTGTATAAATCCTTATTTGATTTTGAATTGTTAAACTGTAGGATGTGTAATTTCCTATTCAATTTGATTGTGTTAACAATTGGGTCTGTAATAATAAGACAGGTTAGGTTATGCCTTTAATTGTGTTCATGTTTCAGTTGGAATTTTGCTAACTTCTAGTCTTGCTTTTCTACTAGCGTTGGCAATATCAGGCCAAGTATTGGGTTGTATAAGTCTTGCTGGGGGTTAGGCCCTATTTGTACTCGACTTAGTTGCTGAGCCTGGGTGTAGATGAGTTTTGAGCAAGATGATGGAATGGTTGGGTGGTTTGTAAAGTTACAAGAGTTGAGTTCTGCATCTAGTTGTTGGCTTGGCATTGGGTTATTGGTTTTAGTTAGTAGGCTGGGTGGGGCCTGACTGGATTAATGGGCCCTGAGTCATAATGGAAGAAGTAAATATAATTAAGAAGGTGGGCTGATGTTGACTCTGGGCTGTGTGATTTGGGGTTGAGGGCTTGGGCCTGTTACTGTATAAATAATTAATGGTTGGTTTAATTCTATACAAATATTACTAAGTATTGTTTTGATTTAGTAAAATATTTCCAAATCAAATTATTCATGTATCTAATTAATGTTGATTGTTAGAAAAATATTTTGGTTCTAAATTATTTGTATACTATTATGGATATTTTGCTAACTACTATAGATTAGTATGGTAACTAAGTAATATTATCAGCAACTAGATAGCTATTAAGAGATTCTTAACTAATTGATAATAGTGTTAGCCCTGTTAAATTATAAGGTCACATTTTTCTAATACTTCCTTAGTATCAATAAATTATGCCATGTTTTATCATTCTACTAAATAGGCTATCTATATTATTTGAGCATATTGTTCCAAAATAACCTTATAGAAATTGTCTATTTATATACCTAGATACAAATGAGTATAGTAGTGATTCTATAAATTGGTTAAGTCATAGTTGGTAATGGTTGATAGCTAGCAATCCTAGTAAGCTAAGTATTTAAAGTCTAATTAAAATCCTAATTTATTATCCAGGAGGGCATCTAGCTCTACTTCCTTTTCCTGATCACCCGGAGCAAGGCAAGTACTTTTCTATGGTTTTTGTGCATTTACATATCTTGTATCTCTCTTGATGACATGATGTGACACGATATCTTGTACCCTTGTATTTCTTGTTCTTGTACTTGTGTCAGGGAGGGAAAATACACTAGCTATGTGACCAAACCCCGGTTCTAAAAATTCATGTAGATAGCTTAGCCCTCGCACTGTGCACGCGGGTCCTAAGCCGTACCAATATTCATGTACTCCTGTACATGTTCCTATACTCACCCTAGCCGGTCACATAGGCTAGTTGTATTTCAAATATTGTGCACTTGTCATGTCTTGTACTTCAGGTTCATGATTACATTCCTGTACTTACATTCATGTACTTTCATGTTCTTTTCCTGTACTTTATATTTCATGTTCTCCTGTACTCATTTCCATATCATGATGTTCTTGCTCAACCTAGGACTGTACTTTGCTCCGCTACTGACTGTATATATTGCAGGTGTACTTACAGGATATCATTATACCTTATGGGCCAGAGCCCGGGATATTAGCTGAGCAGGATGGAGCCATGACTTAGCTAGAGGTTTCAGGTTTAGATTGTTTTAGCTCTTCTTATAGATATGGTATATTATGAGTTCATAGTGTATTTTCATTCTTGTTGTCTCTAATAATTTTATGTTATTCTGATTGGTGGATTATGGTGATCTTTCTGGGATCGATTATAGATGTTGTGATTCGTACTTATTCATATTGACTTGTTAGTTTTTTCTAGCTTGGTACAGCTTACTTCGTCATGTCTAACGACGAAGGCTGGGCGTGTCCGACTCGTGTCCGATTATTCGGGAGTGGGTCATGACACAATATGTGTAGCAACGTTCTGATACAAGTTAGGGACACTTCTTCCCAAATCATGTTTTTGGGCCACCTTGGCGGTGGATCGGGCATCTCCACAACATCGGTATGGAAAACATTTTTGTTGTTCCTTAACAGATGATCTTTCGACACTGAGAATCGAAAAAAACATAGTTTGTCTCTGTTTCTCAAACGGAAAGTCTTACCACAATCCATGCAATATGGATAGGAGAGATGACCATGTGTGCTCTACCCCGATAACAGGCCATAGGTCAGTAAGTAATTGATGGTCCACAAAAGCGTTGCCCTTATCTAAAAATTCTGCGTCCTAAACACATCGTACGTGTTGGCGTCTACTTCCCACAACTAAATTAACTCATCTATTAACTGTTACAAATACACATTGATGTTCATCTTCGGGTTGTTCGGACAACAGATAATGATTGTCAAGAACATGTACAGAGTCTACATGTACATCCAAGGTTGTAGGTTGTTTGGGGTGACGATCACAGGCCAACACGAAAACTGGAAGCCGAAAGTTTCTGTAGGACCGATTGTAGGAACGAGTTGTAAAGCGCAATACTCTAGAGGAGGGTGAATAGAGTAGGCAGCAGAAATTAACTATTTAAAAATGTTAGCAGCAAGATCACATAATATATGTATCACAGATATGTAAATGAAAAGTAAAGAGTATAGAGCAAACGCAAAAACACAAGGATGTATACTGATTTCCCTCTTGTGAGGACTAGTCCAGTCGGAAGAACTCTAGCTTCCAGTTGAATCAACTATGGAAAATTACCACAAGTTTTCATCCGAAGTTCTTGCAACTTCTACAACACGAGCTTTGATCCGAAGTACTCGACCAACTTCAATTGTGAAGTGTGTATCTTCAATCAAGCCTCTGATTACAATCACTCTGAAACTTCTAGACCGTACCGTACTGGCAAATCGACTAGAGGATTGTAACTGGCTTGGGATTTGAAAATGAATAGCTCAGAACACTTTGGAAGAAGTAGTAGGCTTATAGAGAAGAGATATGAAAGTGAATTGGTGTATGAGTGAATTGAAAAGATCGAAATCCTTCTCTATTTATAGCTTTTCCAAAGGCAAAATTCTGACAGAATTCGGACAAAACTTGTAATGCCTGTGGTTCGTATTACGTATTTCTGGAATACGTGTACGTATTTATTCTTGTATTGCATGATTTTCTTGCTTAAATTCCTCCCTGCGCTTGGTTTATTCTTGGTTTGGGTTGGCTTGGTTCGGTTTGGGATTGCTCTTGGTTCATCATGAACCAAGGGGTGAACCCCCTACCTACCACCACCACTCATATTTATTACCTATTCTTCTTCTCTCTCTTCATTAATCTCTTCTTCTTCTTCCATTTACTCCCTTCAACTACCAGAGAGGGAGAGAGAGGTCTAGGCAAGTACAACTTGCTTCCACAAGAGAACCCATTTTTATTGTTCCATTAGCTTCTCCTCATGTTTCTAAGACACATTAGAACTTGTCATTTTCCATTTTGAGGCTTTAATTTTTGTAGATCTAGAAATTAGTTATTTTCAGATTTTGGTAGTTTTGATCTATCAAACTTCTTTGTTTTCAAGTTTTGATGGTTCCATGTTGTAGAGAATTTTATTCTACCCAATTTTGACCTTTGAAAAGTTGGATTTGGACTTGTTTTGACCAAGTTATGGACTTTTGAAGCTTTGGGTTCAACCATGGAGTTCCTGCTGATTTGGAGAAGACAGTGAGCAGTGTGCGCGAGCTTTTTAGCTTGCGCCACTGAGCTGCGCGCGCTCTTTAGCGCAGCGCAGTCTGACTCATACGCTGCCTTTTGGAGGCGTATGTCTTGCATACGCTGCCTTGGCAAGGAGTCGTATGGACCTCATACGCTGCCTTGATGAGGAGTCGTATGGATCTCATACGCTGCCTTGACAAGGAGTTGTATGGACCTCATACGCTGCCTTGATGAGGAGTCGTATGGACCTCATACGCTGCCTTGAAGAGGAGTCGTATGGAGTACATACGCTGCCTTTTGGAAGCGTATGTCTAGCGTACCCTGACTTGAGCGTAGCCTGACTTGAGCGTAGCCTGACTTGAGCGTAGCTTGACTTGAGCGTAGCCTGACTTGAGCGTAGCTTGACTTGAGCACAGCCTGACTTGAGCGTAGCCTGACTTGAGCGCAACCTGATGTTTAGGCGCAACTGGACCTGACCCTACTTACCCTGGATCTTCTATAGCCCTGTATATTAATATTTTATTAGATATTTAACGTCCATTTTATATCCTTACGCCTTTTGCCCTGAACTTGATTGACATGATTGAATGATAAACTGACATGACATGATAGTGGCCCGTCGTGGCGCACTCCTGACAAGTAAACCTGACATAATTTTTTTGATAAGCTGTTGCGACGGCTACCTGACATGACATGACCTGTATAAATAACCTGGACACCGTGGACGATTGTGCTTGTACAAATAATCCAGTCCTGTCTTGCATCATGTCTAGGAGGGGACTCCTGAGTACCACGGTCAGGAGTACCTACTGAAATGGACTAAGGTTAATGATTAGTATAATTCACTAGTCATGAAGAGATGTTCTCCAGTTATAGGCAATCCCGTTATCCCGGCCGCAAATGTTTGGACTTGTAGCCTGCCGACGAGTAGGGCACATTTCCAACCCACTGTTATGTGGGGCACCCACCATTGTCACTTAAATGATTGAATTCTATTGTCACTCTAATGTATTGTACTCTCTAGATTGTCACTATAATGATTGCCTGGATAACCTGGATAGCTGCAGGGCCTGTGACTACTTGGAGCATCTCATTGCATCTTGCTAGTAACTAGGATTGTGATAACCCTTGTTAGTTAATGTAGAAAGCCGTAGGCAATGATTGGCCGTGATTGCTTGGATGGAGTCTAGTCCAGTATAGTATTGTCTAGAATTGATTGATTGTAAGATTGTATCAGAATGATTGAATGATTGTCACCCCAGATTGTCACTATAACGATTGTACTCTATTGTCACTCTAGCGTATTGCACTCTTCATTGTCACTTTTATCAATGTACTCTCTCCTTTTCACCTTAATGATTGTCACCTATAGCAATAAATGATCAGAGACCAAGTTCTGTTCAGGCGAAGGGTTACAATCTCGGTCCTTGTTTGGTTTAAGGATTGTAACCTGGCTTCCGGAATAGTACCTTCGTTTTCTCTTAATATATTGTCCAGCTATGTTTTATTTAGCATGATTCTCCAGTTCTTTTATGTCAATGATGCTTCGCTTAATTATGTTCTCTGATTGGGATAAGTGCATTGGTAGTGCACAAACCTCAATCTGCGTTATTTATTGTTGTTTTCTTACATGTTGAATGCTAATGATTTGTTGGCTTTAGTTCTTAAGTGAAGCCTCCTTTGTGGCACTTGCTCTTTCTGGGGTCTGACCCAGCTGGTTTTGTATGGCCAGATACCGGAGCAGCACCAAAGGATCTCCCTGCATTTCAGCCCGATGGTGGTCACCAGGCGTAACCAGGGCATCGAGTGGGTTCTTTTTGTTCTCCCACTGTAATATTATAAATTATTCTTTTGTGGCGTTTAGCCGACGAGCAAGTGTTAGCTCGATTGTACTTACTTACTGTCTGCCTACGGGCTGTAACATGATTGACAAGCCCCGGGGGTTGATCATGTATGACTGAACTCTTGCTAGTCCTCACATTTTGTAACGACTAGCTTCATGATCATTCCGAATATATAATGTATGGGACGCCTTACTATTGTGTATTTGGTGGTCTGATATCTTGTAACTACTATTAGTTGGTTGAGATTGAGACAATAGGCTATTTTATGACCTTAAGAGACTGATGGATTGTAGTGAAACCCTCACATATCTAGACAGCCGTGACCGTATAGCGGTGTGGATTCCATTCCGTTATACGTAGCTGGCTATGTCTGCCCCCGCTCTCCAGTATTCTGGTTCTGGGGCGTGACAGAACTCTATGAGAAAATCTCGTTGGGATCCGTAACTGCAGGGAGACCAAGTTCAAAAAGCAACGCTCACTGGCCGAACTCTGGCCGAACTCGGGCCGAATTCGCCTGGAGTTCTGTCAGGATTTTTGTAGATTGGTTTTGGGGTTTTTGAAAAGTCAGGCAATTAGGAAGTAGTTTGGGCTTTTGTAAGTGGGTTTGTTTTCAAAATGAAAGGGTATTTTAAAAAATGTTTCTTGGGTAGCCTATTTGTCAGTACGATGCGGTGCACATCGTATTCCTAGACTCAATAAATATAAAAATTATATTGATGAAATAGGAAAACCAAGAGCCCTTTGATGACGCCTTTCTTCAAATATTTGAACAGACTTGAAGACATCTTTTTTACTTGACGACAGTCGTCCAAAGATAAACAGATCTGAAAATCTGAATACCTTTCGGTGGCTTCGCCAACACCGTCTTTGGCACATTGCATATGTCCTGGTTTGACAAAACTTGATCATGCTTATTGCATGTCTACAAGTACATGTTAGACAAACAAATCAATATGATACAAGCTTATGTAGCTCAACAATATTGATATAGTGAATATTTAGGACAATGCTAAGTTTAAGTAGCAACATGATAGTGATTACATGAATATTAGTGACGTCATTATGTTAAACTTAATTGATTAGCCATATTCAAAAACATGATATCATCATTGGGCTAACAATCTCCCCCTTTTTGATTATGGCAAATCCTTTAAGTTTAATATATATACAATAGATGCATATATCACTAATAAACACATAATACTAGAATATTATGTGCTAACTTAAACTTATTTATCACATAATTATGTGCTAACTTAAACTTATTTCTTCCCCTTTGACATGATCAAAAATAAGCTCCCCCGTAATTAGAGCGAAAATGAACTCGAGCATAAGTGAAGGAGGAAAGCACAAATAATCATGATCAAAGATTGGAGAACCGTGTAACAAGTTTAGAAAATTGTATAACTAAAGTAGAAAAACTTATCAAAACACAACATAGTTGGTTGAACTTTAACAAAGAACACTGAAATCAAGCAATACATAGTTTACCAACTAGAAATCCAAAAATGATATTCAAAACTCATTTTGATCATCATATTGTGTTTGGAAATAGACCCAAAAAAATATCAATATAGTAGGAATCAATCATTGGTCATAAATAAATCATGAGGAATAGAAATTCGCAGATCTAGTATATATAAAAGAATCAAAAATATAATGAGACTTTTAACAATGATCACAAAAAAATTTGATTCATAATTTGCCCATACAAATTAGTGAATCAATTCCATAAAGAGTATAATCATTGAAAAAGAAATCAAAATAAATATACTAGAATCTATGCAAAATCTATACTAAAGTTCATGCATTTGAATTCAATTACCTTAGCAAGATATATGAATATCTATTAGATAAACATGAAGGTAATGAAGACAAAATACTTGAGAAGGACAAATTCAGTCGACTTGAATGCTCCCCCGCAAAGTATGATCAGTCTAAATATAGATAATCATGAACTTTGAGATAAAATTCAAATTAGAAATGCCAAATCAGTTTAAACTCAAAAGGATTATCAATAAATTAAATAAATTTTGGCAAGATAATTTTAAAAAAAAAAACTCATAGAAAATGAGAGAGTTAAAAAGAGAAAACCAATACAAATCCAAATATCATGAACAACTCAACAAGATATTTAACGTAAAAGAATATATGTCCATGATGAACTAGTTATACCACATATTAAGGGCATAAAAGAATTGAAACAATTAAATTTGCTCCCCCTTAAAATATGCGTATATAGTTCAAAAATAATTTATATGCATAAAATAGATAAAATAAATAATCACAAGATCTAAGGGATATCCAAGATATGCATCTTTCTTCCCTTTGATCAAATGCATATAAAATCCCAAACTTAAAACAAATATCATCTTTAGGCAAGAAAAATAAATATCCAATAAATAAATGCTTAAAGATGAACAAATAAAATATATCTCCAATATATATATATATAAGAAATATTTCAAGACATAAAAAGATTTTGAAAACTGTCTTTAATAATAACATTTGAGTACCAGACAGATTCAATAAATCAAAAAGAAATTAAAAAGACTTTTCAAAAATGTGAAATTTATTACGAAAAACTGTCTTAGTAAATGTTCGAATGCATCCATTTAGTCCTCAGACTGAAAGCTAGCGATTCGAATCACAAAAACAATTTTAATAAAAGAATCCATAAATCATAAATGAATTCATTTGAACAAATAAACATAACTAGATAAATGTCCAAAGAAAAATGTATTGTAGATATATGGCATGTCAAGGGGATAATTGGCTTGAAACAATTAACTGCTCCACCTTTACATGGCTATATCCAAAAATAATAATACAGATAAAATTTTAAAATAAAATTCAGAGACATATTTTCAGAAGTAGAAAACTAATTCAAAAAATATTATGTCTTCTTATCAAAGTTCATTTCTCCCCTTTTAAAGCCTTAGCACGATGTCCATCAGATAACCGGAGGCTTGAAGAAAAGAAACGCTTTGAGAGAGGAAAATTCAATATGCTTGACTTCTCCTTCGCAAAGAGTTACTGCTATAGACAGTAAATAACTAGAATAAGAAGAATATAATAATAATAATAAAAACTTAAAATCATGAATATTGCACAAACTAATTCGAAATCACAAGATCATAATATTCACTGAGTAGTCACAAAATCATTAAGTCTGAATATCGAAAAGTGTGACATAAAAGAATATATCAAAAGATGACAAACATTAACCTATGGAAGATCAATGTATGTTACCTTTTGTAAAAAAAAAATCACTAAATAATATTATCCATCAAATCTAAAATCCAAAATCTATCAGATAACAATTGCAACTAGATCTCAATAAATCTTTAGTTTATAAAGCGTTGATCAATCTTGGATTAGCTGTAGAGGTACCGTCCCAGCTAACGGAGGTTCACCGGGGAACACTTAAGTACCGCTTCGCTTCGACCATAGTCGTGGTGACAGACAGACCCTTTGTAGGCTTGTACCCAAAACAAATCTCTTCTTTAATAACCGAGGATTTAAGAAGAATTAGTGCAATATGAAGGAAAACAATATTCTATGGATTTAAAAAAATCTTAGAAAAATGTAGCATACGGTATACGATGTATGAATTACATTAATCCATATGTGCTACAAAATTATTAGGTAACAATAAAATATAAAACATTTATAAACCAAAATGTAAGACCTAGATACGTTGATGTATTCTGGAACCTAGGGGACTAGGTTCAGTACATTGGATCCAGAACTAGATAATAGTTGCATTTAGATCTTTATAAATCTTAAGCATATAAAGTATTGATCACTTCGGGTTAGCTGTAGGGGCCGGTTCCCAGCTAGTGGTAGTCCGAAGACTAGTGCACCGTGTCGCTTCAGGCTATTTACACCTGTATGACAGAAAGACCCTTTCGGCTTATTCCCGAAATGATCTATACTCTTAAGAATTTAGATTCAAAGGAATATATGCAGTATCATCGAACAACATCGAAATCCAGAATCCCTAAATATAAAAGAAGTAAATACCCAAATAATGGTTTATCAAGATATTAAAAATATCATGTATCCAAAATGTCAACCAAAAAGCCAAGAAAAATATAATTAAAAGAGGCTTTGAGGAAGAAGCTAATAAGAGAAGACCATAAATTTGTTCAAAGAAATCAATAGCTTAAGTATGAGATAAGCACAAGTTTAAAACTACTTTTTAAAATAATATAGAACTTGAACTTAACTAATATATCCCCATAAAGATATTTATACAAAAATATAATAAACATATGAGCAATATATAAATGAAAATGAATTATGTATCCTTAATAAGCATAAGAAAATATCAGAAGATCAACAACATGCATAAATATGCTTTGTCAGACAAAGATGTAATTGATTCATAAGAAGTTAATCACGATAAAATTTGAGAATCAATAGTGAATATATTATGCAAGCACAAGGTTAAAATAAAATTACATGTATATACTTTTCTAGTAAATAGGAGACTTGTGCTAAACATACATACTCATAAAATACCGATCAAAGTAAATATGACATGTTAAAGACAAACCGGTAAGAAGTAACCATTAAAAAAATATTAAAGGCGAAGAGTCAAAAGCAAATTAACCAAAAACAAAACCTTCTATGGACTAGAGTGGTATGCATGCTTCAAGGATAAAACTAAAACAAAGAACATATATAGATAAATGTGTCACACTAATAAAATACTATATAGTGTGAACTAATCATTTAAGCTAAACAACTAGTCAAGCTAGGATTATGTCTCACATTTATTTAAAATAATAGATATTAAAAGATATCAATGAAAGCTAATAGCAAGACATCAGTAAGAACATCCTAGATATTAAAAACTATTTAGAAAGCATATTACCGAAGTGGTTCTAGTGACCACACTTCTGTTGGTGCAATTGCATGGAAGATGACATTTGTAGCTTTGCAATCACCAACATGCTCCATGGTTCTATTTGATATGAGAAGCTTCACCTGCAATATTAGGTGAAGACTTTGGTATCCAATACTTGGATCCACATTGTTAGCTTTGGGAACCCATTTGCACAAGTTCATATCAATAAGTTTTCTAATCTGACAATAATTAGAAACATGTCCATTCATACCACAATAATGACAGAAAGAATTAACATTAGTACTATGTGCAGCAGTATGAGAACGTACAATAGTGTGATATGATGTGCGTGGATACTTGTAATAAAAAGCATGGTTGTGTGAAGCTTTAGCTTTGCTTGCTTCCTTTCTAGATGACCTGTCGTGTGTGACTTTGTGATATGTCACGTGTCTTGTGTTAGACTGAGTCATAGGTTGTACTACCTGCTTTTCCAGTCTAATCTCTAACTTTTTAGAGTTAGCACAGATCTCATCATATTTAGCATTAAGAGCATCAATTCTACATGAAGCAATAGAATACTTCTTCTTTTCTGATTCTAATTCCTCCTTAAGTTTAGCATTTTCTTGAGTTGTCACCCTCACTTTTCCAAGTTAGGGGTAAAATGATAATTTTTTATTTTATAATATTTTTGGGAATTTTATTTCATGAATATTAATATTTAATGATTATAGGAGTCGGGTTCGAATTTCATCGCATTCCGAGTTAATTCGGAACTCCGAAAAATTTCGACTTGAGTTGTGATTAGCATGTTAATTAGCCATGGCCCACCCAAACTAAACTTTTAGGTTTAGGAGTTTGGACTAATCCCCCATGAGTAATTAAGTTTAATTATGATTTTTATTTAATTTTAGCAACTTCCGAAACAAAATTTGAGACTTAACAAGGGAGGGGCAAACTTGTAATTACAAGTGCTACCCTATCCCTCCATGGCTGGCCACATAAGGCCACCCCTCCACCTCTCATTTCTTCACCACTAAGTTTCCTTCCTCTCTCTTCATTTCTTTTCTTTCCAACTCATTCTTCCTCTTCCAAATCCATTTTTAGGTATGCTTTTAAACCCTTATAAATTCTCATATTTTATTTATTCCTTCACATAAATTAGAGAGGGGACCATTCTCTACAAGTTGACCCTAGATTTTGGTAGGTTCCCCTAAAATCTAGTTTAAGGATTATTTATGGATTTATCCTTTTTAGAGAGGTATATATATATATATATACATATATATATATATATATATATATATATATATATATTTTTTTTTTTTTATTTTTTTTTTTTATTTTTTTTTTTATTTTTTTTTTTATATATATATATATATATATATATATATATATATATATATATATATATATATACATGTGTATTTGTGTGTGTAGGGGAGAGTGGTAGTGGTGTTGAGAGTGTGTATTTATATGTGTGTGTGTGTGTGTGTGTGAGTGCATATATATATATATATATATATATATATATATATATATATATATATATATATATATATATATATATATATTTGTGTATGTAGATATGTATGTGTGAGAGTGTGTATTTACATATATGGAGAGGGAAGAATAAGAGATTATAGTGTGTGTGTGAGTGTCTCTATATCTATATATATGGATATGGATGTGAGAGATTGAGAGAGATTTAGAAAGGAATTGAGAGAGATTGGGAGGAAGAGATTGAGAGTTTAGAGAGGGAAATAGAGGGAGAATGAGTGAGAGAAGTGAAGGGGAAGAGGGAGGGCACCACAGCAGCAAGGGGGCTGCTGCCCCCCCCCCCCCCCCCCCCTAAACAGCCCCAAAAACAGCAGCAGCAGTAGTAAAAATTGCAGCAACAGCCACAGCAGTTTAGCACCCTTTTAGGCCCCCTTTTTGACCCCCGTGACCCCCCGTATATACCCCCGTATATATACTAATATATATACATATGTATACCTATATATATAGCCCTATATAACCCTAATTAGCCCACTAAATAACCCCCCAAAGATTGTCCCAAGAGGGTGTGAAAAGTGAGAGTTGAAAGAGTGAATGAGAGGGTGAAAGGTTAAGTTAGGATTTGGTGATAGGGGGAATTTGAGTTCCGTGATTCGGAACGCGTCGAAACTTGGAGGGAACTTAGATAATATGATTTAGATTTTGTGGGTAGGCTCCGGAGTTGGAATCGGGATTGCGTGTGGATTTGGGGAGATGGTATCGCACCGCACCATCCCGTATCTTGAAATATTCAAGATAACGGGTAAACGGGCGATACGGACCATAAGATGGACTGGATGTCCACTTACCCTAGAAAACTTGGTAGGTAATGGTTGTATAGACTGGTACCCTACTACCCTAGGAAGCACGGAGTGGAATTCCTAAGGGAAGGCCACTTGGCGTCAAGTTAGAACGGTTTAAGGGTAAATGTTAAGGGGTAATCGGGTAATTTTGAGATACGGAGTTCGGGTATTCGGATTGACTTGAAATTTGGGTGGCATGTTGGGTACACCCTACAAATGTCATATTTGAACCGATTTTGGCTCGGTTGACCCAGAGTTGACTTTTTACCCAAAAGTCAACCGTGAGTCAACACTTTGTCTAGATTTGACCAAATCCAAACTAGAGTTGACCAGTTGACCAAAAGTCAAATATTGGTCAACATTTGACCAATTTGACCTAGGGTTGACCTAGAGTTGACCAGAGTTGACCAGTTGACCAAAATTCAACTGTAGGCCAACTCTTGACCCCGTTTGACTTTTTTCGACTTGTTTTGACCTGTGATGACTGGTATGACCTAGGGTTGACTTGGTATGGCTTAGATTGACTTGATATAACTTGATTTGACCTAGATTTGACTTGACAGGACTTAGTGTGACTCAGTGAGACCTAGTTTGACCTAGATTGCATATCATTCTTAAACTTGTTTAAACCTAAATTAACATACAGTATCTCATCTTTAGGTTTCTGATTACCGCTCTGAGCATTGATATACCCTACAGCTCAGGACAGCAGGCGAGTACATTCACTGATAGTTTTCATTGTCTTGATATCTGCTATATCCGATTCAGTTGTAGTGTCTTACTCGATTCCAGTCACGATAGTTCACGGACTAGTATACGTTGGATCATAACATGAGATGTTGTTCCTAGATTTTCTTGGTATATATGTACATTTCCTGTCTTGTTCCCTGTACTTGTATAGACACCGATTTCTTAGAGGGAGTAGCTATCCTCTTAGGGAATTCCGTGTCATGACGTGTCATGTCCAGGTCCATTATACTACTCGGGGATGGAGAATTATTAGGGGTTATGTGATCAAAGTCCCATGTCACTATTTTGCTTGTGCCACTCTCACCTCACGTAGAGTGTAGCAGATACCTCCATGTCCATGTTATCCAGGTTGGCCGACATGACTTTCCGTTGAGGTCACCGCGGATTGCCGGGCCAAGTGGATAACCCTACCATGTTTTCCTTGCCGATCACATAACGCTCTAATAATTCAAGGCACATTTTATATTTACTTATCTTATCATATATCATGTTCTGTTCTACATTCAGTACTCTCTCACCATGCTACGATATTCAGTTACTCACATGTTCTACATGCCTTTATATTGTACCTTGATTTGGAGACTAAGTTCTGCTCGGGAGAAGGGTTACAACCCCGGTCCTTGTTTGGTTTAAGGGTTGTAGCTCAGCTTCCGAACGGTTCTCAAGTCTTCATATATCTTTGTCTTGTAGTTCATTATACTGTCTCTTATAGAATTTGTCAATTCACATGGAACTGCTGTTAGTGCTTGTACTTGCTCATTTTTCTGACAGGATACCGTTATGATATATTACAGATGATTCTGAGGCGGACTGCTCGACCTATTATGGGCTCGAGCTAGATGGAGTAGTCCAGGACCGTGGCCTTATAGTAGAGCCACTAGACTTCGTTCTCCCAGAGTAGTGTAGGTTAGCTAGGTTTGACTGGACTGCGATCCACTTAGTATTATCAGACTGTAGCTTTCTATGTTATATTTTGAGACCCTGTGATGTTGTATATATCTGGGCTTGTGTTGGACACTGGACTTATTCCTTTTCATCTATCATATATTATCCTTCTGTGCTATCTACCTTAGTTTTATTCTGTGATTGAGACTGTATTGCTATGTCACCTCCATTCGGAGTGTATATACTGTACAGGTACCTTTATACTGTTTAGTGTAGTTTTGTAGACAACCTAGACAGCGTTCTACCGCCGATACTGCGGCGTAGGCTGGACGTACCCACTTCTCGTGCCCCTAATCAGGGTGCGGGTCGTGACACATTTTTGTGGTGGCCCACGCAGGTCTCGTGTCGCAATTAGTGCGATCTTGTAATGGTGCTCGACTTAGAGTACTAATTACGAGCCTGCGATTAGGACGTAGGACCTAGGATATGATAGGAGTTTCTCAATCACACCTAGAAAACTTTTGATCTTTTGATTATCATGATTACTCCCCATGTATTAAATTAACTGTCCTTCTTTGATAATATCTTCTTATGTGCCATATTGATCTCTTTGCTTCAATTCGTCTCCAGGATGATGAAGATGCACCTGCAGGCCATTGGATCGAGTAGCTTGCCCGAGAGATCTGACCAGGCTGAGGAGGAGGTTCACGAGACTGCCCCAGTGATTCCACTATCCCGGAGGCCCTGACAGTTGCACAGGGAGGTCTACCACCTCCACCCCAGAGGGTTTCGGCCATTGTTCCAGAGATACTGCCGCCACCACCACCGATACCGACGGATACACATCATATGTTCCTTCTCCTTCAGCAGATGATGGAGACACAACGGGCCCAGGCAGAGGCGTCGCAGTGCCATTCGGAGGTGTCACACCGTCATATTGAGATGCTGAGGCAGAGCATGGAGAACTCGCATCAGCTTGCACTGGCAGCAGTGGAGAGAGTGGCACCGGGTACGGTACAGGGCCCTACTGGCCAGCAGCCATACCAGCAACAGTCCAGGCCGGAGACAGTATTAGACTTTAGGAAGATGAGCTCCAGGGACTTCACGGACACGGAGGACATCCTTTATGCAGACGACTGGCTAGAGGACATGCAGCAGAGTATGGAGCTAACAGAGCGTCCTAGAGGACTTTGGGTTTCGGCCGCAGCTAGCCGATTCTTCGACATCGTGCTGACATGGTACCGCACGGATCCTCGTGCGTCGGTGAGAGGGTTATCATGGGAGGACTTCCGGAGGCTCTTCAAGGAGAAGTTCTTCCCGGACGTAGCTCTTACAGCATTGGAGGGCCAGTTCATGGGTCTAGTGCAGGGGAACTCGTCGGTGGACGAGTATGCAGCAGAGTTCTTCCGCCTTAGCAGGTTCGCTCCCGATATGATCCAGGATGAGGGGCAGAAGGCTCGTAAGTTCCGTAGGGGACTTATTCATGCAGTGCGCACCCGCACCTCGGGTCGCCGTGACGCAACGTTCGATTAGATATTGATGGACGTGCAGATTACAGAGGAGGACTTCGGCCTCAAGCCGAAGAGGAGCGGTGATACCATGGGGGCGAGTTCCAGTGCCGGACCGACCAAGCGCCCCCATATTCAGCATCAGCAGAGGCCATTTCAGCAGCAGCCTCTGTTACAGATTCAGCAGGCACCAGCGCGTGCCCAGCAGCATCAGGGACAGGGCCAGAGACCGACTACCCCGTGCGGCTTTTGCGGGAAGCCGGGGCACACTAGAGAGGCTTGTAGGAAGAGGTTGGGCGTCTGTCTATACTGTGGGGCGCCTGACCACCAGCTGAGGGATTGCCACGCTAGTGGAATCCGAAGAGACCAGGACAGAGTACAGCAGGCTAGAGGAGGCCAGCAGGGGGCGTGCTTTCGCCATGACAGTTGAGCCCACTCAGGCAGTAACAGAGCAGATAGCAGGTTCCGATATTTCGAATCTCCTTCCCGTATTTGCCATCTTATAAACTATCTTGAACTTCGATTCTATCTATTCTTTGATCGTTGGATGAAAATTGTTCTTGTGATGCGATTCCTTCTAAGATAAGTCGTATGGGCTAGGTCGCTTCGATTATGAGATTTTAGAATACTCCAGGGTCGTGCTAGCAGGCATAGTGAGGACATATAGTCGAATTATGGTCGTATTTCTCGGGTGTGGGAATTTAAGGTTTTCGTTGCCAAGCATGCGACAATGCAAAAATTTTAAATACCATAATTCTAGATGTATGTACCATAGTTGAGGACTCTGTGATTATCGTAGCCTTGTTCACTGGCATGACGGAGATTTCTGAGTATCATGATGATTAGACAGACGCATACGATTATCGATTTGCTTGATTTTTTGTGTTTACTTGTTTTAAATTTTTGAGGATAATTCTTTTAAGGTGGATAGACTTATAGCACCCAGTTCCTATTTGAGAGTAATTTTAAATTTTATAATTTTAGTCCTTTAATTTATGCTTTGATTTTTGAGATTTTAATCATTTTAAATTTTTAAGCCATGACTTGTGATTTTGATATTTTACTATTGTTTGGTTTTAATTTCGAGGACGAAATTTTTTTAAGGTGGATAGACTTGTCACCCTCACTTTTCCAAGTTAGGGGTAAAATGGTAATTTTCCATTTTATAATATTTTTGGGAATTTTATTTCATGAATATTAATATTTAATGATTATAGGAGTCGGGTTCGAATTTTATCGCATTCCGAGTTAATTCGGGACTCCGGAAAATTTTGACTTGAGTTGTGATTAGCATGTTAATTAGCCATGGCCCACCCAAACTAAACTTTTAGGTTTAGAAGTTTGGACTAGTCCCCCATGAGTAATTAAGTTTAATTATGATTTTTATTTAATTTTAACAACTTCCGAAACAAAATTTGAGACTTAACTTAGCCTAGAAGCAAGGGAGGGGCAAACTTGTAATTACAAGTGCCCCTACCCTATCCCTCCATGGCTGGCCACATAAGGCCACCCCTCCACCTCTCATTTCTTCACCACTAAGTTTCCTTCCTCTCTCTTCATTTCTTTTCTTTCCAACTCCTTCTTCCTCTTCCAAATCCATTTTTAGGTATGCTTTTAAACCCTTATAAATTCTCATATTTCATTTATTCCTTCACATAAATTAGAGAGGGGACCATTCTCTACAAGTTGACCCTAGATTTGGTAGGTTCCCCTAAAATCTAGTTTAAGGATTATTTATGGATTTATCCTTTTTAGAGAGGTATATATATATATATATATATATATATATATATATATATATATATATATATATATATACATGTGTATTTGTGTGTGTAGGGGAGAGTGGTAGTGGTGTTGAGAGTGTGTATTTATATGTGTGTGTGTATGTGTGCATGTGTGGGAGTGTGTGTGTCTATGTGTATGTGTGTGAGTGCATATATATATATATATATATATATATATATATATATATATATATATATATATATATATATATATATATATATATATATATGTATTTGTGTATGTAGATATGTATGTGTGAGAGTGTGTATTTACATATATGGAGAGGAAAGAATGAGAGATTAGAGTGTGTGTGTGAGTGTCTCTATATCTATATATATATGGATATGGATATGAGAGATTTAGAGAGGAATTGAGAGAGATTGGGAGGAAGAGATTGAGAGTTTAGAGAGGGAAATAGAGGGAGAATGAGTGAGAGAAGTGAAGGGGAAGAGGGAGGGCACCATAGCAGCAAGGGGGCTGCTGCCCCCCCCCCCTAAACAGCCCCAAAAACAGCAGCAGCAGTAGAAAAAATTGCAGCAGCAGCCACAGCAGTTTAGCACCCTTTTAGGCCCCCTTTTTGACCCCCGTAACCCCCCGTATATACCCCCGTATATATACTAACATATATACATATGTATACCTATATATATATATAGCCCTATATAACCCTAATTAGCCCACTAAATAACCCCCCAAAGATTGTCCCAAGAGGGTGTGAAAAGTGAGAGTTGAATGAGTGAATGAGAGGGTGAAAGGTTAAGTTAGGATTTGGTAATAGGGGGAATTTGAGTTCCGTGATTCGGAATGCGTCGAAACTTGGAGGGAACTTAGATAATATGATTTAGATTTTGTGGGTAGGCTCCGGAGTTGGAATCGGGGTTGCGTGTGGGTTTGGGGAGATGGTATCGCACCGCACCATCCCGTATCTTGAAATATTCAAGATAACGGGTAAACGGGCGATACGGAACGTAAGATGGACTGGATGTCCACTTACCCTAGAAAACTTGGTAGGTAATAGTTGTATAGGCTAGTACCCTACTACCCTAGGAAGCACGGAGTGAAATTCCTAAGGGAAGGCCACTTGGCGTCAAGTTAGAACGGTTTAAGGGTAAATGTTAAGGGGTAATCGGGTAATTTCGAGATACGGAGTTCGGGTATTCGGATTGACTTGAAACTTGGGTGGCATGTTGGGTACACCCTACAATGTCATATTTGAGCCGATTTTGGCTCGGTTGACCCAGAGTTGACTTTTTACCCAAAAGTCAACCGTGAGTCAACACTTTGTCTAGATTTGACCAAATCCAAACTAGAGTTGACCAGTTGACCAAAAGTCAAATGTTGGTCAACATTTGACCAATTTGATCTAGGGTTGACCTAGAGTTGACCAGAGTTGACCAGGGTTGACCAGTTGACCAAAAGTCAACTGTAGGCCAACTCTTGACCCCGTTTGACTTTCTTCGACTTGTTTTGACCTGTGATGATTGGTATGACCTAGGGTTGACTTGGTCTGGCTTAGATTGACTTGATATAACTTGATTTGACCTAGATTTGACTTGACAGGACTTAGTGTGACTCAGTGAGACCTAGTTTGACCAAGCTTGCATATCATTCATTGTGAATCATTCTTAAACTTGTTTAAACCTAAATTAACATACAGTATCTCATCTTTAGGTTTCTGATTACCGCTCTGAGCATTGATATACCCTACAGCTCAGGACAGCAGGCGAGTACATTCACTGATAGTTTTTATTGTCTTGATATCTGCTATATCCGATTCAGTTGTAGTGTCTTACTCGATTCCAGTCACGATAGTTCACGGACTAGTATACGTTGGATCATAACATGAGATGTTGTTTCTAGATTTTCTTGGTATATATGTACATTTCCTGTCTTGTTCCCTGTACTTGTATAGACCCCGATTCCTGAGAGGGAGTAGCTATCCTCTTAGGGAATCCCGTGTCATGACGTGTCATGTCCAGGTCCATTATACTACTCGGGGATGGGAAATTATTAGGGGTTATGTGATCAAAGCCCCATGTCACTATTTTGCTTGCGCCACTCTCACCTCACGTAGAGTGTAGCAGATACCTCCATGTCCATGTTATCCAGGTTGGCCGGCATGACTTTCCGTTGAGGTCACCGCGGATTGCCGGGCCAAGTGGATAACCCTACCATGTTTCCCTTGCCGATCACATAACGCTCTAATAATTCAAGGCACATTTTATATTTACTTATCTTATCATATATCATGTTCTGTTCTACATTTAGTACTCTCTCACCATGCTACGATATTCAGTTACTCACATGTTCTACATGCCTTTATATTGTACCTTGATTTGGAGACTAAGTTCTGCTCGGGAGAAGGGTTACAACCCTGGTCCTTGTTTGGTTTAAGGGTTGTAGCTCAGCTTCCGAACGGTTCCCAAGTCTTCATATATCTTTGTCTTGTAGTTCATTATACTGTCTCTTATAGAATTTGTCAATTCACATGGAACTGCTGTTAGTGCTTGTACTTGCTCATTTTCCTGACAGGATACCGTTATGATATATTACAGATGATTCTGAGGCGGACTGCTCGACCTATTATGGGCTCGAGCTAGATGGAGTAGTCCAGGACCGTGGCCTTATAGTAGAGCCACTAGACTTCGTTCTCCCAGAGTAGTGTAGGTTAGCTAGGTTTGACTGGACTGCGATCCAGCTAGTATTATCAGACTGTAGCTTTCTATGTTATATTTTGAGATCCTGTGATGTTGTATATATCTGGGCTTGTGTTGGACACTGGACTTATTCCTTTTCATCTATCATATATTATCCTTCTGTGCTATCTACCTTAGTTTTATTCTGTGATTGAGACTGTATTGCTATGTCACCTCCATTCGGAGTGTATATACTGTACAGGTACCTTTATATTGTTTAGTGTAGTTTTGTAGACAACCTAGACAGCGTTCTACCGCCGATACTGCGGCGTAGGCTGGACGTACCCACTTCTCGTGCCCCTAATCAGGGTGCGGGTCGTGACATGAGTGCTTTTCTCAATGCAATCAAGTGTCTCATGCAATCTAAACTCAAGTGTGGAAATCTCAGTAGAATTATCAGAAGTAGAAGTATTTCTTACATCATTCAATAAGCAAGTAAGTTTTTCATTCTTACGCTTATAGGATAGAATATCCTTTCTAGCTTGCTTATACTTATCTAATACTTTCTTATGTTCTTCTAATAGATCACTAAAAGCATTAGATAACTCATCATAAGAAAATTCATTCTCTTCAAGAAGGGAATTATTTTGTACCTAGTTAGACAATGTCATTGAGCATAAATTTACAGCTTTATGAGGTCTCTTTTCTTCTTCTTCTTCAGAATCTCTTGCTTCGCTTTCACACCATATGCTCGTGCTAGTGTACTTGTGAGATGATCTTTCTTCTTTTGATCGTTCGTAGTGACTCTCCTTTCTAGCAGTAGTACAATCTTCTTGGATGTGGTCTATCTTCTTGCAATTGTCACATACAAGCTCTTTTTCGTATAATGGATTGTGTTGTACCTTAAATCCTAATTCTATCATGCATATATTTGCATCATTATGAAGACTATCATTCTCTCTAGAGTTGCTAGCTTTGCTTTCATACCTGCACTCATAAGTAGCTTCAATAACTTTCTAAATTTTATGAGATGTTGTGCAAGTATTAATAAGATTAAATACATTTGTGTCTACAACACAATAAAAGATATGCATAGCTTTTGCATCAAGGCTTGCTAACTTCTTCTCTTCCTCCTTGTAATTATAATAAGGCTTGTTGATTATAGAGGATGTGAGAATAGAAGTGATAGTAGGCTTTTTGTAGCCATTGACAATAATTGACCATAAGTCAAAATCTACAGACTTCAAGTAGAAGCTCATTCGTGTCTTCCAATAACTATAGTTTGTTCCATCAAATAGTGTGAGTCTATTTGTGGATTGCTCTTCAGTTGTGAAGTACATACTTGTCATATGTGATACTGTGATCTATATAACAATAGTTATAATAAATAAGAATATAATAGCAATGTTACCTCGCTTTACCTGTGTAACCCGCTCTGATACCAATTGTAGGACCGATTGTACGAACGAGTTGTAAAACGCAATACTCTAGAGAAGGGTGAATAGAGTAGGCAGCAGAAATTAACTATTTAAAAATGTTAGCAGCAAGATCACATAATATATGTATCACAGATATGTAAATAAAAAGTATAGAGTAGAGAGCAAACGCAAACACAAGGATGTATACTGGTTTCCCTCTTGTGAGGACTAGTCGTCGGAAGAACTCTAGCTTCCAGTTGAATCCACTATGGAAAATCACCACAAGTTTTCATCCGAAGTTCTTGCAACTTCTACAACGCGAGCTTTGATCCGAAGTACTCGACCAACTTCAATTGTGAAGTGTGTACCTTCAATCAAACCTCTGATTACAATCACTATGAAACTTCTAGACCATACCGCACTGGCAAATCGACTAGAGGATTGTAACTGGCTTGGGATTTGAAAATGAATAGCTCAGAACACTTTGGAAGAAGTAGTAGGCTTATAGAGAAGAGATATGAAAGTGAATTGGTGTATGAGTGAATTGAAAAGATCGAGATCCTTCTCTATTTATAGTTTTTCCAAAGGCAGAATTCTGACAAAATTCGGACAGAACTCTATGAGAAAATCTCATTGGGATCCGTAACTGCAGGGAGACCAAGTTCAAAAAGCAACGTTCACTGGCCGAACTCGGGCCAAATTCGCCTGGAGTTCTGTCAGGATTTTTGCAGATTGGTTTTGGAATTTTTGAAAAGTCAGACAGTTAGGAAGTAGTTTGGGCTTTTATAAGTGGGTTTGTTTTCTAAATGAAAGGGTATTTTGAAAAACGTTTCTTGGGTAGCCTATTTGGCAGTACGACGCAATGTACATCGTATTCCTAGACTCAATAAATATGAAAATTACATTAATGAAATAGGAAAACCAAGAGCCCTTTGATGACGCCTTTCTTCAAATATTTGAGCAGACTTGAAGACGCCTTTTTTACTTGACGACAGTCGTCCAAAGATAAACAGATCTGAAAATCTGAATACCTTTCGGTGGCTTCGCCAACACCGTCTTTGGCCCATTGCATATGTCCTGGTTTGACAAAACTTGATCATGCTTATTGCATGTCTACAAGTACATGTTAGACAAACAAACCAATATGATACAAGTTTATGTAGCTCAACAATATTGATATAGTGAACATTTAGTACAATGCTAAGTTTAAGTAGCAACATGATAGTGATTACATGAATATTAGTGACGTTATTATGTTAAACTTAATTGATTAGCCATATTCAAAAACATGATATAATCATTGAGCTAACAGTTTCGACAGTCTCCTTCACCATAAACAATTTCTGCAACCTTGGTGTCAAAGGCAAGTAGTACTTCAAATTGTATGTGTCACATGATATATATATATATATATATATATATATATATATATATATATATATATATATATATATATATATATATATATATATATATATATATATATATATAAGTGCTCTAGAACCAACCAGCTGGTTTTGTATTATGGAACCAACCTATGTTATACACGTTTGATTGGAATTGCATGGTTGAGATTAAATGACTTAAAAATGTCAGGTCTACACAATTTAATCTCAACCAATAAATTTTAATCTAATCCATAAAACATAGGGTAGTTCTACAAACCAGCCGGCTAGTTTTTGAGCAATTCTGTATATATATATATATATATATATATATATATATATATATATATATATATATATATATATATATATATATATATATATATATATATATATATATATATATATATATATATATATCCACTTCTTAATGGTGCTTTGTGGCATGCCTCCAAGGAGGCTCGAACCCATGCCACTGTGTCGGGGTGCTCCACCGTTCCCAACGGGCTACGGCCATTATATATATATATATATTTATTGAAATGTATATAAAAAAAAATATGGCCAATGACCCTCTAGCCTAGTGCTAGTGGTGAGGCATGTGGCCCGAGTGGTCAGGAGATCAATTCCCGGTGGGAGCATTCGCCACAATTAGCATTTCAATATATATATATATATATATATATATATATATATATATATATATATATATATATATATATATATATATATATATTATAAAAACCAAAGCCGGTGGACGACTCCACCCGACCTTGGCCCGGAGGCCGTGGCCACCGCCACCCAGCCACCTCCGTGGGAGGGAGGGCTCGAACCCGGCCCTCACCCCCGGTGCACAGCGGTGTTACCAGTACACCACGATATATATATATATATATATATATGGGAGCGGATCGGGAGCCCCGCCCGCGGAGCCCCGCCGAAGCCCCGCCCCTCCTTAGCCGTTGGATCGCGCGGGCGGGGGCGGGCCCCACGCGGGCCCCGCGCGATCCGATGGTGCAGGGGGGGGCGGGGCTTCGGCGGGGCTCCGCGGGCGGGTATCCCGATCCGTTTCCTATATATATATATATATATATATATATATATATATATATATATGATCATTGTTTCTCTCTTTTTGTTATAAATTTTGCAACTAAATGAAAGTAAACCTATACCAGGTGTAATATAAAGTTCGTGATATGAAGTATCTGGCAGAACAATGCAAACCAAATTATCTGCTTTTTGCTCGAAGTTTTGAAGTCCATGTTCTGCAGTGAGGTTTAGCTACAATTTAACCCCCCAAAAAATAGCATCGATATTTTGTCAATTAATATTCTTTTGTATTGTATGTCGAACAAAAGATGAACACTAATGCGGAAAAGGAAACGATAAAGATACACGATACAGGCACTTTCAAATTGGTACATACATAGTCGCCTTTGTAGCACAATGTAGACACGATACACACAAAGACACCAATTTCTCGTGTCCGTTGCAACATACTTTCTACTTAATATTGTCGAGTTGCATATCTTTACAACTTCTAATCAACATTTTCTTTCTGGAAAGAACACTGATAAGTATAAACATAGACTAAATTAGAGCGATTGATGATCAAGTACTTAATTCAGATAGAAGAACCAGAGCGCCGTCATACTTGAAATCCCATCCGAACTCCACTATGCTTCCCTTCAAATCAACAAAATGAAAGGGTCATATTAAGATTCTTTCTTACATCAGACTATAAAGTATAAATCTCACATATTTGAAATAATATGATCTAACACATTGTTTGCACAGATGTCGTCCTAAATATTCTATATTGAACTAATTTGGATCATTGAGTACTAATTATATATACTGAACTATTCTGCCGTAGTTATGAAGGAATGAACCAGTTGCCAAAACAGAAAACATGCAAATGTTATAGTACCTGTACTAGAGTATTGATAGCTGCTCTTTCTCTGTATCCTTTCTAGGCATTACTTGCAGTAGATATAGAAGGAAAACTGCATGTACGCCCAAGCAATGTATGTACAAACAAATGTTTTTGCCTCCTACTTCCGCTTTGTTTGCCAATTCTGAACCTCTTGTCTCTCTTTGTACCAGAGTTCTACTGTTGCTTTAGCTTTCTTTAAGAGATGTTACAAAATTTGATGTTCTTATTATTTTAAAGGGAGATCAGAGGAATCATGTAATGTGCAATAGTTTCTTGTGATATTCACCAAAAGCACACCAGTAAATTTTTGGTTGGATCACAACTGCATTATGGGCTATGCTTCAATTTTATTTATTAATAATTAAAGAATAGCCCTCAAGAGTTTCTACACATTCAAATTTCTGAAATACTGCTCTGTTCATAACAGAACTTTCTCTTTCTCTTTCTCTTTCTATACATTCAAAATTTTCATCACTAATTTCCCCGTTTCAAAAAGTACTTGTGACGCGGAACGATAACCTAAAAACAAATTATTAGTATTAAATTAGGGATGTGAGAAGATTTGGATGCGGAAGCTTTAATTGAAGAGTGAACAACAACTATTATAAATTTATCTCAAAAAGTTATAATAGAAATACAAAATAATACTATGATTACCGTTGAGGACGTCAACGTCGAAAGCAGAGAAGCAACGTTGATAGAGAGATCCAATTTAAGTTTTGGCATCGCACCATATAAACTCAAAATGGATTTCTCCTTCTCAATTCTTCGATCCCTGACTTATGAAATTACAAACTATTTATAAGCTACAAAACAATTAAAAGAACAAGCCCTTATCCATACGATAAGTCAATCCGTAACAAACCCAACTAACTAAAGAGATAAAGTTATCTTTATTTTGGTGTATCCTAACAAATGAAATAAAGAAACACAAAATAACCGAAAATCCAAGTTGTTCTCCATCAACTTGTTTAAGTGTCCTCATCACCAACGACTTCCTCCAATTATTGTATCTACGACAATGTACCTAATAAGTTTAAGAATACGGTAACCTAAATTGCACTCTAAGGTAAAAATATATATATACAGACCAAAGGCATGTAATGATCCACTTGATCAACCTACGTAAGAACCTCTATTGTATCTTGTAGACCAGATTGTCCCCTAAAATATTTACACTCATAGCAAATAACAAACTTGCCCTTGGTTGAACCTCATATAAGAGCATAGAATCTTTTCACATGTGCCATTCACATTTTACCTACATCAAATTTTCCAAAACTCGATATTTCCTCTCATCATCATCTATTGTGCATTTATCCCAATAAGTTTATCTTAACTATGTCACTTTATATATATATAAATACTACCTATAATTTTTTTTCTTGCAGAAATTGTGTCATTAAATTTGATATGTAGCATATGCCTGATTTATCTCATCACTCTTCCTTCAGCTTTCAGCTCCCAGGTATACGAAAATGTATCCCTCTTCTTATTTGAAAGTTTCTGGGAAAACAGTGTGATTTATTGTATGAACTGTCATAAGCATTGAGAAACTTAAAAAATTAGTAACATACTAGAGAACAAACATCAGCCATGGAGTTATATGCGACAGAAAATATTATCATAGTTGTCATGAAATAAAAATATATCAAAAAAACTTCAATATTCCAACTTATTCTGCGTGCAAAGCACGTTCTGCTCCTAGTATAAATAAAATAATAACTGTAGAAAAATAGGGCAAGGTAACAAGTCAAGTAGGCTTCTTTTGCCAAAATTGCAATAAAGAATCCATAGAATCTACACAGAACAACCAATGCAACTTGGCCACAAAGAAGGATTCTAACTCATCAAGTATACCCCTTTCACCAAGCTGCCTAAAGTATCCATAGCATATACAAAGATGAAGAACAACATCTACAGCTATAAGTCTCTGAACATTGGATTATCTCTATCTACTAAATCTTTCTCATGAGATTCTGCACCTCCCTACCTATTCTACTCTAGACTTAAGCCCTTGTTCTACAGATGTGACTGCAAGAGGAGAAAGACTGTGTCCCAAATGGTTGACTTCCAACATTCTTTCTTCTTCAACATATTTTCAAATCAATCCATGGCCACACAATAAAGAACATTCTATCTAGATTGCAATTGCCTACTAGCCTCAAAAACTCAAAAAACATGAAATCTAATTCACCTTAGTTGTGAGTGGGTACAGTTTTAAAGATTATATTTGCATGCAGCTGAAGACTTTATAACTTTATTCACTGCTAATAATTGGTTCCTTAAATAGCCATGATTTCTAAGTAGAGAAAAATACCTCAGCTAAGTGAGAAGAACTTCTTCCCCTTCGTCATGTTAGTGAGCTAAAAAAAGTGCAGCCACCACCTGCAGTAATCACTCTGTTAAAAGCCATATCATGTAATAGAAAATACCCGTTAATTTTTTATTATTGAAGGCAATACATATATGCAATTGACATTCGGTTACATGTATACTTGTTTCTCATCTGCAAGATTACTTGCGTAATTACTGATATATCAAGGATACTAAGGAAGGAGCAGTAGCATAGAATATTAAGGCTTGCCTCTACTGTCCCATGCTCCCGGAAATCCAAAGCATTGACAAAAAAATCTTGTAAGTAATAAACATTTTATTTTACAACATGAGCAGAATTCACGTAAACATACGAGATTAGGACTGTTGAGACTTGAAGTGATTTTATTGAATGGAGTAACAACATATATATAGGAGAGGCTAGCCTCCTCTCCTATCATTCTAGCCAATGTGGGACTAAAGCCCAATAACACTATATATATATATCAACACTCCCCCTCAAGATGGGCGAAAGATATTCACTAAGCCCATCTTGTCACATCCTCTCATCATGTTGATAGAACTAAGCCCCTTTGTCAGTCCGTCTGCTACCTGATCTTTGGTTGGAACATAGCCCAGCTCTAGTTCTCCTTTATCCAGTTTCTCTTTGATGAAGAATCTGTCAATCTCAATATGTTTGGTCCTGTCATGCTGCACTGGATTGTTGGCAATATTAATAGCTGACTGGTTGTCACACCATAGCTTCATCTTTGTTCCCTGGTCCAGCTTTAGCTCCGTCAGCATATTCTTCAACCACAATAGTTCTGTGACTCCCAAGGCCATCGCTCTATACTCTGCTTCAGCTGTTGATCTGGCCACTACTGACTGCTTCTTACTCCTCCAAGAGACCAAGTTGCCTCCTACAAATATGCAGTATCCCGATGTGGATCTCCTGTCGTCAGCACAGCTAGCCCAGTCAGAATCACAATAGCCCTCAATGCCTACATGATTATTTCTTCTAAAGATCAGTCCCTTCCCGGGGGCTCCCTTCAAGTACCTCAGAATCTGGTACACTGCGTCCATGTGACCCTTCCGGGGGTCATGCATGTAGCGGCTTACTACACTTACCGCAAAGCTGATATCAGGTCGAGTGTGGCTTAAGTAGATTAACTTGCCCACCAATCTCTGATATCTATCCCGGTCAACTGGTTCTCCAGCTTCAGCATCCAGTTTAAACTTCTGGTCTATCGGTGTCGTAGCTGGTTTACATCCCATCATCCCTGTTTCCGTAAGCAGGTCCAGTGCGTACTTCCTTTGAGAAAGAACGATTCCCTCATTATCTCGAGCAATCTCAATCCCAAGGAAGTATCGAAGGGGGCCAAGATCTTTCACCTCGAACTCCTTGCCAAGTTTTACTTTGAGTTGGGCGATCTCCTGCTCATCATTGCCTGTGATAATCATATCATCTACATATACTGCAAGCATGGTGATATGGCCTCCACTCCGTCTGAAGAAGACAGTGTGATCAGCATTGATCTGCTGATATCCCATCCCTATCATTGCTCTCCTGAACCTGTCAAACCATGCCCGAGGAGACTGCTTCAGTCCATAGAGAGACTTCTTCAGTCTGCAGACCTTGCCTTCTGTCTGTTTTGTGCCGAATCCTGGTGGTATCTCCATGTACACCTCCTCTACTAGATCTCCATGAAGAAATGCATTCTTCACATCCAGTTGGTGTAGCTTCCACCCTCCATTGGCTGCCAGGGAGATCAAGGTCCTGACAGTGCTCATCTTCGCCACTGGTGCAAAGGTCTCGTCATAGTCGATGCCGTACGTCTGACTGTATCCTTTTGCCACCAGTCGAGCTTTATAGCGCTCAACCTGTCCATCTGGGTTCTGTTTCACAGTAAAAACCCATTTACATCCAACTGCTCTTTTCCCTTCTGGCAGTCTCACCAGCTCCCAAGTGTGGTTCTTCTCAAGAGCTCCCAACTCCTCGTGCATTGCCGCTTTCCACTTTGGATCGTTCTTGGCAACCTGCCAATTGTTAGGTACAGTAATACTATCCAAAGATGCTATAAATGTTCCATGAGAAGAAGATGTATGATCATAAGAAACAAACTTAGCAAGATCCCAACCATATCTGTCCGGAGGATTTCCCGCATTGCTGCGAGTAGTCCTTCGTGTAGGTAGTGGTATGGGAGGAACGATATCACCTGAGGAGGGTGGTGGTGTAGATGAGGAGGATGGTGGTGTAGATGAGGAGGATGGTGGTATAGGTGTCTCAGGAGTTGGGACAGGCGCAGGCAAGGGACTTGGCACTGACACTGTAGGTACTGGTCCTGTAGTCTGCTTGTTGTTTCTCCTGTTGTAGGTCAGTAACTCCCCCTGAGCCGTAGGTGTAACACTTCTCGTCTCCTCCCTCTGTTCCGCTTCACCTTCATGTTCCTCCTCAACCGTGTCTCTATGCCAAACTTCTAAATCGGTTACCACCAGGTTCTCCAAGTTCTCTATCTCCCCCTCTCGCCTTATACTTGTAGTATGAGGCGTGTTATACGAAGTTCCATCCTGGCGGTAATATGGCTCATGCTCCCGGAAGTGGACGTCCATACTAACAAATTTCTTCTTCTCTACTGGACTCCAGCATACATACCCCTTCTGAGTTGCTGAGTAGCCCACGAAGATGCACTTGACTGCTCTAGGGTCAAGTTTTCCAACGAATGGTCTGTTGTCCTTCACAAAACACACACATCCAAACACCTTTAGTGGAAGTATTCCACTATTATTACCTTGTAATACTTCACATGGAGACTTCCATCCCAGGACTTTTGAAGGCATCCTGTTTATAAGTTGAGCTGCTGTCAACACCGCATATCCCCATAGGTGTTGTGGGACATTCATGTCGATCATCATACTTCTTGCGGTCTCCAGAAGATGTCGGTTCTTCCTTTCTGCTACTCCATTTTGTGCTGGTGTATATGCACAAGAGGTCTGATGCTGTATTCCATGTGCTGACAAGTACTCTGCAAGTGTCCTATTGGTATACTCCGTCCCATTGTCAGATCTCAGTATCTTCACCACTGCATTATACTGAGTCTGGACATATTTATGAAAGTCCCGAAAACAAGCAAATACATCACTTTTGTTCTTCATCAAATACAGCCAGGTGACACGAGATGCACAATCGATAAACGAAACAAAATACTTATACCCATTCATAGTGTTAGTAGCACATGGGCCCCAAACATCAGAATGAACTACCTCAAAGACTGAAGAACTCTTATGACCATTTCCAACATATGAACTCCTAGTAAGTTTTCCTAACTCACATGCATCACATACTAATTTCTTTTTATTTGATTTTGCATACATATCTGGATACAACTTATTTAGAGTATCAAAGGAAGAATGCCCCATCCTCCTATGATGAAGTATCAAAGTGTCTTCAGTCTTCTGCTGCAGCTCCTCCATTCCAGCCTTCTCTGCCATAGACACCAATGCTGAGTCCAGTCCGTCTTGATCTAGGTACCACAGTCCATCATGCCAAGTGCCAGTCCCAAGTCTTCGTCCCGTCCCTTTCTCCTGGAAGATCACCTTAGGAATATCAAAAGAAACAATGCATTTTAGTTGGAGAATTATAGAACTAATAGACAAGAGACTGACTGGGAAGGATGGAGCATGCAAAACATTGGATAACCTTACTGAACCCGTACAATTAACAGTACCCTTACCGACCACTGGTTGGAAAGTACCATCCGCAGTCTGAATGGTGTCTGTCGATGCTAGGTGAGTGTACGAGGAAAACTTACTAGCATTTCCGGTCACATGCCGAGATGCTCCTGAGTCGATAATCCAGTCTGACATTTTAAGGGAAGACATAGATGCAAGAGCGTGAGACTCGTCAGTACCTTCTGATGGATGGGCATACATAGCGGCGTTGAAGAATGGAGTGGATGCCTCCTCTGCTACGCTCCTCCTGTCTCCTTCGATTGACGCTTTTTGCTTTCTCTCCAGCAGATCCAGTAGCGCCTGATCCTCCTCAGTAAAGGCGCCGCCAGCTCCTCCATTCCCATCTGCCACCAGTAGGTTTGCCCGATAGCCTCCTCGACCGCCTCGTCGGCCTCCTCGACCACGTCCACGTCCAGCATATCCTCGTCCACGTCCACCACCTGAGTCTCCCTCCTTAGGTGGTTTGGTACAAGCATATCGATGGTGGCCCATCTCCCCACAGTTGTAGCACTGCCGATTCTGTTGCCAGAGCTCTCCCTTGGATCCTGTATCCCCCGAACCGGTAGCTGCTAGTGCTGACTTCACTTCGGGTAAAGCACCTGTCGATGATGCGCCTGTCCCTGTCTGTAATCTGATCCGCGTCTCCTCCTGAATCATGGCTGAGATAGCCTCCTCGAGACTAGGGATCGCTGGCTGGGCGAGGAGTAAGGCTGTTCTCTGTGTGAATGCTGCAGTCAGTCCCTTAAGGAATTTCATCGTCCTCTCCTGCAGACACACCTGTCTCTCCTTGCACTTTGGGTCCCCGCAGCTTGCCCGTTTGGAATGGTGATCATAATCCAGCCAGAGGCGTTCCAACTCCGTAGCGTACTCCTGCACCGTCTTCTCGCCTTGTACGGTGTCGTCGATCTCCCCTTTTATCTGGAAGATCCGTAGATTGTTACCTATGCCATTATAGGTTCTTCTCAATTTCTCCCATACGTCTTTCACCATCTCAATGCCATCTACTGTGGAAGCAATAGACTGGACTAAGGAGTTGAGAAGCCAGATATAAATCACCATATGAGTGGATTTCCACTCGTCGCGTCCTGTCGAGCCCTCTTCCGGCTCTGTCTTCTCGCCTGTCAAGAATCCCTCCAGGTTCTTACCTGCAAGGGTTCTTCTCACCCGCCGTGACCAACTCAAATAGGTGGCTGGTCCATCCAACTTCAGATCGATGGAGGGTAGTTCTAACTTTGGCGGTGCTCGTGTCGTGCTTTCACCAGCCGACACCTTTATCAACTTCAGCAATGTCGCCACATCGTCAGCATCCAGCTTCTTGAGAATCTCCTCCATCGATGCTTCTTCTCGATCACTTCACACTTGCTCCACGACTCACGCTCGTCCTTGCCGTCCTCTCCTAAATCCGAATATGTCTGATTTCATCGGATCTAGGGATTATAGGCATCTCCTTGAGATTGATCTCAAGAACGAGCGTGAATCTTGTACCCGCAATAGCGGTACAATGAATCCTGCAGCCGTAAAAACGGTACAAAAACGAGCGTGAATCTTGTACCCGCAATAGCGGTACAATGAATCCTGCAGCCGTAAAAACGGCAGCAGCAGCAGCAGTTGCAGCCGCAACAGCGGCACAGCAACGGCAGCAGCGCGGCAGCGGCGGCGGCGGCGCGGCAGCTGCAGCAGCAGCGGGGCGGCGCTGCGGCGGCGGCGGCGCGGCAGCAGCTGCAGCGGCAGCGGGCGGCAGCAGCTGCAGCGGCAGCGGCGGCAGCGGCGGCGTAGAAGGGGGATTAGGGTTAGGGTTTGTGTGGAGGAGGGGTCTCTAACGGTATGCTAAGCAATTTTAGGCTCTGATACCAGGTTGAGACTTGAAGTGATTTTATTGAATGGAGTAACAACATATATATAGGAGAGGCTAGCCTCCTCTCCTATCATTCTAGCCAATGTGGGACTAAAGCCCAATAACATTATATATATATATCAACAAGGACCTACCATGATGAGGTAGATTGGTCAGAGGTGGTGTGGGCCAAAGGTACTTCAGTCAAATTCTCCTTGTGCCTATACAAAATGATCAGGAACAGACTCCTTACATAAAACCGGCTGTAAGAATCAATTTTCCAACTCTAAATTTTAGAATCTGAAAATAAAATATAAATAAACAATCTAACCGAGACCGAGACTTGAACTTGGTTCAATGTCCTTAAGATAATATTCGCCTCCATACAGGTGCTTACGGTTTAATGGCGATTAGTCTCCCATGATACAAAGGTACTTCTCCTTCGGTAGCAGCACCTCACATCACAGGAACTGGAGGAAGTAATGAAGGTAGTCTCTCTCTCTTGGACTGAATGCTTGATGTATAAATGAGTAAATGAATTGAATTTATCAAACACTAATAGAACTATGCTTTTATAAATGATGAGCACAAACAAATGTGAGTAGACACAATGTTTGGAAGGGACACATCTTTTCCAATACAACCCTTCCAAATTGGATACACCTATTGGGACTTTCATTAAAACATTTTTTAATTAATTAATTTTCCAAGACAATTTTTAATTCACTTTTCAAACACAGGCTTTCCATGTTTGACATCTCGTACGTGAACACAAAGTGCTGCTTATGCGGGAAAGAGGATGAGTCTAGGGATCATCTATTTTTTGCTTGTAACTTTGCTTGAGATGTTTTGAGCACCCAGAGGTCAAAGTTTGGCTTCCCAAACGCGCATTGTAGAACTATTTCCTCTGTTTTGAACGAAGTTAAAGTACATAAGGACAAAGGAGAGAGCGGATACCGCCGTCGCAAAATAATTTTTGGGCAGTGGTCTGACACGTGTGGAGGAAACGCAATAGGCGTATATTTGAGGGTCTCTCCCTTATTATTTTTGTTGTACAAAGAAATATAGATGTTGACGTAGATATCCTTGATCCTATATGACATATTTTGTATTCCGGGATGGATAATAATTGTATCATTGTTTTATCTATAATATTTACCTTCTTCAGAAAAAAAAAAAAAAAAGAATTCATGTAACAAGTAGCAACATTCAGATGATACAATTTATTAAACAATATGGCCAACATTCATGTACATAATTGAAATTTTACATGGTATTATAGGGCCTGTTTGGTTTGATGCAACTCCGCTGCAACTTCGGGTTTCCGCTGCAACTGAGCGCTGCATCTCACAGTTTCAGCGTTTGGTAACTGATCGCAACTGTGCTGCAAGTTGGGTTTTCTGACAAAATCCAGTTACTGTCCCCCTCCATTTTCCTACACTCCAGATGCATAAAAAAGTGAGGGAACTCAGCTGCAAGTGAACAGCCTCGAGGTGGCTTGGGAGAGCGTGGGGAGCGAAACTCCAGAGTCGTTGCCGTCGGGGGAGTGAAGCCGACCGAGGAGAGGATGGATGCCACCGGAGATCGGTCATCGGCGGTTCGGATCTCCAGCTCCGGTGCGGATCTGGAGGCGGCGGCACGTCACCCGACTCCGCCGCTGCACCCGAAGGCTCCACCAACGCGCTGAAGTCGCCTTCTCCCAGCGCGCGCCGAAGCAACGCCGTGGACATAGACGCCGGAGGACATGGCTGCCACCGAAGAAGATGGCTGCCACCAGAGGACACCCTTTTTTCTCTTAATATTAATATTATACTTTCCTCTTTGAAGTGGATGGGCTTGTTTGCTGGCATTGCTGTTGGGTTTATATGGGGGAGTAGTAGTCAGGAGTAGTTAATAACAATTAATATAATAATATGTTTAATTAATAGCTTTAGTAATTAATAGTTTTTGTAGAGAGAACATTAATGATATGTTTAATTAATCGTTTTAGTAATTAATATAATTATAATATGTTTAATTATAATAATTAATTTAAACACATTTTGGAAAGTGCCACTTGCTGCAAGTCTACGGAAACTTAACTTGCTGCAAGTGCCACTTTCATACTTTCAAAGAGTTACATCTATCCAAACAGCCCCTAAATGAAACAGGATCAAAAGGAAGTCCAATAGTGAAATCATATATATTTCCTTCTTTCTTCTTACAGAAAACTTTAGAAAAATGTGTACAAGTCTATCTTCACAAAGATGCATATAAGTCCATCTGGAAAGACAAACTTTCTAACAAGAAGAAATGGCGCCGCACATGTTCGTTGGAAAGCATGATAACACGAGGCTCAAAGGCGTTGACAGTGACGAGGAGAAGGTAGTAGTCGCAGACGACCTAGCTCTTAAAGCTCCACAGATCCCTCTACTTGGTGAGCTTTAGCGGCCCCATCTTCTCCTGAAACTGAGGTCAGAAACGATGATGTATCACAAATTTGTAACATTAGCATGGGTAAATATGACACCTTGTCAGAGTCTTGATGATGGAAGAGGGAGGAGGAGAAAAAAGAGTAAGTTTTGGGGGCTAGGTCTTCTTGTTCTTGGGAGGGGGAAGGATAAGCAATGAGCGGTGGAGAGAGGGTTTAGTGATAATGGGAAAGATTGAGAGATGGTAACATTACTCCCTTCGTCATGAAAAATAGTGAGGAAGCGTGAAAAATAGGGAGAATTTGTAACATTTTATTGTAACAATTTTTACTGTCACAAAACTTATAGAAATAACAAAAGTAGAAAATATAATTTTAGTAAGAATTTTTAATTATTGTAACAGTTATTATCATTACAAGGTTGTCACGGTAATAATTGTTACTAATTATTAAAAACAAATTGTGTTGCAAAATGAGTGTTTTGGTGTAGTGGAACTGTCCCTCGCCAACATCTCCATCTAGTAATCATTATAACAAATATTTGGTAGGCACTATAAAGAAGAAACACCCGTCCTTCGCCAATATCTCTACCCATCATCGAAATTATTATACCAAACATATGTAGGACAGTATTAGGAATAAGGAGGAGCGGGAGAAGGAGGAGGAAGAAAACTTTTCTGGAGTGCAGCAGAGGAGTTGATGGAGCACCGGAGGTTTGTGCTTGTGGTAGGGGGCGCGAAAAGAAAGTGTCGGTGGGGAGCCGGAGCATGGAGAGGGCTCACACGACGGTGGGGAGCCGGAGCGCGGAAGGGGATCGTCGGTTGGGGACGGGGGTATGAAATTATCTATTTGGGGTTTAAATTTTTAAGGGAACAGGAGGGGAGAGAGAGAGAGAAGAGGGAGAGTGAATTTTTATTGGATATATTAAATAATTTAGCGACATCATAAAAATAACTTCGATAAAGGTTGCAAGTTTTAAAATTTTAGTGACGTTTAATTAAAATATGTCGATAAACGTTATTATAGCAACGTTCATCGACTCTTAGCGAAATATGTTTTCATAGTACCTAACAGTGGTCGTTACTCGTCGTAATTCGCCGCAATCAGTGACGTATTGTTACATATTTATGTGAAGTTGCTAAATTTATAGAATTTAGTCACTTATAATGTCACTAATTTGACTTATTTTGGTAGTGTTACAGTGGGCAGCCAAGTGGCCAAAATTGGAGAAATTCATACACTCATGAGGCACCCACTCATACTCTCGATTGCCATGTCCATCAGTTTCCCACTTGGTAGAATAATCCCTATTTTATCGGAGAGTTTATCTATATAGACTTTATTTCAACAATAAAAACGCATATAGTCTAATATTTCTCTCCGGATAGTGGCCGCATCGGTACGAATAACGTAGCTACCAAGCTAGCTATCTTCATAATCATCGTCGTGCTCCATAGTTGAGGGTGTATTCTAGGGAGTGGGACAGCCTATCACTTTCGAATTAGACTCAGAGTGCCACCTACGAAGAACCACCAACCTACCATCAAACGTCCACGGATCTCCTTCAAGGACTCGCTCCATATCTTCCACCAAGCCAAATTTAACAAGGAAGAAGCCATTATGTCTAACAAAGACCTCCATCATGCCCATTGATTTTCAGACTCTAGTTGTAAATCTTCTCAGTAGAAAGACTTGTTTCCTAACACATATATAATCACAATGTTCTTCTAATACTCCAAAGTCTCCGTTAAGTCATCCGTGTTGAGTGTCGCCCTTCTTTCCATGTTGACCTCAACCGATTCTACATATTGTAGTCCTTCAACTTCCTGAACATCTGCAGGTCTGCAAAGATCATCCCTTGAGACCACTTGACCTGTGCACATACCCGATTCGACTCTCGTCATTCGTTCGTATCATAAGCCACAAGTGCCTTTCACTTCTCCGAAACTTCCTTGGATCTACCTCTCCTTGCCCCCTATGGGGTATTGAATTTCCCTTGTCCCCTAGATGCCGCAAACTTCTCTATTTTTCTACTCATTGATCTTCCTTGGGTAATTTTCCTCGTCCCCTAGACGCCGCAAACTTCTCTCTTCTTCTACTCCTTGATCTTCCTTGGGTCTAACTCTCCTCATTTTCTCCAAAAAAATAATAATAATTAGGGCCCTACTTGAAAACTATGTATAATTTCAGGGAATTTATATGTATAAGGCCTATTAAATAGTATATCTTTGAATTTCTCATTATTCGTTAGTCTTTTCCATCAAATCTGAATCCCATAGACAAAAATCGCCAAAACCTAAATCCACCAATTTAATATTTTATTTCTAAATTATCATCAGCTTTTCCAATATATAACATCTTCAAACGCTGCCCAGAGCCTTTGACGGAAACTTAAACCCATTAAAAGCTTTCCATCAGCCATTAAAGTTAAAATTGATGGTTGTTGCGTCTTATTCACAAATTTTGGGAAACAAACACAAATCTTTACCAATTGCGAACATCCAAATAAACCGAGAATCAATACGGTTATGCATTTATTCGTGAATTATTCACTAAGTAATCGAATAATTTGTGAATTACGTGACTGGGTCTAAGCATGATACACTGAATCTGGTTGAGCCCAAGAATGACTTGAGATTAATACTCGTCGAACAAAAAGAGTGGAGTCCTTTTTAACTCGCGAACAAGCATTGGTGACATTATTCAGTTGGTGAGTCCTAAGTCCCCTCCAATAGCATAATAATACAAATACTTTTTATTTTTTTGGGGTTATTTAGTAATAGGGTCTCGTATAATAGTGTATATTAGGATTTGGGTCTCGAAAATGACTGGTATTAGAATTTGGTCTCCAAATCACTGTTTACACATGCAAGTGAACAGTGATTTGGAGACTAAATCCTAACGCCTGTCATTTTCGAAATCCAAATCCTAATTTTAACTATTATATGAGACCCGATTACTAAATAAACCATTTTTACCCCTAACTTAGTTTTCGTGTTGTGTCAAGAACTACAATAAAAAAAAAGGGGTTGGAAAATCCATAGGAATCGAGCACAAGTGCCAATCCTATCTGGTGCCAAGAATGAAAGGCCCCCCACGTGGACATACGCACGCAAGAACGAGCTCGTGCAATATCCAGCTTTAGGCGCTCCAGATGTAACTATCAATCGGTCATGGCCGTTGAGCCGAGTTCGGTCATGAGTGAATGTAGGCCTAACGGGAGCCTGTAAATGTGTTTTGCGAGTCACATATCGGATACATGTTAACACATTGATAAATATGTATTTCACATAGATACTTTCACAAAACATATTTACCAGTACATCTTTCACTTAAAATGTGTATCGATAAATGTAAAATTTGTTCGTGTCGGTTGTTCGAGTTGGATGCCCTAGCCTTCGACTCCGGTCTTCTTAGTCCTCAGCTACGTCAAAGCCAAGTTGTTCGTTCCTTCGACGAACAGGCTGTGCGGCAACGTTACTCGCTTCTCCAACGAGCCACGTTGTCTCGTTGACTCGAGAATCTAGTTTCTACCATGACAACTGAGTACGAAAGTTAGGGAAACGTTGCCACGGGCTATACCAAATTGATGTTGCTTTGCACCTGTCAATTTATGGATTCAGTCCATTGGACTTGGGCCTTGAGCTCGACTTGGCCCATGCGGTTGGATCACAATCTTGGGTGGGCTCAATCCAGACTTTCACGGTCTGGCAGGGGCATGCCCCATACAATGTCTAATTATTCAGCTACAACTTTTTTTGGGCCGTGTACGTAAAAACCTCAGTGATTTTGGGGAAAAAATTGTTTGACCCTTTCAATTTTAGCAACCAACTCCAAATGACGATTGAGCCCATGAAACATCCCGAGTATGAAGCATTCTTCCCAATCTTAAATTGAATAAAAACAGAAAGAGAATATGTAGCAGAGAAGAAAGATTCTCGAAATGCTCCATTCCATAATTCCACATTGCCTCTCATACAGGGGCAAATCCGGAAATACAACGAACAGACGGCTAAGATTGGTCTCTGTCGTGTCAAAAGTGTCTCCAGCTGGATTTTTGGACTCCTCAACAATAATCCTATATAAGTTGCTGCAGCAAATCTTTTAATCATTAAAGTAGTGTATCAAATCAGAAATTACTAAACCTCGCTTTTTAACTGTATATTTATGCAAAAAGAAACAAAGTAGAGGGTGCTACTTACTAATTTCCGCTCCATTTCTCTGCCGCTTCCTTCAAGAAGAGAGAGAGAAGGAAGAGTAGGGAGAGGGAAAGGAAGCGGAGCACCACACCGCGGACGGTGAGCTTACCGCTGCGGTGTTCCTCTCTTCTCCCCCTAACCCTAGGCCTATCCCTAGCTCTTTCAAGAACTCTGGCGGTGTTCAAGCGAACCCTAGCTTTCCTCTTCTACCGGCTCGCCGAGGACTTTGATTTCACGACTAGGAAGCGGCGGCGGAGGTCCGGCCGCCGGCGAAGGATGCTGTGGATCATGAAGCTCTCCGGCTTCCTCTCCGCCGCCATGGCGATGATCGTCCTCTCCCCGTCCCTCCAGTCCTTCCCCCCGGCGGAGGCCATTCGCTCCTCCCACTTCGACGCTCACCTCCGCTTCCCAGGCTCCTCCGGCAACCGCCTCTCCTTCCGCAAGGCCCCGGCATTCCTAAATGGCGACGGGTGCGGCGCGATCGCCGACGGCCCCACCGCCTGCGACCCTTCGCTCGTCCACATCGCCATCACGCTGGACCGCGCGTACCTCCGCGGCTCGATCGCCGCGGTGCACTCGGTCCTCCAGCACTCCCTCTGTCCGGAGAACGTCTTCTTCCACTTCCTCGTCTCCGAGACCGACGATCTTGAAACCCTGGTCCTCTCCGCGTTCCCGAAGCTCCGGTTCAAGGTCTACTTCTTCGATCCCGAGCGCGTCCGCGGCTTGATCTCCTCCTCGGTCCGCCAGGCGCTCGAGCAGCCGCTTAACTACGCAAGGAACTATCTCGCCGACATTCTTGAGCCCTGCGTCCGCCGAGTCATCTACCTGGACTCCGATCTCGTAGTCGTCGACGACGTATCGAAGCTCTGGAAGACCAATCTCGGCTCGAGAACTGTCGGCGCGCCGGAGTACTGCCACGCGAACTTCACCAAGTACTTCACGGAGCGGTTCTGGTCGGACCGCCGCCTCTCCGGGACGTTCGACGACCGGAGGCCGTGCTACTTCAACACCGGCGTGATGGTGATGGATCTGGACCGGTGGCGGCGGTTCGGGTTCACGCGGCGGATCGAGCGGTGGATGGAGGTGCAGAAAGGGGGGGAGGGGCGCATCTACGAGCTCGGCTCGCTGCCCCCGTTCTTGTTAGTGTTCGCGGGACACGTCGCGGCGATCGACCACCGCTGGAACCAGCACGGGCTCGGCGGCGACAATGTGAGGGGGAGCTGCCGCGATCTGCACCCCGGTCCGGTCAGCTTGCTGCACTGGAGCGGGAGCGGCAAGCCGTGGGTGCGGCTCGACTCGGACCGGCCGTGCCCGCTCGACCAGCTCTGGGCGCCCTACGACCTCGCCGGACCGCCGTTGACGTGACCGTCCGGCTTTTTCCGGTAAAACCCCCCCCCCCCCCCCCCCCCCCCCCCCCCAAAAAAAAATTGGACGAACTTTTACTTCTATTTTGGTCCATGAAACTTTTAATTTTTACTGTCCGTCTCCGTCATTTAAATTTTCTTCTGCTGAAGTGGCAATTTGTACTGTATTCTATTGTTGTTGCCTCTTCAAATAAGTAAAGAATATTCAAATTTGTTTAATTCGACAGCACTTAAAATTTGCAGTAACTATTTGGCAAAAGTACATTTTCAAATTAACAGGTGGTAAGTGGTCGGTGTTGCTATTTTAGGACGGTGTGGGGGGTTTTGTGCAATAGAAATAGGGAGGAAGTGACTCTAGGCTTGAAAAGCTTAATGGGCCTCGCCTCGGTGGTAGCGTCGGGCGTGTGAACTACCGCCCACTGCAATTTAATTATTTTCATTCAATCATTGCTATTTCTTTTTCTTTTTTATAGAAATGAATTAGTGATATTTGCACTTTAGCCCCACCTTCGCTTTCGTTGAGCACTTGTTGAGAAGGGAAAGATGAAGGGCTCCGGTGCGACCACACGTGTCTACGTCCCGGTTCCGGGGCCTGTTTGGCTTGGGCAGCGTCGGTAGATTCTGCTGATGGCGACTCACCATCCGCCACTTTTGTTGTTAGTATATTTTCATTTTGGTTTAGCACTCTCACTTAACCTTTTTCTCGTAGATATGTATTGTTAATTGGATTTAATGGAAACTTTTCCATAATCAAATCTTCCCGTTCATCTAATCTGGGTGCTTCCTTTTAGTAAGTAGTAGTAGTAGTATTATTCGGAGACGGTTCAGTGTTTAACTGCGCTTGTAAACTCTATTTTTCTTTGTTGGGTTAGGTTTTTTTTTTTTTACAACCTACACGAATTTACTTACGGTTGGAAAATTGAGTCAGACGGGCGTCCGATATGTGCATGCTTTTCACATGAACTATGAATGCTGGACCCAATATATAAATGCTGGACTCTATTGGGTTAGCTTAACATGTGTCCGATCACATGTTATATTTGTATTTTATATAAATACTTCTATCAGTATATATATTAATGCACATTTTATATTTATTGATATATATTTTTAAGTGAAAGATTTATTTATAAATATGTTAATAGAAGTACTCATGTAAATATATATTTATTAATAGTATTAATATGTGTTTTTAGTAGACACGTTAACGTAACCTTTTAAAAACTTCCTATAATATCAAGTAATGCTATCCGTAATGATTTTCTATTCTGAAAGAAAACATCATGTGGCAATTTCTGTCCCGAATAGATGTGACATGCAGCAGTAGGTGCCTTTTCTGAAGAAAGGATTATGGGTGAGTAATCAGTCGCTTAGTCTGATTGATTGACCGAGTGGCAGACTAATAAAAAAAAATTAGTTGGACGCTTAGTTGCAACATGGTCGTCTGGAGTAAATCAATTTAATTGGTTGTTGAATTATAGTTTGCACTATTAGTCCATATCCATAAAATTTGACATATCTTGATCTGACACAGATCGACACCGAATATCTATTTTTGTTGATGTAACAGAATAGTTAGCTTGTAAAATTATTTATATAAAAAAAACTTATTTACTATATACAAATCAATCAGCAAAGCAAAGGGTGACTATGAAATCTTTTAATTTCAAAAATAATAAAATCATAACACAAAATATTTTAAGTTATGACTAAATAATTAAAATAACTTTTGTAAATTTTATTTAAATTTGATAATCTGATTAAAATCGTCTCGAAACTAATAGAAATCCACTCCGATACGCAATGGAAACCGAGTATAGGTGTGCGTACGTGCGTTGAGCTTCCTCCAATTATTGATAGAAATTGCTGGTCCATTGTTCTTATATCTTTGGTAATGTTCACAACTTCTTAATGTAATATTGCATATTTTCAATTTATATTACCGTTCGTACATTCTTCACTGCGTATTGTGGCAATTATTTAAAAGTAGTAGTTATTCTTAACTTTTCAGATAGGAGTAGTTATTCTTAACTTTTCAGATTCTTCTCTTCCGTTCAACTCACCCTCACCATCAAGGGGCCGGCCATATTCCCCTTACACAGGGCCGGCCCTAAGGTAAGTCGGACAAAATTTGAGACTTGGACAAGCTCTCTGCTAGGACAACACTCCTGCCTCAGCATGATCTCATCCAAGGTCAGACTACCAGGACCAGCTGACAATAAGGATCAAGAGACAACCAAAATTAATTTTAGTATAAAACAATCCAACTCTCCGGACCGGCCCTGCCCTTACGTTGGAATATTAATGACCGGATTAATTCAAGCAAATTGATACTGAGAAATGTCCGATACATAACTCTCTTTTGTCTTTTGGGTTGGGTACAGTTTAATGCCGATTGTGACCTGTCTTGTATGATTACACTGTTCGATACGATGCGACGAGAAGGAAGCCGACACACACATTTGGATCAGCTATTGGTGTTTGGCACGGCTAATTTTGGATTCTGGTCTCGAGAACCTGCCTGGTAGAGAATGTTGGTGAACCAAACGGAAAAAAAAAAAAAAAGGAGACAAACCGTTGGGGGTGCTTGCATGCGATTCCTTTCATTGGCTGAAGACAGGATGTGAATGGGCGGTGGACCCGCCGTTAGGTGAAGGGTGGAGGTCGCCTGGCCCGTGATAGCGGTGCTGGCCGATGGCTACTGCTGCCGTTTGCTACTCGGGCACGGCTTCATGTACTTATATATATATCTTCTACTTATATAATGGGACTTAAAAAATGACTAAAAATTGAGCTGTCTAAGCTGTATTTATATCATCAACCATTTCATTTACAAAAATTCTAAAAAGTTATAATTTTTTTAAAAATCAATTTCTTCGGTGTAACCAAATATCTTCTTCTTTATTTTTTCAGTATAATTGAATACTCTCTCTTTTATTCACGTATATCTTTAACAAAATATAATTAAATTTAAGTTAAATTTCTATAAATCTTAATTAAAATATAAACATATGTATAACAAATTTTAATTTAAATATTTAAATTATATTTTGATAATATTATAAAGAAGAAAAATTATCTTACGTTTAACGCATGTGTTTCTTATATATATATATATATATATATATATATATATATATATATATATATATATATATATATATATATATATATATATATATATACTGTGGCTTGGAAACAACTCAAAAGTGAGACGTCCAAACCGTATGTATATCATCATTCATTTAAATAAATTAAAAAATAACGAAATTACTACCTAAATATCTATTAGTTATTTAAAATAAATTTAAATGAGTATTTAATTATCTAACATGATTTATTTATAATAAAATAATTCGAACTCAATTGTTTAAGGTAGTGATCAATTTTTCTTGGTTGCTTGAGTTTAAATTCTATGAATAATTATTTTTTTATAATAAATTTATTATTGTTGTAACTCATATGGCTTATCACCTTTCATCTCCTTGTAACCTACATGACCTTTGGCCCTTCATTTCTTCATAACCCCCAACCTCTCTTCCTATATAAAGAGAGGATGGGATAGCTTGTAAGAGGCACTTGTGTGGTTGATAATATACGAGAAAGCTTCGTCTCCGTGTGTTTGAGCTTTTGCCTTACAACACGTTATCAGCACTTTGCTCGTGCAACGCCGGAGATCCGACGTACCGCTCGCCTCGACGTCCGCCTACCGTTGCCCCGCACGCACCCCGTCGCTCGTCGCCGATCCCGCGTATCCGCAATCGTTTTCCCACTTTCTTCCACCGTACGGTAAGAAAGGTAAAATTTTTTTTTTTTAATATATCTATAATTGTTATCTAGTATATCCAATTTTTGTGACAATCTTGATTTGGAATGTCCGTGTTGCATCGGATAGATGTCCCACACGTATACACAAGATGTTGTTGATTTTTTTTCTTAAGTGTCTATGTTTTTTTGGTTCATGCCAATTCATCCTATGGAGCTTGTTTCTGACTTGCTTCCCGTTGGCAGTATGTAAAGCTTTCTTCTCTCACCACATACAACTTTTGTCACCATTCACATATTCTTAAGGAAATTGTTCACATAATACCAACTGATGCTATACGGACCTATTATTTAGCCCATAATAGGACCTTGTCTACTACTAAGGGAGATGACATATTTTGATTTACTTATTGATCTATATTGACTTCCAGAACATCAAAAACTACCCTCTGTGGTATTTATACAACCAAGCAAGAGTCTGTAGTTCAAACCTTCTGCAACTTTTATAATTTTCCTTATATTGAATTATGTTATTCTAGATGCTCATGGGAAAAGCTTTTCATTAATATTAGTTATGTGACTTTTTATTTCGGATTTTTTTTTCCAGAATAATAGCTTTCTGGTTCTCATTACTTGATTTGCTATTCACATTCTGTTAACAGTTGCAAATTTATTTTCATGTATAACTTTGCTATAATCTAGCCTTTAGCATACTAGTTTTTTTTTTTATATATTTGTTAGTTAATTTCTGAGGAAATAAATTTTTGATAGCAAATTTTCATGTTGAAAAAAAAATTTAGATGCTAACATTTTTTTGGTAATGATGAATTTGGAGCGCCCCGGCGAGCGTCTGCGTCCCGACAAGCACCTCAGTAGCAATTTCTTTATGTTACTCAGTAAATTATTGTAACAGATGGGTAGTAAAAATTGTATTTTTTTCGCTATTTTTTTGGCGTCGCTTCATTAGACGTCGGAAAAATAGTTGATATTTTTTTTGGTACCGCTTGCTTAGGCACCAATTCTTTTGTGTGTTGTTGCCTACTTATGTTGTACGTTTTTTTTAAGCGTAATGGCGTGAAAATTGAAAAATTAGTTTTGGCTACATAAACAAATTCTGGCACCGCCAAATTTGGGCCTCCCAAAAATAATCTTTTTGGTTAATAATTTTTCAAAGGCAACGCTCATTTTGAGCACGCACTAAATTGTCACCTATTTTGCACAGTTCGCAAATAGCGTGAATTTTTTGAAAAATCTTATTTATTCTTACATTTGAAAAAAAAAATTACGAAGTCTCTCCGAATAGGCTCACCTATTTGGGTATGATGTCAGAAAGAACTTGGGGCTTGGTTCTTAAGAGGTCCCCGGTGACCCTCCTCCCTCATTTTCCCGCCTGGTCATATTCACGTAGAGCTACTGAAAGGGGTTGACCGAATATTATTTTTTGCTCAAATTGTATTTATAATTAAACATTTTTGCAAGAAACTTATTGACCTCTCTATATCGGCCCGTCGATCGATATAAGATAATTTTTAAACAAAAATCATTTTTTTCAAAACCGTTGTTTTTATTTACGATTGTTTGTTGTTGCTTATACAAACCAAATCCATATAAACCTGTCGTTTTATATGTTGACTGATCAAAATTTTTTCTCCTGTTGTAGAAAAATGTCGATCAAGATTGATTTTTCCATCCTTGAAGCCTCTGGCAAGAACTACTTGGACTGGACGCAAGACATCCAGAACCATCTAGATGCGCAGGGCCTCTTGGACGTCATCTATAACGAGGAAGAGCGTGAAGTGGAAGTCACTCGCTCAATGAACGCCAAAGCCATGATTCTATTCCGCAGGCATTTATCTGACGCCATGAAGGCGGAGTTCATTGAAATCTCCTCGCCGAAGACGCTATGGGACTCTCTGAAAGAGCGCTTCGACCACCAGAAGACCATATGGCTACCTGAAGCACGCCATGACTGGTTGAACCTGCGCTTCCAAGACTTCAAAAGTGTAACTGATTACAACAATGAAGTCTGCAGGATTCGATCACTTCTCCAATACTGCGGTGAGATATTAACCGACAGTGATCTATTGGAGAAAACATACACCATATTTTCTTTCACTGATAACTTGCTCCAGAAGCAATACCGTCAGTCTAAGTTCACCAAGTTTCCCGAGCTCATCACCCAGCTTTTACTAGACGAGAAGAACAGTCTCATTTTAATGAGAAACAACAATTCTCGTCCTGCTGGAACAAAGGCAATTCCAATGCCTGATGCAAACGCTCTCCGTGGACCAAATCCATGGTGGAAACGAGACAAGGGCCAGTCGTCCCAGCCAAGGAACAGAGGCGAGTTTAAGTCTCGCCACCCAAAGCGAGGTTCTAATAAGAACCAAGGACCTTTGACTCCTAAGCAGTCTCATGGTAAGAACCAACGGGCCAGTCGTCCCAAAGCGAGAGTAGAAGGCCAAGCGCCTACTCTCTGCTACAAATGTGGTGCTTATGGTCATATGCAACGGACTTGCAGGACGACCCCCCAAGAAGTTAATAATTATCACAAGGGGCGCCGGGCCGAAGCAAATCTGGTCAACGAGTGCGAAAATCTAAATCTTGAGACCCCCGATTTTGTAGCAGAAATGGAAGAATGAATCTCCATTTTCTCTCTATATTTGATTTAAATCATGAAACTTTTGGTGGTTTGTATTTTCTGTTTTCTCGATAAATTAAAGTTCTATTTCGAGCACTTTTCTCAAACGTGTGACAAACTTTTTTTTTTTTTACTTATAGGCATGGACCACGGGACAGTGGATTGTCTGGTTGATAGTGGAACGACTCACACTATCTTGAAAGATAAATCATAATTTATCTCCTATACGCCTAAAGTAACCTCAGTGACAACCATTTCGGGACCTTCAACCCTTGTTCAAGGTTTTGGCAAAGTCCGTTTTTCGTTGTCCAATGGTACTCCCGTTGAAGTATCAGAGGCCTTATATTCTCCAAGGTCCAGTCGTACCTTACTGAGTTTTAAGGATATTCGAGAAAACGGATTTCATGTTGAAACTGCTCAAGAACATGACTTCGAGTATCTTTTCATTACCTCCACTCAGTACGGCCAAAAGCATATCTTGGAGAAGTTGAAATGTCTTTCAAGTGGTTTGTATCTCACTACGATACAACACATCGAGAGTAATCTCATCATTCGCCGAGCGCCAGTTGATGAGAGGACTTTTATGCTATGGCATGACCGGCTGGGTCATCCGGGTCAAAATACGATGCTTCGCACTATGAATACATCACATGGGCATCCTCTAGGGGTGCAACTTGGGCGTGCTAAACCCGAGCCCGATCGGGTAAACCCGTTAATGGGTTGGGTTAGGGTTGAAGATACTTGGGTTCGGGCTCGGGTTTGGGTTCAAATATTTGAACCCGATCATAAATTGGGTTGGGCTCGGGTTCATATGTCGGGTTACCCGAGGAACCCGAAACCCGACTTCATATATATATATATATATATATATATATATATATATATATATATATATATATATATATATATATATATATATATATATATATATATTCTACTATATAATAGAAAAACTTAGATGGTGAAACTTTTGAATTCTGAAAATACCCTTACATACTTATTCTAATTAAAAATAGTTCATTAATTTTAATAAGGACAACTTAGTAATTAGGAATACTACCCTTTGGTCTTCCTAAACTAATTAAGAAATGTTAAAATACGTGCAAGGCACGTGCACATATGCTAGTATATATATATATAAACTTCTTCACCCAAACTCTTCAACACTTTATCCAAAATCTTATTTCAGTCTGTATTTTGTAATGATCAAGACTTGATTGCTATTTAATTATGTGTTTAATATTACTTTTGTTTAAAATTATTTCAGTTAGTATATTAGAGACCGATAAACCCGATGGACCCGACCCAACCCAAGTTCAACCCGAGCCAAACTCGATCCTCCGGGCTTGGTCTTGGGCTTCATATGTTGAACCCGAGGTCGGGCCGGGCTTGGGCTCGGGCTAGGCTTATGATTCATCGGGTTGGGCTCGGGTTGACCTCAAGCCCGACCCAACCCGCCCGAGTTGCACCCCTAGCATCCTCTTAGAGAAAAGAATTTCGTTATAAATCCGAAAAGCCTATGCCAAGCTTGCTCGATTGGGAAGACGAATCTCAAGCCACTCCATATGAAACCTACGAGATTAGTTTCTCAATTCCTTGAGAGAATTCATGGAGATATTTGTGGACCAATCCAACCAATATGCGGACCATTTAAATACTTCATAGTTTTGGTTGATGCATCGACTAGATGGTCACACGTAGTGTTGTTGTCCACCCGAAACGCAGCGTTTCCTAAACTCCTCGCCCAGATCATTAAGTTAAGGGCTCACCATCCGAATTATCCGATAAAGTCTATTAGACTTGATAATGCCGCGGAGTTTACATCGAAGACTTTCGATGACTATTGCATGACTTTGGAAATAAATCTTGAACATCCTGTTGCGTATGTTCATACCCAAAATGGCCTAGCAGAAGCTTTTATAAAGCGACTGCAAGGGATAGCGCGGACCTTGGTTATGCGCACCAAACTTCCACTATCTGCATGGGGCTATGCAATTTTGCACGCTGCAAATTTGGTCCGTCTGAGGCCCATGGCCACCCAACCACTTTTCGCGTACCAGTTGGTTACTGGATGTGAGCCTGACATCTCACATTTACGCGTGTTTGGGTGCCTAGTTAATGTTCCAATTGAGCCGATAAGGCGTTCAAAATTTGGACCTTAGAAGCGACGGGGAATATATGTCGGTTATAACTCTCCGTCCATCATTCGCTATTTAGAGCCATTGACAGGCGATCTCTTTACCGCGAGACACGCGGATTGTGACTTTGATGAGGCAATCTTTCCGTCGTTAGGGGGAGAAATGCACGCTAACGTTGAAGAGGAACGACGTGAATTAGCGTGGCATGTGCCCGCTGTTGCTCATCATGATCCCCCCTCTGTACATAGTGATAAGGAAGTGCAGAGGATTCTAGGTCTGCAAGATATTGCAAATCAAATGCCAGACGCATTTAGCGACCTAGCAAAAGTCACGAGATCAATTATACCTGCTGCAACTGTGCCTGCAAGGATAGACGTCCCTGAGAGACGCCATGTTCCTGTGAAACATGTTGCTCCGGTCGAACCCGCCATGTAGCTTCCCTTTCCGGATTTTTTTTTATTTTATTTATTTATTTGATTTAAATGGGGATTCTAAAATTTTTATAAATATTTATGTAGTTAATTATTACGGTAGGTGACTTTAGCCATAGTTGAGTTTTGGAGTACTAGACGACTAGGATTTTTGGCACGAGAGATGTAGCAGCGAGCCTTGACTAGTGTACTAGCCATGCCCGAGGAAACCTAGCCATAGGGATGTCCTAACTAGGAAAACTAGGCCAAGTTGTGACATGACCGCTATAAATAGTTAATTATTCATTATTAATATTATTTGACGACTAGGTGACCCGGTCGCACCAAACTAGTCAAACTGGACCCAAACGGAGCCCAAGCCCATGTAGTCATACGGTATGTCTAGTGACATTCGTGTTGATGCATTTTGGTAAAATTGTGTGTCGTATTCCATTTCAGTGATCTAATGAATATTCCTAAATATTCTCATTTAAATATTATAAATATTGTTATTAGTTGGTATGCAATAATATTTGTATAAAATAGGCCTTGTACATTTTCTGGGATTATTAGAGGGTGCAAATGGTATATACATCATCTTTGATTTATTAAATTTTGTTATTATTATTATTATTATTATTATTATTATTACCATTATTATTTTATTGTGGATATTAAAAATAATTTATTTATTATTAATAGTTATTATTATTTATTCTCTAACAAAGCTATATATAAATATATAGACATATATATGTGTATGTATAGATAAATATACGTGTATATGGACGTGTACATATATAGATATATATGTGTACGTATAGATAAATATATTAAATTATATGTGTGTATATGTGTATACGACTATATATAAATATTCGTATATTCGTATATGTGTGTATATATATATATATAAATATGTATATGTGTATTGATGTATTTATATATATATATATATATATATATATTATATGTATATATATATATATATATATATATATATATATATATATATATATATATATATATATATATATATATATATATATATATATATATATACGTTAGTATTTAATATGTATGTGTGTAGACTAAACCCAGCCCCACAACCGACCAGGCCTGAACCCCGACCAGGCCCTGCCCAATGGCAGCTTAGCTAGGCCCAACCAGGCCCAGCCTCAATGTGAGTTTGCCCTTTAAACAGAGCCTAAACCGAAACTGCTGTATAGTAACCGAGCCCCCATATATATATATACGTAGAGAGAGAGAGAGAGTTCGACCGAGAGTCTTCAAAACCCTAACCTCCTCTAACCCCTGGCGACCCCCGACCTCGAGGGCGGCCTTAGGCGCACCTCCCGCCGCCACCGCGGCGACCGTCGGCCAGCGGCTGGCCGAGAACGGCGCGCGTGCGTGTGCGAATAGAAACAGTGGCAGCACAGGGCAGCCAACAACCCCACTTCGACAGTTAAATTCTTCGTGCTCGCTGGTTCGTTTTACGAACCGTTTCTTCAGGTACGATCCCGACATAACCCACTCTGAGTCCCTTCAAATATTTTAATTTATTTTGCGTTATGTGCCTCGTAAAACGAGTCCGAAGATGGGCGAAAATCTGTCCCGAAACAGGACCGAAAGCAGTCCAATCACCCACCTTCGACGATCGATTCTGATCGATCCAGTCCCATATTAGAAAAACTTTTGAAGATACTTTTAGACAACATGTAGGTCTTCATCACCCTTCTTGCGAAATTTGAAATCATCGACTATGCGTCGAGAAATCGAATCCCAAAGTTTCCCAAAAACCTGTTTTGAAAATATTGAAATTGTTCCACATGACGTGCGTCACGCCAATCCGGACGACGTGATCGCGAACCGAAAGCATCGAAAGCTGCGTAACGGTTTCGTGGTCGTGTGGGCTTTGACGGAATTCGAATTGGTCGCGTGTGCACGACGAATTTGATACGTATCCGTCGAAATTCCCCGTATCGTGCACTTTGTAAATTCTTCAATTACTATGTGCACGCTCGTCAGATCGAGACAAAACTTGCGCCAACAGAACCGTATCATTTTTCTGGTCCTGTATGCCAAGTTTGGTCCGATTCTGAGACCGTTGATAAAATCGTCGTTTTGCGGGCCCCACGGTCCCACTTAATGGGCGATTTTGTGCACGGCCCGCCGAAATCCAACTCTGGACATACGGTTGGGTTCGTATCGGAAAACTGAATCCGTAGACATTTAGTTTAACGACTTTAGAGATCGTTGACTCTGGCACACTTTTCGGTACAAAGCGGGTCCAACGGCGGACATCGTTTTTGCCCGAAATTATCGTTTTGCCCCTGTGTCCAGAATTGGACTTAAGGACAGGCAATCCTAGCTAATTTGACTATTCTGAGACTGTTGGCACTGTCTGTTTCAGCTTTCGGAGACAGTTGTGATGATTGGACTTTATGGCTTAGTAGTGGACTAGATTGTTATTGGATCTGCGTGCAACCTCCAGGCAAGTATACCTTGCCTCCCTCTACAGTTTTATTTACATGCATTTTAATTCAGTTTCCAGCTTTTGGATTATTTATGGACATGTGCATTTTCGTGTTATTTTCTGTGGAGTTGTTTTTATTGTTTATAGCCATGTTCATGTTTTGGCCTTGTGTTTCGCATTTGGAGTTTCTCGTCAGTACCTTGCTTGAGTCGTGTCATAGAACGAGTACGTGTAAGTGAACTGCTAAATCCTTGACATTGTGTCCTTGGCACCAGAGAGTCCACACTCGGGACGAGGGTGTTTTCCTTGATATGTTTACATCCGTGAGTCCACGCTAGGGACTAGGATGTCGATTATTTGCACCAGAGAGTCCACACACGGGACGAGGGTGTAGACTTGACTTGACTTGCACCTGAGAGTCCACGCTCGGGACGAGGATGTTTACATCAGAGAGTCCACACATGGGACGAGGATGTAGTATTTGCACCAGAGAGTCCACACTCGGGACGAGGGTGCCTTGCCGTGAACTAACCAGAGAGTCCACACTCGGGACGAGGGTTAGTACTAACCAGAGAGTCCACACTCGGGACGAGGGTTAGTGTTTAGTTCAAACCAGTGAGTCCACACTCGGGACGAGGGTTTGGTTTCTTCCATTGATCATCATGTTTCCTTCATCCGGCAGTTCATTTATACGTAGTTGTTCTAGTGTTCGTATTCGTGTTCGTGTTTGTGTTCATAGTCATTTGTCTTGTCCTTGTTCCTTCTTGTTGATTTCCTTGCGCATGATAAAACTGTTAGATAGGCATGTATATTATGTATCTTGCTAGTCCTCTGAGGACCTGATGATCTCCTCAGGTTTAGCGATCGTATGGAGTCAGCTAGTAGTTCTGGATGGCAGACGTGATGATACATTGCGGGATTCAGGTATTGTTATTGTGTTTATTATCCGCTCGTGCTTTGTCATTCCTTATCATGAGATATCCTGTTTCTCGTTTCAGTTGTAGACTCTAGTTATTTTCCTTAGAGTCTTATCGGACATTTATGCTAGTGGGCTGCAGACCACGACCCATAGTGTTCATTCTTGTTTATTATCTTATTATGGATTGAGATATAGATTTTTTTGCCATGATTTGGCAGTTTACCATGACCTTGACAGCTTATACGTATTCGAGTTGGGCTGGAGTCCGCTCGATGCGTAGCTGGGCTTGGACACGGTCTCGCGTCCGAAAAGCGGGTGCAGGTCGTGACAAGTTTTTTGGTGGCCCATGCAGGTCAGAGCATATCGTATCGGTTACGTAACTGTACTGATACGAGCCTGCGACCTTGACTAGACCTTAGAAATCTCAATCCACACTGCCTTGAAAATTTTACTAGAAATTCTCCACGTCCTTGAAAACTCTATATTTGCTCTCGATTATACTTTTCTGCTTTCCGTACCGTTGATTCTCGTCCCTTCCTAATTCGGAGTGACGAACCATCGTGCTGTCTAGAATTCATTAGAAATCCTTAAATTATGGTACATATTGCTTGACTATTGAGTGTTTGGTTGTTTATAGATATGAGGGATTATATATGCCATATGTCTAGATATCTGCCCAATAAAATTGTTAGCAACTAGTTAGAAGACCATAAGACTTTAGTGACCGTGTTTTGAAGAGTAGTATGACCAAAGGTGGGTAGAAGTCGTCAGGTACTCGGAGTTATAAAATGACTAAAGTCATGAAATATTTTGAGGAATTAAATTTGAGGAGATTAAGGAAATACTAAACTTCGAATTTTAAGAAATATTTATGAATTAGAATTTCGAGGACGAAATTATTTTTAAGGTGGGTAGATTTGTAGCTTCCCTTCCCGGATTTTTTTTTATTTTTTTTATTTATTTGATTTAAATGGGGATTCTAAAATTTTTATAAATATTTATGTAGTTAATTATTAGGTAGGTGACTTTAGCCATAGTTGAGTTTTGGAGTACTAGACGACTAGAATTTGTGGCACGAGAGATGTAGCAGCGAGCCTTGACTAGTGTACTAGCCATGCCCGGGGAAACCTAGCCATAGGGATGTCCTAACTAGGAAAACCAGGCCAAGTTGTGACATGACCACTATAAATAGTTAATTATTCATTATTAATATTATTTGACGACTAGGTGACCCGGTCGCACCAAACTAGTCAAACTGGACCCAAACAGAGCCCAAGCCCATGTAGTCATACGGTATGTCTAGTGACATTCGTGTTGATGCATTTTGGTAAAATTGTGTGTCGTATTCCATTTCAGTGATCTAATGAATATTCCTAAATATTCTCATTTAAATATTATAAATATTGTTATTAGTTGGTATGCAATAATATTTGTATAAAATAGGCCTTGTATATTTTCTGGGATTATTAGAGGGTGCAAATGGTATATACATCATCTTTGATTTATTAAATTTTGTTATTATTATTATTATTATTATTATTATTATTATTACCATTATTATTTTATTGTGGATATTAAAAATAATTTATTTATTATTAATAGTTATTATTATTTATTCTCTGACAAAGCTATATATAAATATATAGACATATATATGTGTATGTATAGATAAATATACGTGTATATGGACGTGTACATATATAGATATATATGTGTACGTATAGATAAATATATTAAATTATATGTGTGTATATGTGTATACGACTATATATAAATATTCGTATATGTGTATATATATATATATATATATATATATATATATATATATATATATATATATATATATATATATATAAATATGTATATGTGTATTGATGTATTTATATATATATATATATATATATATATATATATATATATATATAAAATATATATATATATATATATATATACGTTAGTATTTAATATGTATGTGTGTAGACTAAACCCAGCCCCACAACCGACCAGGCCTGAACCCCGACCAGGCCCTGCCCAATGGCAGCTTAGCTAGGCCCAACCAGGCCCAGCCTCAATGTGAGTTTTCCCTTTAAACAGAGCCTAAACCGAAACTGTTGTATAGTAACCGAGCCCCCATATATATATATACGTAGAGAGAGAGAGAGAGTTCGACCGAGAGTCTTCAAAACACTAACCTCCTCTAACCCCTGGCGACCCCCGACCTCGAGGGCGGCCTTAGGCGCGCCTTCCGCCGCCACCGCGGCGACCGTCGGCCGGCGGCTGGCCGAGAACGGCGCGAGTGCGTGTGCGAATAGAAACAGTGGCAGCACAGGGCAGCCAACAACCCCACTTCGACAGTTAAATTCTTCGCGCTCGCTGGTTCGTTTTATGAACCGTTTCTTCAGGTACGATCCCGACATAACCCACTCCGAGTCCCTTCAAATATTTCAATTTATTTTGCGTTATGTGCCTCGTAAAACGAGTCCGAAGATGGGCGAAAATCTGTCCCGAAACAGGACCAAAAGCAGTCCAATCACCCACCTTCGACGATCGATTCTGATCGATCCAGTCCCATATTAGAAAAAATTTTTGAAGATACTTTTAGACAACATATAGGTCTTCATCACCCTTCTTGCGGAATTTGAAATCATCGACTATGCGTCGAGAAATCGAATCCCAAAGTTTTCCAAAAACCTGTTTTGAAAACATTGAAATTGTTCCACACGACGTGCGTCACGCCAATCCGGACGACGTGGTCGCGAACCGAAAGCATCGAAAGCTGCGTAACGATTTCGTGGTCGTGTGGGCTTTGATGGAATTCGAATTGGTCGCGTGTGCACGACGAATTTGATGCGTATCCGTCGAAATTCTCCGTATCGTGCACCTTGCAAATTCTCTAATTACTTTGTGCACACTCGTCAGATCGAGACAAAACTTGCGCCAACAGAACCGTATCGTTTTTCTGGTCCTGTATGCCAAGTTTGGTCCGATTCTGAGACCGTTGATAAAATCGTCGTTTTGCGGGCCCCACGGTCCCACTCAATGGGCGATTTTGTGCACGGCCCGCCGGAATCCAACTCTGGACATACGGTTGGGTTCGTATCGGAAAACTGGATCCGTAGACATGTAGTTTAACAACTTTAGAGACCGTTGACTCTGGCACGCTTTTCGGTGCAAAGCGGGTCCAACGGCGGACATCGTTTTTGCCCGAAATTATCGTTTTGCCCCTGTGTCCAGAATTGGACTTAAGGACAGGCAATCCTAGCTAATTTGACTATTCTGAGACTGTTGGCACTGTCTGTTTCAGCTTTCGGAGACAGTTGTGATGATTGGACTTTATGGCTTAGTAGTGGACTAGATTGTTATTGGATCTGCGTGCAACCTCCAGGCAAGTATACCTTGCCTCCCTCTACAGTTTTATTTACATGCATTTTATTTTAGTTTCCAGCTTTTGGTTTATTTATGTACATGTGCTTTTTCGTGTTATTTTCTGTGGAGTTGTTTTTATTGTTTATAGCCATGTTCATATTTTGGCCTTGTGTTTCGCATTTGGAGTTTCTCGTCAGTACCTTGCTTGAGTCGTGTCATAGAACGAGTACGTGTAAGTGAACTGCTAAATCCTTGACATTGTGTCCTTGGCACCAGAGAGTCCACACTCGGGACGAGGGTGTTTTCCTTGATCTGTTTACATCCGTGAGTCCACGCTAGGGACTAGGATGTCGATTATTTGCACCAGAGAGTCCACACATGGGACGAGGGTGTAGACTTGACTTGACTTGCACCAGAGAGTCCACGTTCGGGACGAGGGTGTTTACATCAGAGAGTCCACACACGGGATGAGGATGTAGTATTTGCACCAGAGAGAACTAACCAGAGAGTCCACACTCGGGACGAGGGTTAGTACTAACCAGAGAGTCCACACTCGGGACGAGGGTTAGTGTTTAGTTCAAACCAGTGAGTCCACACTCGGGACGAGGGTTTGGTTTCTTCCATTGATCATCATGTTTCGTTCATCCGGCAGTTCATTTATACGTAGTTGTTCTAGTGTTCGTATTCGTGTTCGTGTTTGTGTTCGTAGTCATTTGTCTTGTCCTTGTTCCTTCTTGTTGATTTCCTTGCACATGATAAAACTGTTAGATAGGCATGTATATTATATATCTTGCTAGTCCTCTGAGGACCTGATGATCTCCTCAGGTTTAGCGATCGCATGGAGTTAGCTAGTAGTTCTGGATGGCAGACGTGATGATACATTGCGGGATTCAGGTATTGTTATTGTGTTTATTATCCGCTCGTGCTTTTTCATTCCTTATCATGAGATATCCTGTTTCTCGTTTCAGTTGTAGACTCTAGTTATTTTTCTTAGAGTCTTATCGGACATTTATGCTAGTGGGCTGCAGACCACGACCCATAGTGTTCATTCTTGTTTATTATCTTATTGTGGATTGAGATATAGATTTGTTTGCCATGATTTGGCAGTTTACCATGACCTTGACAGCTTATACGTATTCGAGTTGGGCTGGAGTCCGCTCGATGTGTAGCTGGGCTTGGACACGGTCTCGCGTCCGAAAAGCGGGTGCAGGTCGTGACACGCCAAGCAAAGGACGCTGCCATCGGCCGTCCAGTCCGCCGCTATTCCCAAGAAGAAGGGAAGACCGATTGGTTCCAAAGATTTTCTGTCCCGGAAGCGGAGAAATCTTGTTAAAAGCGTTTTGCCACATGAGATCATTAAGGATCACGTCGATGTATTAGAAGAGCACGTTCCAGATGAAATGCCTATTCCTAATCATGCCGATAACCTCGAAATATCCGTCGAGTATGCTAGCGTAGACGATATTTTGAAGCAAAACGAAACTGTCATCGATGTGTTCATATACTCAGTGGACACTGACATTATGAACAATAATGACATAGAAAATCGTAGTATTGCCGAGTGTCAACGACGAACGGACTGGTCACAATGGAAACAAGCAATCCAGGCTGAACTAGACTCCTTAGCGAAAAGAAGCCGTTTGGACTTGTTGCTCCAACACCACCCAATGTTAAACCAGTTGGTCACAAATAGGTTTTTCTAAGGAAGCGTAATGAGAGAAATGAGATTGTGCGATACAAGGCTCGCCTTGTGGCGCAAGGCTTCTCACAATGCCCTGGAATTGATTACGAGGAGACGTATTCTCCCGTAATGGACGTCATAACGTTCCGCTACTTAATCAGTTTAGTAGTTTCCGAAAAACTGAATATGCAGCTCATGGATGTGGTCACAGCCTATCTCTACGGGGATCTGGACACAGAGATATACATGAGAGTCCCTGAAGGACTAAAGATGCCTGAATCAAGTAGTTCCCGACCACGGAACGCGTTCTCGATTAGACTGAGGCGTTCGCTTTATGGATTGAAACAATCCGGGCGAATGTGGTATAACCGCCTAAGCGAATACTTGATCGGTTTGGGATACGTTAATAACGAACTTTGTCCATGCGTGTTCATAAAGAAATCCACTTCAGGATATGCAATCATCGCGGTCTATGTAGATGACATGAATCTCATAGGAACCGAAAAAGACTTGTCAGAAACTGCTGATATCCTGAAGAGGGAATTCGAGATGAAGGATCTTGGGAAGACACGGTTTTGCCTCGGCCTGCAGATCTAGCACCGTAAAGATGGAATTCTTGTCCATCAAGCGAACTACACCCAAAAGGTGTTGAGACGCTTTAGTCATTTTGACGTTAAGCCATCCGCTACTCCCATGACGTTAAGCCATCGGCTGACGACGGTTATCGGTTCTCTGAAGGTGTTGATTGCTCTGGGTGCTGGAGCTTGCTGAGAGGAGGAAGACGTTGAGTGTCTAGAACTGCCTCTCGGTGATTCTCTGTTGTCGATTCTCTCTGTGTTGTGAGTCTTCTGTTCTGAGTCTCTGTCCCCGTATGAAGGAGATGATCCTTCTATTTATAGTTTTGCAGGCTGGCTGCTCATGCGCGCATGCAGGATGCGCCGGTGTGGGGACGCCACGTGGAGGTTGCTGATGGAGGCGCACGGATACTGCGCCCTGATCGAGGGGGAGAACTCTTCATACTGCTGTTGTGAGCCGGCACGTAGCAGAGAGAAGATCTTTCCGTTGCTGAAATCTTGGATGAGTTGAGTCAAAAGACACGTGTCGTCGACTCATGGTTCGAAGATCTCGGATTTGGTGGAGAGAAGTGATCTGGTGAGCTGCGCCTCGGATTGGGCGCAGGAGGAGGCTGCGGCTCATAACCTTTAGGAGTTACAAACCATTTGGGGCGTATGACTTTTGAGGCGCATACTGATTTGGACGCATGGCCGTAGAGGCACATGCTGATGGTGGAGTGGCCACGTGGCAGTAGCCGTCGAAATAAAGTCATGATGATGCTGACGTTGCCGACGCTTCGTTTTCTGAATAAAGCTGTCAACTGTTCAGACTTTGGGAGGCGTGCTGCCAACTCTGTCAGTTCAGCATTTAATGTTGGTGACGTTCGATGGACAGCTGAGTGGGCGCATCGGTTGGCGTTCCACTCGGTATGGAGATGTGTGAGGGCGCACCCTCTGTAATGCGCCGAGTACTGTAGGGCGCGTCTGTGTGATGCGCCTGATGCCGAAGGGCGCATCCGTGTGATGCGCTGTCTGGCTGGCGCATCGGACATGTCTTTTAATGATGCGGCTGTCTCGCTCTTCGAGTGCTATAAATAGCCGTTTGGCTGAATTCGAGGCGTCCGGTTCATCCATTTAATGTAAATTCATTGCACGGAATTCGGAGGGCCATCCACTTGGCGCGTGGGTTTGATCTGCCCAGCCTATAAATAGTGGCATGGAGAGAAGATTTGCTTCTCATTCCCTCACGTACTTCCAACACGAACTTGAACATGCGGGTGCATTCTATTGACGAAGTGCTCCCGAGGGTGAAGATGAGACGCTGTGTTGTCTTCGATGCTCTTGAAGGTGACTGTTACATCCAAAAGACGGAGTCGAGGGCTTCCGCGGCAGACGAAAGATGCCTGTTGCATCCAAAGATAGGGATGCTCGGGCCTTGTCCCCGTTATTCCGGAAGAGCCGTAGATCGGAATGGCGGTGCTAGGCTCTCTCTTCCTTCAAAGTGGGGTTTCCCCACTTTGATCGTGTTGAAAGCTGCTCCTTTAGCCGCGGTTTCGATCACGGTCTTCCTTCGGCTTTAGAGGCTCTTTCGAAGCTTCCCCTGGCCACAGCATTTGCGGTGCTCTTCTCTTCCTTGGTTCCAGCCAGAGGGTTAAATGCTTTGCTTGGCGAAGCACTTATCAGGTGAGCCTGGCTGGAAGAGCGGCACATAACTGGGCTCTGCTCGGCCGGGTGAGCCTGGCTGGAAGAATTTGGCTGAAGGGATGCGCATAGCTGGGCTGCTGAAGACACAACTGAGCTGGATGCGCATGACTGAGCTGCTGAAGATATGGTGGGATGCGCCTGGTTGGAGGCGCATGATGTCTGCTGCGCCTGACTGACAGCGCATGGTGACTGGCAGCGCATGATGACTGCTGCGCCTAACTGGAGGCGCATGGTGGCCGCTGGCTGTAGACTTAGGATCTTTCCTTTGTAGAAATTCTCCTTTGTACAACCTTTTCTAGACATGTAATAGACTTTTATATATAAATAAAAAGTCCTTCTTCAAATGTCCATGGTTATTGACTTTGCTGTGAAGTGTTCTGTGCGAGTCCTGGCGCATGTAGTGTCTGGCGTAAGGTCTTTCTGGTTGTGAAATTCCATGCTTCTACAAGACCCCCTTCAAAGTTTTCAAAACTTTTGAATAAGTTTTGGAATACTTTGAATAAGAAGCATGGAGTTCAGGGCGCATGATTTCTGGGCGCATGCCTGTTCGGGCGCATGCTCTTCTCAGTTAATGATGATGGTGCCTCGGTAACCGAAAAGATTAATGATGATCTTTTGGTTTTATTTGCTGCTATCCTTGCACAGAACCCGAGGCGACGGCTGAGATCACACGTCATCTGTTCACGCGTGCGACCAAGCCCTATAAATAGGTAAGAGTTGGAGAGAGAAAGGGTTCTTCTTCTCTGTGCCTCTGCTTCTTTAGAGTTTCTTCTTCAAAACCCTAACTTCTCCTTCCTCGAGAGAATGGCTCCCAAGACTCCTCGCGGTGCTGCCGGCAAGGGGAAGGAGAAAGCAAAGGAGTCTGTCGATGTTGCGGCGACTGTCGTTCCCCGTCGGCCTGTCGAAGTTCGGCCGGAGGTGGTTGGTAAGTCTCATTGTCCGTACGCCAACGCACATAGGCCTTGAGTCTTTAATGATGTGCCGCGGTCTTTGTCCGCCGACGCGCATGGGTTTAAACCCTGGTGATGTGCCGAGGCTATACTGCTGACGTGCATGGGTTCAAACCCTGAAGATGGGACGAGGCTATACTGCTGACGCGCATGGGTTTAAACCCTGATGATGCACCGAGGCTATACTGCTGACGCGCATGGGTTCAAACCCTGATGATGCACCGCAGTTTTCTCCTTTAGACACATTTGTGTGTTCTCTTCTGACTTTTTCTGATCTTTTACTAGTGTCGATGGCAATCCCGCTTTTGAGTAAAGTTTTCTTGGAGGCTGCCTTCAACCAAATGGGAGTAGAGCATAACGAGGAAGTGATAAACCCTGCTCAAGATGCTCTTATGCTGGATCAGCCTCCTGAGAGAATGACCCTAATCCGTGAACAGCAGTATTGGTTCCTCAAACGGATGATGGAGCGTGGAGTCATTAAACCTTCCACATCTGATAAAGTGACCTTCCTGAAGCCTGAGTTCCTATTTGGAGACCGTCTCACTTCTACTGACTCGTCAGTACTGAAGGTCAAGGAGGACTGCGAATGGAGTGCATATGACTGTTAAGCAACTTGAACGTCAGTGGCCTTTGACGTCCTTCTGTCGCCTTGTTTCCCAGAGGAGGATGTCTTGGGAGCTTACCCCTTCTCAGGGGGGAGCGGTGACTGGTGTCATCCAAATTGATTCTACTTCCGACCAAAGGGATGCTTTGACCGTTGTACGGTCTGGGTCTTCTTACACTTGGCGGACTTTACGTCCTGGGAGCCTCTACAGTGATGTACCCATTGATACTTTGGTTCCGCCGCTTACGAGGCCCCATCTTCTTTTGTAGGAGCCGCTAAAAAGAAAACCTCGTACCCCAAAGTCGGGTGGGAGTCGGCGAGAAGAGATGGCGAGCTCGTCTGGAGTGCGTATCCCGCCGACAATGATGTCTCTCATGGAGGAAGATCCGGAGGATACTGTCATCGTGGAGGTTCCGGTATCCCCGGGTTATGTCAGGAGGGAATCTGAGGGTGCAGCAGCTTCCGAGGTGACGAAGGCCACAGCGGAGGCTTCACATATCAAAGGTTTAGCAAGTGCGCAGCTTCCTGGTGATGAAGAGGAATGGAGTTCATCATCTTCCGATGACATCGCTCCGGAGCTGCAGGAGTCTGTTACGGGGGCAGCAGAAGCAGTGAGGATAGAGGAGAGGGTTGATTCCCCTCCTGGTCATGATGAAGGGAGGTCGGCCGAATCGTTGCCAAATCCTTCCTTGGCTTCAACCATGGACATAGAGATGGCTACTGATCAGGCGGTAGCGACAGATTCTGTCCCTGTAGAGGGACTTGAGAAGAATGAGACCCTTCTGTCGGTCTTGTCTCCTGGGGCTGGCCAGGAGATAAATGTTGATCTCCCCGTTTTGCCGGGGGAGGTAGCTGATGCTGATAGAACGTCGGGGGTAGAAGAGGTGGCCGTTGACGTCGGTGATTTCTCCGGGCTTGAGAAGGGTAAGGGTGTGGAACCCTCTGTTGCTCCTTCCACTTGGGGTACTATCACGACGCATGTGTCGGCTCCTTCTGTTCCTTCGGCTCCTCGGGCTAGCAGTCTGGCCCCTGTTGATGAAGAGCCTATTGCTGTCGAGGTTCAAACCTCTCAGATCGAGGTTGGCAGATCTTCCTCCGGTCCGCAAACTGTAGTAGCTTCCCCAACTCCTGCTATGACGCCGCAGGTGCTGGCGGATGCCGACGAGTATGTGAAGTTCCTCGTCAAGGAAGTGTACAAAATGCTGGAGAAAGGTGTATCTGCAGTGATGGATGCCAAGGGGAGCTTTGCGACAGCAAAAGCTTTGGCAATGCCTTGTATCGAGCTGATCCGCGTTCACCAAGGCCATGACCATATGGCCGAAATTCTGGAGGTTTCGGTGATTGAGCTGGACGAGCGGCTCGCGGAACTGCAGTGCATCCAACGAAATGACCTCTCTGTCTTGATAGATGCAGAGATAGGAAAGTTGATGGCTGAAATCGAGGCTTCCCATCGAGCTGATGTGAGCAGTTGGGAGCGTGAAGTGGCTGGGACTGAGGCTACGGCGGAGCAGTTGTCTCAATCTATGGAGAAGATGACGGAGAAGCGGGCTGCGGTGGACGCTAACATCGCAGAGGTTGATGCTCAGATGCGCCGTCTTGAAGACCAGCGGGCCCAACTTCAACTAGAAGCTGATCGTGTCCTGGCTGAACACGTGGCATTCAAGCAGGAGGAAGCGACTCTTACTCAGCGGACCCTTGCTTTGGCTCAGCAGCGATGACAGCTTGATGAGAAGTATGAGAGTAAAACTTCCGCTGAGGCTGTCGGATTAATGCGTCAAGAAGCCGAGCTGCGAGTCCAGGCGACTGTTGAAACTCGCACTGCCGACCTAAGACGTCGAGTCAGAGAGCTCTCATCCCACCCTGGAGAGGATCGGGGACTGTAGCTTCTCTTCTTTTTATGTGTTTTTGCAACTCTCGCTGGGGAAATAGCGTATTTCTGTACTCCCTTTTTTTGAAAAATAAAGAAATACACTATCTCTTTTTTTTTGTGATGTGTTCATTTTTGATCTCATGAACTTGATAATTTATGTGGACCTATTATCTTTTGCGCACCTTGGTTTTTAGGTACAGATAATAAGTTTGAAGGAACCAACATGTTTGCTCAGAGGTAATGTGGACGTAGCAATCATTAGGTTCAAATGATAGAATCTTCCTACTCAGAGGTATTTATGGACGTGGTAGGAATGATCCTGGGGGATACGCTGAACAACTCAGAGGTAATGTGGACGTGGAAGTTCTGCGATCAATGTACAACAACACAGGAGTTGTTTGTACGGGATGTTTACTCAGAGGTAATGTGGACGTGGTAAACATGAAGGATAGCGTAAGCTCACGAAATGTAAGGTTCCGCTTTGTAGGATGTAGAGAGACAACTCAGAGGTAATGTGGACGTGGTTATCTTTCTACGGAAGGATGCCACGGAACAGCTGGGTTCCGGAAGCGTTTGATTTTTATGAAAAGAGGTTGTTTGGGGAAATACATGTCTTGGAGGATGTCAAGAATAGTACTTCTTTAGGAACTTGCCGTTGATGGACATCATGAACAAGTCCCCATTGGGTTTGGCGAGGCGGTAAGCACCGTTTGAGTATACCGTCTCAATGATGAAGGGTCCTTCCCATTTGGGCTCGAACTTTCCTGGTGTCTTGTGAGTTAACACCATTGGCCTTCTGACTGCTAAAACCAGGTCGCCAACTTGGAAAGTTCTTTGCTTGACCTTCTTGTTGAAAGCCTGTGATATACGGGCTTAGTAAAGTTCGATGCGTTGTTGAGCTAGGAGACGCTTTTCGTCAAGTGGCTCCAGTTCCCGCAGACGACGACGTTGATTGTCTTCTTCTGTGAGATCGTTTGTGATTGCCATGCGGAGCGAAGGTATCTGTATCTCGAGAGGCAGTACTGCTTCGCTCCCGTAGACCAGGGAGAATGGAGTGTTGCCTGTTGGGGTCCGTACCGTTGTGCGGTAGGCCCAGAGGCATTCGCCAAGCTTTTCGTCCCAGTCGCATTTGTTGGATGACACGACCTTTTTGAGCAGCCTAACGATAGTCTTGTTGAATGCCTCAGCTAATCCGTTTGCTGCCGGATTGTAGGCGGTTGAGGCCACGTTTTGAATGCGATTCTTGTCACAGAACCTGCTGAAAATGTGGCTGATGAATTGGGGACCATTGTCATGAATGATTCGCCTGGGTACTCCGAAACAGTAAATGACATGGTGTTTGATAAAGCTGACCACCCTGGAGCTTTTTACTTCCGCTAGTGGGACTGCTTCCGCCCATTTGGAGAAGTAATCGGTGATGGCCAGGATGAAACGATGTCCTCTTGATGAAGGAAGGGTGATTGGTCCTACAATGTCTATGCCCCAGGCTTCGAATGGCCAGGAGGCGACTGTAGGATGTAGAGGTTCAGACGGTGTATGTATGAAGTCTGCATGAAGTTGGCATGCATGGCACTTCTTAGCATATTCCACTGCATCGGCGGCCATGGTTGGCCAGTAGTAGCCCATACGTCGCAGTCGATCTTGCAACTTAGGACCTGGTTGGTGAGCTCCGCAAGTTCCGTCATGAGCTTCTCGAAGAGCTTCGGCCGTTTCTTCGTTAGACAGGCATCGGAGGAGAAGCCCGTCGAAGGAGCGTCGGTACAGCATTTTAGTGGCTGTATCGTAGTAGAATCGAAGAGAGCGTCTCCTGACTGAGACGGCTTCCTTCGGATCTTCCGGAAGGATTCCGTAGACGGCGAAGTCGATGAACGGGAATCTCCAGTCTCGGACATTAACATCGGTGTTTGTCGGCACGGCGTGAGCCATTTGCAAACATAGGTTGTTTCTGGGGCAAATCAAGTCTCGGCCAGTTACCGTGACATAGTGTTGAGTCCCAAGGGGCGCGGCCAATGAGGCTGCGAGGCCAGCCAGAGCGTCAGCCTCCAAGTTTTGTAGACGAGGTACATGTTCGATGAAGAACCCAGTGAAGGTTGAAATGATGTTCAATGCAACTTCATGGTAAGGGATCAAATCTTCATGGCGAACCTCGTATTGCCCCCGAATCTGGTTTACGACGAGTTTCGAGTCACCGTAGGCTTCCAGATGATCCACCCCCAGCTGTTGTGCTAGCTGGAGTCCCATGACGAGTGCGTTGTACTCAGCAACATTGTTGAAGCACGGCTTCGAAAGAGAGTATGTGCGCTGGATGACCAGCTGATCGGGGGAGACCAAGACTACCCCCACTCCTGCGATGATTTGGCCGTTGGGGCCCATTCTTGAAGCGCCATCGAAGAACATCCGCCAAACGGGGCTTCCTTCAGTGACGTTTGATTCTTGGACTTCATCTGGAATGTCTTCATAGAGTTTTGAAGATTCTGGGATGGGGTGTGCAGCTAAAAAGTCAGCCAGAGCCTGACCCTTGACCGCCTTCTGCGGGACAAACACCATGTTGTATGGCGTTAGTAGGATCGCCCATGTAGCCAGCCGGGAGTTTAATGACCCTGGCTTCGTCATGAGAACTCTGAGTGGATTGACTCGGGAGAGGACGTGAATTGTCTGGCCCGAGACGTAATGACGAGTCTTCTGAATGGCAAACACCAAAGCCAAGCACTCCTTTTCAACGGGGTTGTACCGGTGTTCGGCCCCGATGAGTGTTCGACTGAGGTAGTAGATTGCTTGCTCGTAGCCTGCATCGCTGTTTTGAGCCAGTAAAGCGCCGAGGGAATGATCCATGGCACGGACGTAGAGGAGGAATGGTTTGCCGGCGACAGGTGCCACTAGGACTGGCGGGCTTGTCAAGTAAGCCTTGATGTCGTCGAAAGCCTTTTGGCACTCCTCTGTCCAGACGTAAGAGACTCCCTTCTTCATGAGCTGAGTAAAGGGTTGACATTTACCGGAGAGGTTTGCTATGAACCTCCGGATGTATGCCAGACGTCCCTGTAAGCCCCGAAGTTCTCGAAGGTTCTTCGGAGGGTCTATGTTGAGGATGGCTTTAGTCTTCTCGGGATCGACATGAATGCCTTTTGTCGTGATGACAAAGCCCAAGAATTTGCCGCTAGAAACCCCCAGGAAGGATTTAGCGGGGTTCATTTTGAGTTGATGTGCCCGCATGAGATCAAAGACCGTCCTCAGGTCCTGTAGGTGATCTCTTTTGAGGCGGCTCTTGACTGCGATGTCGTCAACATAGCACTCAACTGTCTTGCGAAGATGTTGACGGAAGATGGTACTCATCGCTCGTTGGTATGTTGCACCGGCATTCTTCAAGCCGAAGGGCATTACTGTGTAGCAGAAAACACCTTTCGGAGTCCTGAATGACGTGTGTTTTGCGTCATCGGGGAACATCTTGATTTGATTGTAGCCTGAATACCCGTCCATGAAGGACATGCGTTCAAAGCCACATGTGTTGTCGATCATTGCATCGGTGATTGGGAGCGGGAATTCATCCTTCGGGCAAGCAGAGTTGAGATCCCTGAAGTCGATACAGACTCGTATCTTCCCGTTCTTCTTGGTGACAGGGACGACGTTGGCTACCCAGTCCGGGTGTTGTTTCTCACGGATGAAGCCACTGGTCAAGAGCTTGTCCACCTCCTGATCGATAGCATTCATGATGTCCGGGCGAAAGCGTCGCTGTTGTTGTTTGATAGGTTTGGCATCTGGTAAGATGTTCAACCTATGCATCGCGATCTGTGGATCGAGACCCGGCATGTCTTCGTAGCTCCAGGCGAAGATGTCAATATACTCTTTAGCCAGTTGGACTAAAGATTCTCGGTCTTCTCCTTCCAAGCTTTTGCTGATAAAGATGGGTTTAGAAGAAGACCCATCCCCGAGGTCGATCTGCTCGACTTCGTCTTCGGTGGGAGGTTCTCGTAACTCAAAATGAGACTCCCATTGTTCTCCTAGGCGCTGAGTCCAGGGTTCCTCTTCGAAGGGTTCCGGCGGTTGGTCTTCGCCATCATCTTTCTGAGGTTGCGCCGATGTCATGTTAGCTGACAGCACTTTCCTGAAGACTGATCCGATACTGGTATCGGAATCCCACGTCGATGCTTCAGACGAGTGGGAATGTTCTATGTCTTCTGCGTCTGAACTCTCTGGAGTTGATGGCGGCGTGACATAGCCTAACCCCCGTCGAGTCCGATTATAGTAATCCTGTGGCTTTCCATTGGGCATCGAAAGCTGGACAGGGAGATGCCGACCCTTGCCGTAGTTTAAGCCTTTGTTGCTTTTCAGGTCGTAACCCATCTTTTGGATGATGTGCTTAGCCACATCTGTGTACCGATAGACTTGTACTCTGCCGGTATCAGGTTCGGGCTCGATTGACGGAAGGTCCCGACATTCCAGTGTGGAAGACAAGAATAATTGAAAGACACTCTATTATTGATAAAGTACGAGATTTTATCCCGTGGGATTACATTGTCGAAGGAGGGTGCGTCTACATCAGCAGAGATATATTCGCCAAGCTCCTCATCTGTAAGCACTGGGGCCGGATCAGGAGAGTCCTCCACCGCTCTGACTTTGGGGTCTGAGAGGGTTATGTGAGCCCTCTCCGGCATCTTGGATGACTGCGGCGGCTTGCCTTTAAGACGCACCTTGAGAGGTGCCTCGGTTGCGCCTCCGATGAGTGGCGCCATCCTTTGTAATTTTACCACCAGGGGAGCCGCTGTTTGAGGTGGCTTTCCCTTGAGGCGTATCTTCAGAGGAGCTTCGTGAGTCGGTGCTTTCCCTGATAGCTTGATGCTCATTGGAGGCGCCTTCTGGGGAGGCTTGCCCTTCAATCAGATTTTCAAGGGGGCGTCGGGAGTCATTTCGGGCTCCAAGTCCGGCTCTGTTGCCGTCTCTGCTTCATCATCGGCATCGTTGGCTTCCTCCTCGTCAAGTGGCTTGTACAAGTCGGAATCGGTGAAGTAGGCCTCGATCCCTTTGAAGGGATCGATATCTGCAAACTCCGTCCGGATGACGCCGTTGGTGGATACATATTTCATGCATTGGTGGAGCGTGGAGGGCACCACCATGTACTCATGTAACCATGGTCGTCCGAGTAAGATGTTGTAGTTGACCTCGGCATCCACCACATAACAAGTCACCTCAGTTTTGAGGCTGCCGATGTGACACTTCAGCCGGATCTTGCCCAGTGGCTCGCTCTTGCTAGCGTTGAAGCCACTGATGGTCGTATTGGAGGGCGCCAGCCGGTACATTGGGATCCCCAGCTTTGATAGCAGCGCCTTTGGAATGATGCTTAGGGAAGACCCCGGATCGATCTGAATCCTGCTCACCTTTACCGAACCGATGTATCCTGTGTAATACAACGGTCGGTTATGTCGGTGATGCTTGAGCAGCATGTCTTGTTGGGTGAAAGTTATGTTTGGGATAACTTCATCCGCACAATGACAGTGTGCACAAGTAGTTGGGAGGTCTTCAGGCTGCTTGATTTGACTGAGAAAGGATTCGGCATCCTTCAGAGCTTCGTAGAGAGCTTCTCGGGAGTCCTTGGAGAGACGCAGGAGCTCGAACAAAGACAAGCGTGCAGGAGTACTGGCTAGTTGTGCCAGAATATCAAAATTGTGGGACTTGGCTAGCCCCGAAGCATTTTCTTTCCGCAGAGGTCTGTCGAAACGGGCCTCCACTTGCTTTTGTTTATTGGCTGCTGAGGGCTTGGATGGACCCTCCTCAGGGATGGTGCCAGGAGGCACCACTTCGGCGGCAGCTTCACCGGGCTGGGAGTTCTGTTGTGCACGCGTCTGCACAGGAAGCGCCTCTTCCGTTGAAGAAGAGACCGTGCGGCAAGACTTGATCTTCCTGCCTTTTGCTTTGGAGGTAGGGCGTACCTCCGGTTGAGTTACCTCGGAGACGAGGTCGGGGTGAACCCAGAGGACCTCTCCTCGAGATGTGGTGAGTGGGACAAGTCCACTCACATTGTCACGGGTGGGTGGCAAGTTCACCACCTCCATTGTCGCCTTAGGGATGGGGACGACGCCATCTTGTGTGGTAGTCGGCGGCAAGGTGCCGAACTGAAGTGACACCAAATTAGCTGACACCGTCTTTTCTTCGTAGTCGACGTAGATTACATCCGCATTGATCATGCGCTGGATGTAATTTTTGAGGACGTAGCAGTCCTTGGTCGGGTGTCCGACAAACCGATGGTAGTGACAGTACCTCGGGTTGTCCACTTTCCCGACTTCATCGGGCCGCTTCGGGTCCGGAAGCTTGATCTTGTCACCCTGCTTCAGTATCTCAAAGAGTTGCAGGGTGTCGTCATCATTGAATGAATAAACCTCCTTGGGTCTCGGTGCCAGTGGAGGCTTTTGAGTAGGCGCAGATGCGCCCTTCGAGGCATTAACAGTCAATGCCTGTTTCCCCTTTGTTTCTCGTCCGGAGTTGTTGATTGCGGACTTTTTCCCCTTATCGTCAAAGGCGGGGAAGCTAACACCCAGAAGACGTGCATTGGCCGCCTTCTTCTCTGCAGCTTCAGCTTCGATGATTAGGGAGCTCCAGTCGGGAGGGGGAGTAGAGTTAAGCCAGAGCTTTACTGCAGGCAGCATGTTCATACTGCAAGCGGAGAGAAGCGCATGCTCTGGCATGCCTGGAGGTAGCCTGAAGCAGGCCTGACGGAAGCGTTCGATGAATGCCCGAACCGTTTCCTTGTCCTTCTGGCGTATCTCAATGAGAGACGCCATCGTCATGTCCTTTCCACCGTCGTAGAAGCGGTCGAGGAAGAGGCGTGTCAGGTCGTCGAAGGACGATATGGAATTATCGGGGAGGCTGCAGTACCAGTCATACGCCACCCCTTTCAGGGCCCCAACAAAGATGCTGGTGAGGAGCGCGTCCTCCTTCGGAAGATGCCCTATCTGCGACTGGAAGTACGTCAGGTACCGTCGTGGAGAGTCCTTCCCGTCATACGGCGTGAGTGTTTGTGGTTTATACTTTGGGGGATAAACCACCTTGTTCCACTCAAGGGGATAAGGCTGGGGAATGCCCATCTTCTGGCGCTCCTCCTGCCTGTTCTTGGACTCGAAGCGCTCCCGCAGATCTTTGATCATTTCGACCACGTCCTCCGTGGAGCTAGGAGTCGGGGAAGGAGGTACCACCTGGAGTGGAGCGTTTGAGGGCTCCGACGTCCGGGGTGCTTCTGTGTCTGAGGGTGTCCGTTGGAGGGGCACACTCGACTCTCCATTGGCTCCTGGGTCGGGACCGTTTGAAGGTGTCCTGATCAAGGCCGACCGCATCTCAAACACTGATTGAGTCAGTGCTTGCATTGAGGCAGAGAGGGTTTTGAGTCCTCCCTCTAGCGAGTCTATGCGCTGGACAATGTCCTGTGGCGGCGCATCAGTCTCAAGATCACCCCCGGTCATGTATACTGTCATGACACGGCCGGAAGTGGATGGATCAGTTGAGGCTTCGCTCTCAGCCTCGCTCTCATGTGGGGGAGTCACTTCTCCTGGTGTTTGGCCACCCCCAGCTACATTCTGGAGTTCGTCTTCGACAGGCGCATCTGCAAGGGCCTGACTGCCCTCAGCTCTGTCTTGAAGGGCCTCTTCGTTTCCAGCACTACCCCCGACGGTGTCCTGGAGGACATCGTCATTTTGAGGGGCTTCAGGGAGGCCATCTTCGCCTTGATAAAGATCTGCCGCAGCTGTGCTTTGGACATCTTCGTCTTCGGAAGGAGGCTCGACAAGGGTCTGGCTACCCCCAGCTTCCTCCAAGAACTTCTTCCTCGACCGAGTGCCTTCGAACACTCCAGAGGTCGAGACAGCTGCCTCGGTTTTCCTCGGCTGGCTTTTGGATGAAGACGAGGAATTGGCAGTCGTCTTCCGGACAGATGAGGAGTTGGAGATCACGTTGCATGAAGCAACCTTTAGGTCCTCTTCTGCTGACACCTTCGTCCCAAGGCGATGTCGGAGGGGTGTCGATGATTGTAGCCGTTGGAAGACCGACTGCTTTGGCGGTACTGCCGTCTTGCAACAGCAGTTGATGGTGACCACTGCACAAGTGTGCCCCGTGAGAGGCGCATCGTGCTTATTGGTCAACTCTCCTGACCGGCGCTTATGAGTGACCACGTTGCGCAGGTCATTGGAGGGGAGTGCTACCCTCACACCCCTCTCAGGCGCATGGCAGGGCCAAGCGCCGGGGTGGTCGGGTGAGTACTGCGCCCCCTGATCTAATACCAAGCAGGCATCACGATCAGTAGTGGGGGAACCACAGCATTTGAAGTGACTTGAACGGACCTCAAACGCACAACCAGAGGAGGCGCGGGAGTTCAAGACCACTGAGTTTGCCTCTCTCGGCTTGGTTGTGCACGCAGTGAATGCGCCCAAGCGAGATGAGGACTTTGAAGGTCGACTCGTTGTCGGTGCAGAAGCACTTGAGTCAACCTTGTACAGCTTGCCATCGGCAGTGCGCGTGATCGTAAGCGCGTGCCTCTGGCCGGCTGCTGGCCTAGCACGTTTGTGGCGCATGGCCCGTGCCGCCTTGGATTTCTTCATACCAGCCCGCTGGGGCGCATAGTACTCAGCATCCAAATTCTCCTCGCCATTACAGCGAGTGAGTCTGTCAAAGACAGAGGCTCTTTGTGGCGCATCAGAAGTGACGCGCGGGGCATTGGCTGCGCCCCTGCTCCGTCGACGTATCTTCCTCGCCTGAGAGGAAGATGGCTGGGGAACGTGGTCAGCCGCACGCTTCCCCGAGAGATGCGCTGCATCAGCGGGCGCACCTTGACTGCTGAGGACGTCAGCAGGAAGGGAAGGCTGGACGGGCGCATCCCCTTCAACGGTGGTGCCCGAGGCGTCGACTTTGCGCACCCAGACTGCGCAGGTCTTCTTCGGCTTCGACAGCCGCTTCGAAGGACTCGCACTTCCTTCAGAAATGAACTCCTCGTACGCCTGTTGATTGAGGCGCACTACCAGCATCTTGTGGGAGGAGCCCACCTTCACGTCGTCGGCTTGTGACACAACCTTCTCGGTAGAGGAGAAAGAAGTCCCCAGCAGAGTCGCCAGCTTGTTTGCCATTAAAATTGTTTTGATTGAAATCTTAATACAAACAGAACAGTGATACAATATAGGACTTAGATGTAGTCCTAAGAGTACACTTTTGTTTAAGCTGGGTCCTTAGTGCCAATGGAGCGAGTGGTAATGCGTTGACTCCGTTGACCGGCTGACGACGGTTATCGGTTCTCTGAAGGTGTTGATTGCTCTGGGTGCTGGAGCTTGCTGAGAGGAGGAAGACGTTGAGTGTCTAGAACTGCCTCTCGGTGATTCTCTGTTGTCGATTCTCTCTGTGTTGTGAGTCTTCTGTTCTGAGTCTCTGTCCCCGTGTGAAGGAGATGATCCTTCTATTTATAGTTTTGCAGGCTGGCTGCTCATGCGCGCATGCAGGATGCGTCGGTGTGGGGACGCCACGTGGAGGTTGCTGATGGAGGCGCACGGATGCTGCGCCCTGATCGAGGGGGAGAACTATTCATACTGCTGTTGTGAGCCGGCACGTAGCAGAGAGAAGATCTTTCCGTTGCTGAAATCTTGGATGAGTTGAGTCAAAAGACACGTGTCGTCGACTCATGGTTCGAAGATCTCGGATTTGGTGGAGAGAAGTGATCTGGTGAGCTGCGCCTCGGATTGGGCGCAGGAGGAGGCTACGGCTCATAACCTTTAGGAGTTACAAACCATTTGGGACGTATGGCTTTTGAGGCGCATACTGATTTGGACGCATGGCCGTAGAGGCGCATGCTGATGGTGGAGTGGCCACGTGGCAGTAGCCGTCGAAATAAAGTCATGATGATGCTGACGTTGCCGACGCTTCGTTTTCTGAATAAAGCTGTCAACTGTTCAGACTTTGGGAGGCGTGCTGCCAACTCTGTCAGTTCAGCATTTAATGTTGGTGACGTTCGATGGACAGCTGAGTGGGCGCGTCGGTTGGCGTTCCACTCGGTATGGGGATGTGTGAGGGCACACCCTCTGTAATGCGCCGAGTACTGTAGGGCGCGTCTGTGTGATGCGCCTGATGCCGAAGGGCGCGTCCGTGTGATGCGCTGTCTGGCTGGCGCATCGGACATGTCTTTTAATGATGCGGCTGTCTCGCTCTTCGAGTGCTATAAATAGCCGTTTGGCTGAATTCGAGGCGTCCGGTTCATCCATTTAATGTAAATTCATTACACGGAATTCGGAGGGCCATCCACTTGGCGCGTGGGTTTGATCTGCCCGGCCTATAAATAGTGGCATAGAGAGAAGATTTGCTTCTCATTCCCTCACGTACTTCCAACACGAACTTGAACATGCGGGTGCATTCTATTGACGAAGTGCTCCCGAGGGTGAAGATGAGACGTTGTGTTGTCTTCGATGCTCTTGAAGGTGACTGTTACATCCAAAAGACGGAGTCGAGGGCTTCCGCGGCAGGCGGAAGGTGCCTGTTGCATCCAAAGATAGGGATGCTCGGGCCTTGTCCCCGTTATTCCGGAAGAGCCGTAGATCGGAATGGCGGTGCTAGGCTCTCTCTTCCTTCAAAGTGGGGTTTCCCCACTTTGATCGTGTTGAAAGCTGCTCCTTTAGCCGCGGTTTCGATCACGGTCTTCCTTCGGCTTTGGAGGCTCTTTCGAAGCCTCCCCTGGCCACAGCATTTGCGGTGCTCTTCTCTTCCTTGGTTCCAGCCAGAGGGTTAAATGCTTTGCTTGGCGAAGCACTTATCAGGTGAGCCTGGCTGGAAGAGCGGCACATAACTGGGCTCTGCTCGGCCGGGTGAGCCTGGCTGGAAGAATTTGGCTGAAGGGATGCGCATAGCTGGGCTGCTGAAGACACAACTGAGCTGGATGCACATGACTGAGCTGCTGAAGATATGGTGGGATGCGCCTGGTTGGAGGCGCATGATGTCTGCTGCGCCTGACTGACAGCGCATGGTGACTGGCAGCGCATGATGACTGCTGCGCCTAACTGGAGGCGCATGGTGGCCGCTGGCTGTAGACTTAGGATCTTTCCTTTGTAGAAATTCTCCTTTGTACAACCTTTTCTAGACATGTAATAGACTTTTATATATAAATAAAAAGTCCTTCTTCAAATGTCCATGGTTATTGACTTTGCTGTGAAGTGTTCTGTGCGAGTCCTGGCGCATGTAGTGTCTGGCGCAAGGTCTTTATGGTTGTAAAATTTCATGCTTCTACAGACATTACTAAGGACCCATTCCGTCCAAAGGAGGACGACGAAGAGATGTTGAGTCCTGAGTGCTCTTATCTGGGTGCAATAGGCACTTTATTTTACTTGGCCCAATATACTAGACCGGACATCTCGTTTGCTGTGAATTGTCTAGCTCGACACAGCACCGCGCCAACACGCCGTCATTGGAATGGCATAAAAGACATTTTTCGCTACCTTAAGGGTACTACGGACTTGGGCTTGTTCTATCCCTACGCGGTTTTGAGTGAGTCCAACGCTCTTGGCACTCGAAACAACGCGACCCTTGTTGGCTACGCCGATGCGGGATACTTATCTGATCCGCACAAGGGGCGTTCCCAATCTGGTTATGTCTTTACCATTGGGAACACGAAGATTTTTTGGAGGTCTCGCAAACAGACCTTAGTGGCTACTTCAACGAACCACTCTGAGCTACTCGCGCTTTATGAGGCGACTAGAGAGTGTGTATGGCTTCGAGCTGTTATTGGCTATATTCGAAGTACATGTGATCTTCCATATGATCCAGATGAACCTGTTGTCGTCTATGAGGACAATACCGCTGTTATTGATCAAGCGAAACATGGTTACATCAAAGGGGATGCTACCAAGCACATATCGCCCAAGTTATTCTTTACACATGAACAACAAGCGCTTCAGAAGATTGAAGTGCAACACATTGGATCAGAGAATAACCGTGCAGACTTGTTCACCAAGTCACTGCCAAAACACTCGTTCCAGAAACATGTCAGAGCGATTGGACTTAGGAAGCTTTCAGAGCTAGCCTAAGTGAAACATGTTTTCCGCACCCTGTTGTGTGCATGTGAGGGGGAGCGCCCCAACGAGCGCCTCCAAACGCCCTGTTGTGCGTATATCCCGCGTCCTGTCGAGTGCGAGTGAAAAGGGGAGCATCCTGATGTATGCTTGTGTACTCTTTTTTTCTTAGACCAAGTTTTTTCCTATTGGGTTTTCCTTGGCAAGGTTTTTAACGAGACACATTTCAAATCTCTTATTCACTAAGGACTATTGTGATCAGGGGGAGTATCCAGTGTATACTTCTAAACCATCGTGTACTCTTTTGTCCTTCGATCAGCGGTTTTTTCCACTGGGTTTTTCCTGACAAGGTTTTGATGAGGCACCTTTGCAATGGTTAAGTTTACCCCCATCACACTGACCTGTGTGTACTCTTTTGTCCTTCGACCAAAGTTTTTTTTCCCACTGGATTTTCTTTGGCAAGGTTTTGACGAGACACAAGTAGATGGTCAAACTTGAAGGTGCAAGCTACAGACAGACGAAGAAACTCAGAGATGTTTACAAGCAGAATTTCTGGAGAGCCAAGGGGGAGTGTTGTAACTCATATGGCTTCCTTGTAACCTACATGACCTTTGGCCCTTCATTTCTTCATAACCCCCAACCTCTCTCCCTATATAAAGAGAGGATGAAATAGCTTGTAAGAGGCACTTGTGTGGTTGATAATATACGAGAAAGCTTCGTCTCCGTGTGTTTGAGCTTTTGTCTTACAATAATTATTTATTTTTTGTTAATATTTTTTTACACGTGGATATTACTAGTTTGATATAAAAAGCGGGCCTATCGCATGTCGTTAGTTAGAGTTGTTGTTGCTGACTCTATTAATGACTCGCTAATCTAAATGGCATTGTGTAATACGTCTGGGAATATATGTTAGCTGGTTAACGTGACCAATAATATATTCTGAACACTTTTTGTTCTGTACTTGTAGTCGCGTGAAGCTTCCTCCCATGTTTCCAAACTTTCTGCGAGTCTCTCAGCCTAATTTGTTGTGTCATTGCATATTTGGACCTGTATTGTTTTCTTCTTTTGTTTTGATCTAGTTTTGTCGGACTTGCTCGATAGCAACTTAAAATGTAACCATTCTAATGCCTCTCTCGATCGGTGATTTCAAGAACCTGGGGATGTGTCGAGAAGATAATAGGGTTCATGTAATTTGGGGATTCACTCTGCGGATAATTACGATCTGGACAGTAGTCAAAGTTTATTATAGTCATTCTAAACATGTACAAATTGTACGATCGTACAAAATAACAAAAACGAGAAGGTCTCAATTTTTTTTAACTTTCATATGTGAGATTCTTATTGATAGATTTATGCCTTATAGGTAGATTTATGCCTCCCTATCTTTCAGAAATAAGATTTAGGTCTTCTCATTCTTTAGAAACAACAGTAAAAAGGTCCTTAAAATATAAGAATAATATTATTTTTTTTAGAGTGTTTTAAAAAAAAAATAGTATTTGTAAAGAATTCTTATAATGTCAGGAAAGTTCCAAAACATAATACTAAACACGTATTCCAATCTCTTATAGTAAACTTTGATTAACAAACTTTCTCTCTCTCTCTCTTAGAGTAAACTTTCATGCTATTGCTAGTCGAAAAGAATTTAACTACAAAAGCTCAAAATAAAATTTTGATACATGAAAGTGTATTTATTTTTCTATTTGGTTTCTTGAAAAAAATTAAGAAATATTATGCATATAATCCAACAAATTTTATTGACCAAATTAAAAAAAAAATAATAATAACTCATGAGTTTCTTTGCGATTTTTTAGTTGGAAAATGTCCAATTTTACTGTCGATTTGGTACGGGTGATGGGTGGTATGTACGTGAACCACCGCCCCACTGGTTCTATAATAAATTAATTTTTTTAAAGTAGGAATTAAAGTACAAGGATTAGCAAAGGATACTAAGTGAGTCCCAGAACAAAGCTTCCTTTCAAATATGCGCAGGAAGTGGTTAGACGTTACGTACATTATATCCCAACTTGGGACTGAAGGAAAGTACAAAAAAATTACTATGATGTAAAAGTAATCATAATGGCACTTTTCATGCTTGTGGAGTCTAGTGTGGAGTAGTGTAGTAGACTAGTAAAAACATGGTGGACACAATATAAGACAAATGAGAGAGACTGATCATACTTCAAAATACGAAGACATAGTCTCATATATGCAGCAGTTGCTTAGTGCTTACTGTTGGAAATTTACTTCAAAACTTCGGATTAAAATCTGCAAAAAAATAAATTAAATTAAAGTTACCGGCCTCCGGAGAAGTCGCGCACGAAGCACTGCCCTAAGAGTTAGTTCGGGTATATTTGCAGACTGGATCCGAACGCCCCTAGTGGTAAAATTTCCGCTCCACCGGAATCTCGTTGCCGCACACGACGTCGAGAGAATGACCCCGACTTAGCTCCGCCCAGAGCAACAAATGAAGAACAATATTTCAAGAGGGAAGAGAATTTGAAAGAGAGAAAGAGAGCTTTTGCAATGATCTTTTTTTTCATGTAAAAGAGAGGAGGAGGAAACCTCATTATATAGGCTATTTGCCAAAGGATGGAATAATGAGGATATTAAAATAGTATATTAAATTTTAACGTTACAAAAATTGTAGCACATGATAAATATGTGATACATTGAATCTGGACATGATTCAAACATTCAAAAATTTATAGAATTGTAACGGTTGAAAATAAATGATGAGAAAATTTGTTTTTGTAATTAGTAGCAATAGCTACAACAATTCCCCCCCCCCCCCCCCCCCCCCCCCCCCCCCCAAAAAAAAAAAAAAAACCAAGTTCCGAAATAATAGAGGAAAGAAACGAAAGAGGAAAGTTAAAGGTGAGAAAGATTTCTGGACAGTTGAATACTATGCATAAATGAGATGGACTACAGCCTTGAATCTCACGTAGTGACTATTGTCTTTGTCTGAAGAAGAACTTGATGGACTACGCCTTGAATCAGTCTTCTTGAAACCGACTCAGAAATTAGCACACATAGTACGCTAGAGGTACTTGGGTCTATCGGGTGGCGCATTTGGTTGGCCATGCGCACTTTTACACATTCATGAGAGTTGTCTAGGATCGTCCTGTCCTATAGTCGCGGCCATCACGACCACTCATATAGGTAAGTCCTCAAGGGTTGGTGATAGAAATCAACCTTGCATATCATGCTTGGACTTATTAAGAGTTTTTAAAACTCACCCTATCCATATCACAAAAGGAACACTGTCACCATAGGGATGGGGTATGAATGTACACATGTACAGCCTCCTGGGCTTTTATTTTAAAGAGAATTTAATCTCAGGTCAGTGTTCCATAATAGTCACCTAGTCCAGCTTGTTTCTACCCATTGAACCGGCTTCTTGGGATCTCCAGTCAGACTCGGTTGGGTTGCCACTGCTGGTGACTATACTATGGGCTTAACCCCATCCCCCTCGATGATTCTAGGATCAATGTCCTAGACAGATCCTTCGTCAAGTGGTCTACAAGGTTCTTTTCTGACTTTATATAGTCAAGAACCACATATTGCCCAATAGGCTCTTTATTGACTTGAAGCGCAGCTGCAGGTGCCTGTTCACCATAGCATTCACAGAATCATGCTTTAGTAGTTCTATAACAGATTTATTATCACAATTTATAGAAATTGCAGGAATATGATGAACATAAACAGGTATATGCATAATAAGATTTCTGAGCCACTCGGCTTCTGTACAGGTAGTATCCAAAGCTATCATTTCAGAGTCCATTGTACTTCTGGCTATGATAGTTTGTTTACATGATCCCCAGGAGATTGCAGCTCCTGCTAGAGTAAAAATATATCCAGTAGTGAATTTCACATCATGTGAATCAGTTACCCAATTTGCATCGGAGTAACCTTCTATGATATCAGGGTGTCTAGTATAATGAAGTTTATAATCTAAAGTTCCCTTAAGATATCTAAATACTCTGTCTAATGCAGTCCAGTGTGACTGATTTGGGTTACTAGTATATCTACTTAGTCTCCCAATAGCAAATGCAATATCAGGTCTGGTCCTATTTATAATGTACATAAGGGACCCAATCATTTGTGAATATCTATGTTGTTCTATAGGTGATCCTTTATTCTTCTTGAGAACAACATTACTGTCATAAGGGTTAAGGGCAGGTTTTTTGTCAAAATACTCAAACTTCCTTAGCATTTTCTCAATTGAATGTGCTAAGGATAGAGTATAGCCCTCTTTCCTTTTTGACACTTGCATTCCTAGGATCAGATTTGCCTCATCTAAGTCTTTCATATCAAATTGGTTAGATAAATAATTCTTAGTGTTATTTATCATTTCCAGTGAAGATCCTAGAATAAGGATATCATCAACATACAAGCATAAAATAACACAACTTTCTTTTGTATTTTTAGAATACAAACATTTGTCATATTCATTTGGCACAAAACCAAATTCTATAATGACTTTGTCAAATTTGTTGTGCCATTGCTTGGGAGCTTGCTTTAGGCCATAAAGAGATTTTACTAATCTACAAACTTTGTTTTTTTGGCCTTTAGCAATAAAATCTTCAGGTTGTTCCATATATATTTCTTTCTCTAAATCTCCATTTAGAAATGCTGTATTTACATCCATTTGATGAATCAGCAAATCATAAATGGAAGCTAAGGCTAGGAGGGTTCTAATAGAAGAAATCCTAGCAACAGGAGAATAGGTATCAAAGTAATCTAATCCTTTTTTCTGGGTAAAACCTTTGGCTACTAATCTAGCCTTATATTTCTCTATGGTACCATCGGCTCTAAGTTTTTTCTTAAAGATCCACTTACAACCTATGTGTTTGCTGCCTAAAGGAAGATCTGCTAAAAACCAAGTATTGTTCTCCATGATGGAATTGTACTCATTGTTAATAGCTTCTTTCCAGAAAGGGACATCGGGAGAGGATATGGCTTCTTCATAAGTTGAGGGATCACCCTCTATCAAAAATGTGAAAAATCCTTCTCCTAGGTTCTTTTCAATACTTTCTCTTTTACTCCTTCTAGATTCTATGACTTGTTCAGGTTGAGAACTAGGTACTAGATCATGAGAACTAGTAGAAGAAATGAGAGAAAGGTTAGAGGAAGATGAAGGGGTTCTATCCTTGAAGGGAAAAATATTCTCAAAGTAAACTGCATCTCTAGCTTCAATGATTGTGTTATTAGAGATTTCATTTACTTCAGAATGGGTTACAAGAAATCTATTGGCATTACTATCTAGGGCATATCCTATGAATACATCATCTACAGTCTTAGGTCCTATCTTCCTCTTTTTGGGTTCAGAAATTCTTACTTTAGCTAGACATCCCCAAACTTTGAGGTAATCAATTCTAGGGGTTCGACCTTTCCATAACTCATATGGGGTCTTATCATTAGTCTTACTGGGTATCCTATTAAGAATATAACAGGCTGACAATAAGGCTTCTCCCCAAAGATTGTCAGGGGCACCTGAGCTGAGAAGCATGGCATTGACCATGTCTAACAGAGTACGATTCTTTCTTTCAGCAACTCCGTTGGACTGTGGTGAATAAGGAGCAGTTACCTCATGAATAATTCCATATTCTTCACAGAAGTTAGTCATTTCATTTGAGGTATACTCTCCACCACGATCTGATCTAAGGATCTTAATCTTCCTATCCAACTGGTTCTTAGCTTCAGATTTATAGACATTGAATCTGTCTAGAACTTCATCTTTGGTCTTAAGGAGGTAGGTGTAACAATACTTTGAATGGTCATCTATAAAAGTTATAAAGTATTTCCTACCGCCTCGGGTCAAGACCCTATTGAAATCACAAACATCACTATGGATAAGTTCTAGGAGTTCAGAATCTCTATAGACAGATTTGAAAGGTAATCTAGTATGTTTGGCTTGAACACAAATCTCACATTTGTGTTCATCATCTATAGGAGTCTTAGGGATAATATCTAAGTTCATCATCCTTTTAATAGATCCTAAGTTCACATGACCTAGTCTACCATGCCAAACATTTGATGATTCAACATTTGCAACAAAAGAAGGATTAGAACTTTATTCATAGTACTTAAAACAAAAAGTCCATCTTTCACAAATCCTTTTCCAATAAACAGATCATTCTTAGAGAAAATACTTTATTTGCCTCCATTACAATTTTGTACCCTGAGGCTACAAGGAGGGATCCACTAACAAGGTTTCTTCTGACAGACGGCACATGAAGCACATCATGGAGAGGTAGAATTTTTCCTGATGTCATCTTCAGATCTATTCTTCCTCTTCCCACAACTTGTGCCGTTGAGCCATCTCCTAGGGTTACGCCTCCTCCACCTGATTCCTGATAGGTTGAAAAACAGGAGAGATCAAATGAAACGTGAACATTAGCTCCAGAATCCAATCACCAATCATCAGAATGGAAAGACAGGTTTACTACAGGTTGGAAGCTTACAGACCTGACGGAGCTAGAAGACCCATTCAGAATCATGTTAGCCTCTGGCTTGCCTTTTCCTTTGAAGGAGTTCTGGATAGGTTCTTTCTTCCTTTGGAAGCAGTTGATGGCTGTATGGTTGGTTCTACCACACATAAAACAAAATCTTCTTTGATCCTGAGTCTGACCAAAGGTTCTAGGTTTTTGGGGTTGAGGGTTTTGGTGGTGATGGTTTTGGTGATGATGGTTTTGGTGAGAATGGATTTGATGATGATGGTTTTGGTGATGAGGTTGAAAACTTTGCTTCTTTTTGAAGGAGTTTTTCTTGGATTTGAGATGGTTGTTTGATTTAGGTTTTTCATGACTTTCTACAAGGTTTACCTTAGCTGTGGCATTTGACCTAGCTTTGGTCTTGGACCTATATTGCTCTTCAGTTCTAATTCTCTGTAGAGCTTGAGAGTACGTAATAGATACTTATAGATGTAGAAGGTCCTTTGCCACTTTAGACCAGGAAGGAGGGAGTTTATCTATCAAGCATCCTATTTTGTGCTCAGTAGAAAAAAAAGTTCCCTTGGCTTGAACCTGCCAAAGGTGTTTTTGGAACTCATGGATTTGGTCATGATAGGTTTGTTATCTACCATGACATATTAGTTGAATGTGGTGGAATTGAATCTATCAATTCCAGCATCATCACAACCATACTCATCTTCCAAAGCATCCCATAGTTCTTTAGCGCTTTTATATTCAAAAAATATGTCGTAGAGAGACTCAGACATAGCGCTTAAGATTCTGTGGAAGCAATGGTAGTCTATATCCTTAGGGGTCTTGGGTTTGGTAGAAGAGGAGGACTTGGAAACCCCTACGTCAGACTCAGTCTCATCAGAATCATTTGAGATGTGTGTGGACCCATCAATGGCTGAAATCAGGCCTAAGGTGGTAAGCCAAAATTTCATCTGGCTCTGCCACTTCTTAAAATATGTGCCATTGAATTTTGCAGGCTTTGCAGAAAAAAATCTCTTTCTTGGAAGTCATATTTCTAAGGTCTGAAAAAATTATATTTACTCAATAAGATGGTTTTTTAGCTAAAATTAACAATTAAAATAATTTTAGTAATAAACCTTTAAATTTTTAGTTTTTCAAGTTTTGATAAGGTTGGGTTAGCTGTAGGAGCCGGATCCCAGCAAGCGGAGGTTCACTAGGAACTCTTAAGTACCGGTCGCTTAGACGATATTTCGCCTTGTTGACAGAAGGGCCCTTTCGGCTTGTTCTCAAACAAATCTTAACTTTAGAACTTTAAAAATAAAGTATTTTTTTTACTAAATTAATTAATTGTTTGATTTAGCCTAAATTAAAATATTGAGTAAAATGAAAACTAGTATTGAAAAATGTACTAACACAATAATATTTGTCTAAGATGTCAATTTAACAAATAATGACAATGAACGAATATTAATTGATATGTGAAATATAATTGATATGTCAAATAATGACAATGAACAAATAATAAATTATGTAACAAATAATATTAAATGAGAGACAAAATTTGTTAAGAAACTTGTTGTGTAAAAAATTCTAACAGAAGCTTTTAAAGCAAATGGTGTAACAAATAAATGAGAGACAAATATTAATAGAATATTCAATGAGAGACAAATATTAAAGCTTTTAAAGCAATATTAAATGAGAGACAAATAATATTGAATTGATATGTAAACAGTAACAATATTAAAGCAATATTAAACAGTAACAAAATATTGAATTGATATGTAAACAGAAACAAATAATTTGATATGTGAACAGTAACAAATATTGAATTTTTTTTCCCCTTTCCGCTAACAGTAACAGTATTGAAGCTTTTTTTTCCGCTAACACTAACACTAACGGTAACAAATAATTTTTTTTTCTTTCCACTAACACTAACAGTAAACAGTAACAAATATCTTTTTTCTTCTTTCCGCTAACACTAACAGTAAATAGTAACAAATATTAAAGCTTTTCCTTAAGGAAGACAAATAATTAATTTGTAAAACTGATGTAACTCTTAGATTGTTGGAAATTTACTTCAAAACTTCGGATTAAAATCTGCAAGAAAATAAATTAAATTAAAGTTACCGGCCTCCGGGAAAGTCGCGCACGAAGCACTGCCCTAAGAGTTAGTTCGGGTCTATGTGCAGACTGGATCCGAACGCCCCTAGTGGTAAAATCTCCGCTCCACCGGAATCTCGTTGCCGCAGACGACGTCGAGAGAATGACCCCGACTTAGCTCCGCCCAGAGCAACAAATGAAGAACAGTATTTCAAGAGGGAAGAAAATTTGAAAGAGGGAGAGAGAGCTTTCGCAATGATCTTTTTTTTTCATGTAAAAGAGAGGAGGAAGAAACCTCATTATATAGGCTATTTGCCAAAGGATGGAATAATGAGGATATTAAAATAGTCTATTAAATTTTAACGTTACAAAAATTGTAGCACATGATAAAAATGTGATACATTGAATCTGGACATGATTCAAACATTCAAAAATTTATAGAATTGTAACGGTTGAAAATAAATGATGAGAAAATTTGTTTTTTGTAATTAGTAGCAATAGCTACAACACTTACAATGTAAAAGATATATCGAAAATTTTCAACAATGAAGATATTAATCAACAAATTCAGAATATATATGTGCAATCGAAGAAGAGTACATAATCGTTTAGATCATGAATTATTTTACTTTTTGTAAGACATGCTGTACCAAGTTTAGACCGTGGCTATAATAGCCACCCACCCATCCGGACGGTATATGTAGGGTTGAGCATTATTCAATTTTGGACCAAAAATCAAACAGAATAAAAGATGGTCCGGTTTCCAAAAAAAAAAAATCAGTTCTCTTTGGATTTCAATACTAAAATTTCTTATTAGGTTTTGGTTATGGTTTTAATTTTGGGTTTCTATTTTTGGCCAAAAACTGAATATATATATATATATATATATATATATATATATATATATATATATATATATATATATGTGTGTGTGTGTGTGTGTGTGTGTGTGTGTGTGTGTGTGTGTGTGTGTGTGTGTGTGTGTGTCAAGGACCTCTAGCTCAAGTTAGGGGTGAGCATTATTCGGTTTTGGACCGAAAATTGAACCGAACCGAATAGAATAAGAGATTCGGTTCGGTTTCAATTTTCAAAATACAAAAATTTCTTATTCGGTTTCGGTTTTGGGTTTCGGTTTTGGGTTTCGGTCTAAATCCGAAAACCGAATAAGAACTATACAATTATATAAATTATCCCAATTTAAAAATGTGTATATTTTGAGAACAACAATTTTATATATGCGTTTTGGATTACAACTTTGATAATTTAATATCTAGTTCAACTTTGTGTGCAACTTTGAACTTCAACACATGTATGTATAAAAATTATACTTTTTAATATAATTTGACCATGATCTGAACTTTGGGTCCGACCCACTAATTCCAACCGAACAAACTGAATAAACCAAATTCATTATCCGGTTCGGTTCGATTTTGATTTTGGTTAATTCGTTTCGATTTTGAAGTTTTAGAACTTCGGTTTATTCGATTTTGTCTAATTCAATTCGGTTGAAACCGAATAAACCTAATGCTCACCCCTAGCTCAAGTGGTCAAAGTAAGACACATCCTCCCAAGAGGTTGCAGGTTCGAGCAACTGGAAAAGCATATTTAATTTCCTGTGGGATTATAAATTTGAGTGTGGTGCGGATGCGGTGCGATACAAGTGCAGATGAGGGTCTTCGAGCTTGGAGTGTGGCCTTCGGGCCGAGTTGGTGCAGGCCTTTGGACCGAGTTTGTAGTTGGCCTTCGGGCCAGGAGTCAGTAACACAATTACCTATTCGTAGAATAGTGGCATGAGTACAAACGAGTGATTATAATCGAAATATGGTGTAGAATATTGGTGATCCTAACCAAAACAAGGTATAGAAGTTGCTTAGCATATCAAAAGTCCATCGCAGGGGTACCTTGCAAAAGTTCCGCCCTCACTGCACCATCGGATCGGGAGGTCCATGTGGGGCCCGGACGCGTGTCTGCTCGATCCAACAATCGAGGACGAAGGAGCTCCCGTGGGACTCCGCTGATGGCCCATGAGATTGGGTTGCCCTATCCAAAACTAATTTTGGTTCTCTTGACCTTTATTGTAGGCCGATTCTCGAGGCTCATCTGCGATACCGACCTTTATTGGGATCATGCTAAGCCTGGAATTGTCCTAAGCAGAGGAGGGTTGTTCAAGCCCGAAGTCTTATCTTACATAGCTCTGAGTCGGTCACACACACACACACACACACACACACACACACACACACACACACACACACATATATATATATATATATATATATATATATATATGAAAAATTTATGAAATGTCCAAAAATAACATTTTGATACTTCCTCTTCTTCCATACGCAGCTCAATTTGGAATCTAGGTTTTCTCCTCCAAAATCTTCAAACCTTACTTCAAAAACTCGTCGAAAAATTTCGTAAAGACGGACAAACGGTAAAACTATTAAAACGGAGGTCTAAACATCATTCTTTCGCGATTCTAAAATTTTGGAAGGCCGACTAACAAAAAAATAGTTAATCTCCGGCTCCTTGGAAATACGCTCCTTTTGCGACAAACCGGACCTCGTTTTGACCTCCCAGTCAAAAGTTATGGCCCTTCAAAGTTTCAACTGGACATAAAATACAGGAGAATGATCATTCTCCGTGGTAATATCACGAAGAATGGTCATTCTCCGTGCTAAAACCACGAAGAATGGCCATTCTCCTTGTTAAATTGACAAAGAATAGCCATTCTCCGTGTTAGATTGACAAAAAATGTCCATTCTCCGTGCTAAAACCACGGAGAATGGCCATTCTTCTTGTTGAATTGACAAAGAATAGCCATTCTCCGTGTTAAAATGACGGAGAATGACCATTCTTAGTCATTTTATCATGGAGCCATTCTCCGTCATTTTAACACGGAGAATGGCCATTCTCCGTTGTTTTAACACTAGAATGACCATTCTTTGTGGTTTTAACACGGAGAATAGCCATTCTCCATCATTTTGACACGAAGAATGGCCATTCTTCGTGGTTTTAGCACGAAAAAATGGCCATTCTTCGTGATTTTAACACGGAGAATAGCTATTCTCCGTCATTTTAACACGGAAAATGGTCACTATTCATGTTAAAATCACGAAAAATGGTCATTATCCATGTTAAAATCACGGAGAATGAAGGAGAACAGTTGACAGAAACCTAAAACCTTTTTTTTTGTGAAAAAAAATTTGTCATGAACAAAAATTCAAGAATTTTGGTTCTTCTTTCAAAACGATGCTAACTCTTATGGAAAAGAAGAAGAAGATCCTCTCTCCACAATTGCCCTAATCGTCGAAAAACTTCAAATCTCTCTAGGATGATGATGATGATGATGATGATGATGATGAGCGATGATCGGAGTTCGACTGAAAAAAAAGCACAGTGAACTACGAACGATTTTTGTGATCTCCGCTGAAGATGAGAGCAATGAAATTCAGATCTCTCGTGAAGAAGACGAAAATTGCAATCCAAATATGAGTTTGTGCGAGTATTATAAAGATGACAATTTTGTAAATACAGAGCATCTAAAGGAAATCTTGTAATATTAAACGTGAAAATATATAATTGTGAACATTTTATAAAATCCATCCAGCGGGTGAATTTTTTCATGCAAACCAACTCCGAAATTGGATTTTCTCAGCAATTTTCATATATATATATATATATATATATATATATATATATATATATATATCTATATATTGCACGGACTCGAGTCCATTCCACCGCGTCCCCCTGAGCATATAGCTATAATAAATAGTCCACTATGCTGTATAATACAGATGTATTTAGAGATACGGACGAATATGTTGGGGTTTTTGGCCTTTTCTTTAGAAATTTTAGTCCCACATCGGACAGACCAAAGAAGTTGTATCTCTATATATTAGCTATGCTAGTTTGAGATGCACATGTGGTGTGGAGGTGCACATGGGTGTGCCATGTGGGATTATTTTTCTAATAAAAAAGGCTAAATCAACAATTAAAAGCATTAATGCTTTTTGCTCTTGGAAAATTTATTTTCATGGGAGCTAAGCCCCGTAGGGGCTTAGCGACTCGGACTCGGACTCGGACTCGGACTCGGGCTCGGGCTCATGGGCTCATGAGGCGTAATGTGGCATTTTGTTGGCGCACTTTACACTTAGTACGTCAGCATCGTCGCTAGGCGCATAGTGTGCTTTAGTTGCGCTCGTTGCGCGGCCACGTTGCGCGGAACAGGTTGCACAGCCTAGGTTGCACGACCAGGGTACATGCCAGGTTGTGCGCCAGGTTGCGCCAGGCTGCGCACAGGTTGCGCGCAGGTTGCGCACAGGTTGCGCCAGGTTGCGCAAGTGGCACAATGTGCGCGTTGTGAGTGTGGCGCAAGGTGTGCAAGGCGCACAAGCCGTGTGGCCCTGTGTGGCACAATGGCTCTGTGCGCAAGGTGCAAGGCACGTGGGTTGCTTGAGTGGCGCAACTTGCTTCAGATCGTGCATGTGCATGATCTGAGCGGTTACTGCATGTTCGGAGTGGTTATTACCATGTCCCGAATGTGGTGCTAACCGGGCAGTTGCTACTCGGGCCTATATAAGGTCTCCTCTCTCTCACGGGCATATAGAAGAGACAAAACACATTCAGAGAGTCACAAAAGTTTATAAGTGTTTCTTAACACAAGTAAACATCTGTGAGAGAGAAGAGAAGCTTTGCACCAGCGCTGCTTTTGCACGGGAGTTCGTGTACGATCCGAGGAGTCAGAAGAGCAGAAGTGTTCCAAAGTTCTCCGACGAACTTGCTGGTTCCTGGAAGCTATTCGTGTGGGGCGAATATAGTTTTGAGCAACGGTGATCATTCACCCAGCAGGCCATCTTCCATCTTTCGCCTGTCATCTTCTTCGCTGCTGTGATTACGAAATCTTCTTAGATTCTCGTATATCATATGCTACTGTGGATTACGAAGTCTTTTTAGATTCTCATAATATAATAACGACATCTTCTTAGATCTTCGTTATGCTTGCGCAACCTTCCTAGAAGTGTTGCATTGGAACATTGTTCTTGCAATTGTTTCATATTCATAGTTTTCCATCGAAATATTTTTCCCCGGCACTAACAATCTCAAAGCTATATTGCTACGATGGAAAACTTTAATGCTTCACTCCTCAATACTGACTTTTGTAAGTTAGAAAAGTTTGATGGAGAGCATTATCAAGTCTGGAAGAGGAAGGTTTATCTCACTCTTCAACTCAAAGACGTTGATCACGTGCTTATTGAAGTGGAACCTTCTGTTCCAGATGTTGGGTCTGCTGTCGCAATCACTGCTGCTACTAAACTTCAGGCCAAGTGGAGAAGGGAAAATAGCATTTACAAGCTGCTTATCCTGAATGCTATGGAGGATTCTCTAGCAGAATCTTACAGTAAAAAATTAATTGCCAGAGACATATGGGAGTCTCTGGAGAAACTGTACGAAGAAGACAAGAACATGAGCAAGATATTTGTGGTTGAAAAATATCACAAATGGCTCTTTGAGAATGAGAAATCCATGTTGTCGCAGGTAAAAGAATTTCTGAAGCTGCGACAGAAGTTGGAAGACGAGGCGATGTCCCTCCCCGACAAGTTTGTTGTTGGAGGGATTGTCTCAAAGCTCTCCGCTGGGTGGAGAAAGTTCTATGCAAACATGCATAGGAAGAAGCTTGAGATCAGCCTTAAAGATCTCTTGCAGGAAATCTATGTTGAGGACCAGATGCAGGCTCAACTCAAGGTGGACTTACTGTCCAAGCAATTGGCTAATGCCAATATGGTTCATACCAAGGAACCAAGGAGAAAGCAGGAGGATTTCCATAGCAAGAAGAAGGACCCTGAAAATCTGAAAGTCAAGGGAACCTCTTTCAAGTAAAAGAAGCCAAAGTCTCAGATGCCTTGCTTCAAGTGTGGCAAGAAAGGCCACTTCAAAAGTGAATACAAAGCAAAGACCAAGCAATCAGCACAAGGAGAGCCTAGAAAGGTATCTATGATCACTGATATTGTTGCTATGATTGCGTAAGTCGATGCGGTGGGAGCTGACTCTGACTGGTGGGTAGACCCTGGAGCCTCCTGCCATGTCTGCTCCAGCAAGGAGTGGTTCACCACCTACACACCTACTTCTAAAGTGGTTATGATGGCGAACCAGACACAAGCTGAAGTGCTCGGGATTGGGACGGTGGTATTAAAGCTGACTTCTGGCAAGTCTCTGATGCTTCAAGGCATGAAGCACGTACCTGCTATCTCCAAGAACCTGATCTCAGGAGGCCTACTCTGCAATGCAGGCCTCAGGATGGACATCAATGCTGGTCAGATGGTGATGTCTATCAAGGAAACATATTTTGGGAAAGCATTTTATACCGAAGGAATGTTCAAAATTCAGCTTGTAAATTAGTCCAATATAATTAATGCAATCACTCCTTCTGCTTATACTCTTGAGTTGTGGCATAATAGGCTAGAACATATTCATTGTAAACGAATAAACAGAATGTCTAGTCTAGGACTTATCTCCAAGTATGGGGGTAAGGTAGAAAAATATGAAGTTTGTGCTCAAACGAAGATCACAAGGAAACCCTTTCCTCGGGTTAATCGAAGTACAGATCTTCTGGAGTTGGTACACTCCGATATCTGTGACATCAAACAATTCTCTACAAAGGCCGGAATGAACTATTTTATAACCTTCATCGATGACTTCTCAAAGTATGCGTTCGTTTACTTGCTGAAGGCTAAAGACGAAGCATTCAAGAAGTTCAAGGAGTTCAGAGCTGAAACTGAGTGGCAGACTGGACAACAACTCAAAAGAATAAGAAGTGTTCGAGGTAGGGAGTACATGTCTCATAAATTCGCATCGTTCTACAAAGAACATGGAATTGTCAATGAGACTACGGCTCCGTACTCTCCTCAATCAAACGGAGTAGCAGAGAGGAAGAACAGAACGTTAACAGAAATGATTAACTCAATATTGTTGACTGCGGGCCTTCCTAAGTGCTACTGGGGAGAAACTGCATTGAAGGCCACTTTTATTCTAAATAGAGTGCCTCATGCAACTTCAGACGTTACTCCTCATGAACACGGGTTCAAGGTCAGACCTAACTTGAATATCATTCGAGTGTGGGGGCGTCTGGCATATGTCAAGCTTCCAGATCTGAAGATTCAGAAGCTTGGGACAAGGACTACTAAGATGATCTTCTTGGAATATGCCGAGAAGAGTGATGCTCGGAGATTTCTTGATATTGAGTCAAATCATATCATTGAATCTCGCGACGCAGAATATTTTGAAGACAAATTTATAAGGCACAAGAATATTGTTCTTGTAAAACCCTTATTTTAATTTTAATTTTTTTATTATTTCATGTACAATTTTTAATTATTTAATTATTTGTGCAATTATTGATATTTTATTATTTAAATAATATTTTACAAAATAGTACATTTTGTGGACCCGAAAAAGGGTGTGCAGTATAAGTGCACTCATTGGGACGATCTTATTAATTTATTATTATTAAAGTTATTTTGTGGAGATTTAATAAACAAGTTTTCCTATTTAATTATTATTATTATTTTGAGTTGATTTATTAAGGATTGAATTTATATATATATGTAGATATGCTCAAATATATTAAATAATTGGATAGTTGACTTTTAAATGGTATTTGGATTTTAAATAGATTTTTTGGTGTATTTATGAATATATACACATATAGATATAAATATTTATATTTAAAAGTTTTGATTATATAAGAAAAGAAAAAGAAAAAGAAAAAAAACATAATGGGTGGTCGCCCCCACCCACACTAAATAGCCGCAAGGAGCAGCAGTACTATTGTGCTTGGGCGCCCAAAGAAGGGGGGCGGACCCCTCCCTTTACACAAAGTAGCAGCAACATCATGTTTCTCCCTCCCCCCTTTATATATATATATATATATATATATATATATATATATATATATATATATATATATATATATATATATATATATACACAATCCAAACCCTAATTTTCTTTCTCCTCCTAATATCTTCCATCATCCTTCCTCCTTCCCTCTCATCACTGGCAAGCCCTCGGACAGCAGCCGCAGCCCGACCCCGCGGTCGCGACGACAGCGACAACAACAACAACAACAACCAACAATTTTTAACATTAAGGTAAGCACCTTCACCATGCGATTTCTCCTTCAATTCAAATTCGTTTTTAGATCCGTAAATTCTGTAGAAAGCCCTTATGACCCCCTTCGAGAACCCCCAGGTGGATTTTGACATGGCCATCCAACTTGCTCGAAAAATTGAGACGAAGTTGGAGAAAAACCACTTTTCTGAATATTAAAAATTATTGTAAAATACCAACTTGTCGGCCAACTTTCGTTCTGTACAATAGGACTTAGTAGAAACTAATTGAAGGAAATCAAAGACAACATAACCGAGATTGTAACGCACATTCTGGATTCACTTTTCATCTAGTGTATAAAAAAGTTACACGTTGTTAAAGTTTTACGAAAAATTATAAATTCTGTTTTAAAAAAGTAAAAAAACACCCGATCCGGCGTGCGCCCTGACAAACCGGACGACGTGGTCGCACACTACGCATCGAAAGGCGCGTATGGATGTTGTCGACGTGTGGGAACTGACGGCACCCAATTTCGTTGCATATGCGAGACGAAATCAGTGCGTATCCGTCGAGATATCTCCGTATCGACCCTTTGCAAATTAAGTCACAACTTCGTGTACACTCATCAAATCGCGACGAAACTTGAGCCGACTCGTAATATTTTTCTGGTCCTGTGAGCCAAGTTTGGTTCAATTATGAGAAGGTTGATCGGGACACCATTTTAGCGGGCCAACAATCCCACTCAACGGACGATTTTATGCACGGCCCACCGGAATCCAAAATTGGACATACCGTTGGGTTCGTCTCATCAAAATAAATCTGTAGACATGTAGTTTGACGACTTTAGAGACCGTAGATATTGACACGCATTTCGTTACAAAGCGGGTCCAACGACGGACATCGTTTTGACCCGAAATTATGATTTTGTCCCTGTTCCAGATTTTAACTTTTGGACAGGTGTTTCCTAGGAATATCTTTTATTCCAAACTCGTTCGTGATGATTGTTTCAGCATCCGGAGCTTCTTGTGGATTTTGACTTTCGTGTTGACGATTCTGATTGTTGGATTTTATTGCTCCTCGCACCACCCGCAGGCAAGATACCTTGCCTTATTTTCTGTTTATAATTAGATGCCTCTTTATTTAATTATTTAGTGCCTATTTATTATCTGTTTTCAGTGGGATCCATTACTTGCTATTTTTAATTCATTTTATTTTTGCTTTAGTTATTTTTTCTTTTTGTCTTTTTGTATGCATATGGACCTAGTCTTAGCGAACTACCTTTTGTTAGTCTCCTTGGGAGGGAGAAGACAGTTAATTATATGGGCTACCCCAAATCCAAAAGCTGTAATAACTGCGTACTACGGTAGTCGAGTCGCGAGGGTCACTCGCCTCGAGCTATGTGGACTGATGGGTCATGTGGGCCGCTAACCTCGAGTTATGCCGGCTGATAGTATTGGTACTTGACATGTGCGTGTTGAGAGTTGTTACCTTGTCCTTGGGGAGTCAGCCTTCACCTGCCCATACATCTAGATGTCTTCTAAATTGCCTACTAGAAAGGTTAGGAGATCTTAGCAAATTTTATGTTCCAATCATGGCATAGAAAAATGTCACATCGCGGAATAGTAAGTTATCCCTTGTCCTTGTCTGGTTGTAGGGGTAGCCTACTGTTTCGATGATGGGATATTGAGCCGTGTTATGGTTTGGACACTTTATTCTTTATTTTATGGTGCATTTATATTCAATTCATATGGCATGTTCTTCCTGTATCTTGTTACGTCCCTCTGAGGACCTGGTTATCTCTCCAGGTGTGTGTGCTTCTGTGATATTGCAGGTGTTCTAGTCGAGGCCGTGATGTTCTCCATTCTTTCGAAGATGATTGCACTTGGCTAGTCTTGTTATTTCATCTATTCCTTCTTGTACCTTTTATTTGAGATAGTTGGTAGTGGACTTTGTCTCCGTCCAACGTATTGTACAAAGACTTATTACATTTGATTATATGATATCTTTTATTCTTCATTTGTGGATGAGATAAGATTATTCTTGGTTTACTGCATTTTACAGCTTATGTATTCATACGAGATTTTCATATATTGGAGTATACTTCGTATGTATGCAGCTGGCATGGATACGTATCTAGTCCTAAGTATTTTGGGACTGGGGCGCTACATGTTTTTGTGGTGGCCCATGCAGGTCAAGTTTGTCACTTCGGTTACGTAATTGTACCGATGTAAGCCTGCAACATAGGATTAGAATCTAGGAATCTCATCCATACAGCTTGACCTCCTTCATTGGCTTCAAATTCTGAACTCTCGATCGACCTCCTTGAATTGCATCTTGCTTAATTCCATTCTACCGTTGATTCTTATTTTCGTGCTTAGTGTCAACTAGGAAGATGACTACACTAGTATATGCTCATAGGTCAAACACATGGCTAGAATGGTTATATTGGCAATTGGAATACATTTAAGACTCTAATTGAGTTAAAAAGGCTTTTTTTAAAAAGAGAGTATGATTTAATGATTAGTAATTTGTAAAGTAGGATACTACCAAGGAAGGTTTTAATCTTGAGATTTCTAAATAGTAAACACCATAGGATTGATACTGCAGGAAGAAAAAAAAATAGCTAGAATCTTTATACCCATGATTTAAGAAATTGATTGGCTTTTTGAGATTTGATATTTATGATTTATTGGGTTATAGCTATACATATTTGCACAAGTATAAAATTGATTTGCTTTTCGAGTTGTGACATTTATAAGTTTTGGGTGATTGATATACATCTTTGAACAAATATAAAATTATTTGATTTTCGAGTTTTGATGTTTATGATTTATTATATTATAGTTATACACCTTTGAACAGTTATAAATTTGATTTGAAAATGATCTTAGCTTTTAAAAATGGCCATAGAAATTATTTAAATTTAAGTTGTACAACTTGCGATTTTTGTGTTTAGTAAATGTTGAATTTTAAGTGGAAGTAATGATGGTAAATTTTGGTTTACAATATTTGAAAACGATTTTTGAGAATTTTTCTTATTTTAAATTGTGTCCTATGATTGAGGATTTACAAATCTATTTAGATTTTTAGAAAAAAAATAATTTTTGACTGATAAGATTATTTAAAAATTTAGTTTAATATTGGATTGCTAATATCACAAATTTTGAAATAAAAATAGGGGTTTTACAGTTCTTGCGGATGTACCGAAGAACATTGAGGGTGCGCAGGAAACTGAAGTCTTCAATGAAGATGTGGTCCAAGAAGATGTTGAAACAACGATTGAACAAGAACAAGCTGAGCCGTCAGCTAAGCGTACACTACCAAAATACAATCAATTAGCGACGGCACATTAGCGACGGATAATTTCCGTCGGAGTTAGCGACGGATTTGCGGCAAATAGCCGACGGACTACCGACGACAAGCCGATACATTTTTTTATTTTATTTTAAGGGGGAGAAAAGGTCGCTCATCCGTCGCTAGGGCGTCGGAGATATAGCGACGGATAAGCAGTCGTCGCTATGCAGTCGATTATTTGGCAAAAATTGTTGGAAGAAGTGGCGGGACAATTCTTCGACTACATAGCGACGGATATTCCGTCGGCAAGTATCAAAAAGAGCGACGGACTAGCGACGGATAAAATCCGACGCGAGTCCGTCGCTAAATATACGACCCAGACTTAAATTGAAATGACGGAGGAAACTTTTCATTCCCCCGAAATTTCACTCTCTCCTCTCTCTCTCTCTCTCTCCCGCGGCAGTTGGCGGCCTCCCTCTCCTCTCTCTCTCCCGCGGCGGTGATCGGCAACCTCCCCTCTCTCTCTCCTAAAGGTAATCCCCTCTCTCTCTCTCTCTTTCTCGCGGTGGTCGTGGGTGCAGCGTGCCGGGGGCGTCGGGGGCTGCGGGGGAGGCGGAGAATGCAGGGGCGGCGGGTGCGTCGGGGGCTTGGGGTGGCGGGGGGTGGGAGGGCGACGAGGGATGGGAGGGGTACGCTGGCACGCGCGGGGGGCGGCGGAGGGCAGCGCGCTCCGGGGCAGCGGGGGGAGGCGGGGGTGGCGCACGCGGGGCTGGGGGCGGCGGGGGTGGGAGGGGTACGCTAGGGTTTGTAAGTGTAAGTAGTAGTAATTATCCTAGTTTAAGAAATAGGATGAGAAAGTTTATTGCTTTATATATATATATATATATATATATATATATATATATATATATATATATATATATATATATATATATATATATATATATATATATAAAGAAAATGCAATATGACAAACCCTAGTTTAAGAAATAGGATGAGAAAGTCTATTGCTTTATATATATATATATATATATATATATATATATATATATATATATATATTTACTGACTCATCAAGTTGAACCGTGTATAACATGCTCGACGCTTAAGAGGAATCATTTGGACTTAGTGGACTATCGAACTATCGACATCGGTATCGCACTATCGGTATCGGACTATCGATATCGGTATCGTACTATCGGTATCGGTATCGAACTATCGGTATCGCTAGCGGACTATCGGACTATCGGTATCGAACTATCGGTATCGCACTATCGGTATCGGTATCGCACTATCGGTATCAAAATATCGGTATCGGTATCGCACTATCGGTATCGGTATCGATATCGAACTATCGGTATCGGTATCGGTATCCGTATGTACTTTGTATCGATCGTAGCAGATTAGTATCGGTATATCGGTTTGGTATAGGTTGTATCGGATGGTATTGACCTTAGCGAATTGGTATCGTCCTATCCGATATATATCGGCCGTATAGCTAGGATTCGTACCGGCCTTATCGATTCGGTATCGGTCATATCCAATAGGTATCGGCCGTATCGGATATGTATCGGCCGTATCAGATTAGCATGGTAGAAGGTTTAGTAACAACTATACTTAGATTTTTCTCTTCTCGAGCTAGAATACCATTATGAGAGAGTCACGAGAGAGTAAAAAAAATCTCCTACATAATGATGTTTACGAGAGTGATTGACCAATTACAGTAACACACATGCTGCATTTTTCGTCAGGGAATGAGAGATTGAAGGAAATAACATATAGAGTTGTATTTCGGAAGAAGACGAACTCCTATAAACTCTTTGTTCACAAAGAGTTTGTACGAGTTCTTCTTCCGAAATACAACTCTATATGTTATTGCCTTCAATCTCTCATTCCCTGATAAAAAATGCAACATGTGTGTTACTGTAATTGGCCAATCACTCTCGTAAACATCAATATGTAGGAGATTTTTTTTACTCTCTCATGACTCTCTTGCAATGGTATTCTAGCTCGAGAAGAGAAAAAGCTAAGTACAGTTGTTACTAAACCTTCCACCATGCTAATCTTATACGGCCGATACATATCCGATACGGCCGATACCTATCGGATATGGTCGATACCGAATCGATAAGGCCGGTACGAATCCTAGCTATACGGTCGATACATATCGGATAGGACGATACCAATTCGCTAAGGTTAATACCAATTTGATACGGCCTATACCAAACCTATAGACCGATACTAATCTGATGCGGTCGATACTAAGTACATCCGACCTATATACCAGCGGATCCACCAGTTACATGATTATATATATACTAATTATGTTTAGTTTGTCTTACGATACAAATTTTCACATCCAATCTGTGATGGATCATTATTTCGTTGATTGTACATGGATGTACAAACGACAACACGAGAGCAGAATAGGTGTGAGTGACGATTTTCAGGCAGGCGTGGAAGTGTTTCTTAAGTATGCCATGAGCAAAGATCAGTATATGGACGGTAACAAAATCAAGTGTCCATGTCGTAATTGTCGCAATAGACATTACGAAGAAGTGGTAAGTGTAAGAGATCATTTGACCCGTAAGGGTTTCGTACGTGATTACGGCCTGTGGTCATTGCAAGGTAAACTATATGCGAAAAGACAGGTTATGAATGTTGCTAGTTACGCTTTTGATGATAATGTGCAACAGATTTTGTTGTCGAACTGCAGAACCTTGCACGAGATATGGTGTACGATGCGACATGGCTTAATTTTGATCCGGAGGATCCTAATCCCGAGGCGAAGGAGTTCTATGATATGTTTCAGAATGCTGAAACTTCTTTATATCATGGTTGTGAGCCACATTTCGTACTGTCAGTGACGATACGGTCGTTGAACATAAAGTCCGATTTTAACTTGCCACAAACTTGCTATGTTCGAATTATACAACTAATCAAGGAGGTGTTACCGAAGGAACCAAAAGAGCTTCCAAAAAACTTCTACAAGTCGAAGATGATGGTCCGACAACTGGGACTGGGGTACGAGAAGATAGATTGTTGTCGCAACGGATGCATGTTGTACTACAAGGAGAATGAAGATATAGAAAGTTGCAGCTTTTGTAATACGGATCGTTACAAGCCAGTCAAAAGAAAAGGAAAGTCAACTAGAAAACGATGTCCTTACAAGTATATGCATTACTTGTCGATCACGAAGCGCTTACAGAGGATGTATATGTCTCAGAATACAACAGAACACATGACGTAGCACAACGAAGAACGCACAAAGGACGATGAAGAATTGTCACATCCTTCGGATGGAGAGGCGTGGAAATATTTCGATCTGCGTCATGCAAATTTTGCTGCAGAGCCTAGAAATGTACGTCTGGGGCTATGTTCTGATGGCTTCGCCCCTTTCGGGCAGTCGGTATCTCAATACTCCTGTTGGGCGGTTATTCTGATCCCTTACAATCTGCCACCATGGATGTGTATGAAGACTCCTTATATGTTCTTGACAGCTATCATACCGGGTCCCAAAAATTCGATAAAGAATATCGATATATATTTACAGCCGTTGGTGGATGAGCTGAAACAACTGTGGGAGATCGGTGTCACGACCTATGATATTTCCAGAAAACAAAACTTTCAGATAAGAGCTTCACTGATGTGGCCAATCAATGATTTTCTCGCATACGGTATGCTGTCGGGATGGAGTACTCACGGCACCATGTCTTGTCCGATATGCATGGAAAATAGTAAGGCGTTCTGCCTTAAGCATGGAGGAAAAACTTCTTTCTTTGATTGTCATCGTCAATTTCTGTCCGCGAGTCATCCTTGGAGAAAGAATAAGGACGCGTTCAGAGCTGAAAAACAAAAATTTTCTCATCCGCCTGCCATATTATCGGGATACAATATTTGGGAAGATGTAAAGGACTTGCCTACTGTAATGGAAGATCCATCGAACAATCGTGTCGATGGGTTCAGACAAACGCATAACTGGACCAAACGGAGTATCTTCTGGGACTTGCCTTATTGGAAAGATAATCTTATAAGACATAATCTTTATGTTATGCATATCGAAAAGAATGTGTTCGATAATGTCTTCAATACCGTCATGGATATTAAAGGAAAGACGAAGGACAATCCAAAAGCAAGATAAGACATTGCCGAGATATACAAGCATCCTTATTTGAACTTGATACAAAGGGGAGCTGGTGGATAATTAAGTAAGCCGATAGCACAATACACATTGAGCAAGAAAGATAGCTTAATAATCTGCAAGTGGGTATCTACTTTAAGATTTCCCGACGGCTATGTGTCGAATTTGTCTAGATGCGTTTATCTCAATGAACGCAAGCTAACGGGAATGAAGAGTCATGACTGCCACGTGTTTATGGAAAGATTACTGTCCATTGCTTTGAAAGAGTTGTTGTCTTCTGCTGTATGGGTTCCGTTGGCCGAACTATCTATATTCTTTAGGGATATTTGTTCAACTAAGTTGACTGTGCAACACATGGTTGAACTTGAGGAGAAGATTATCTTAACAATTTGCAAGTTGAAGAAAATATTTCCTTCTGGCTTCTTCGACAGCATGAAGCATCTACCGATTCATCTAGCATATGAAGCCCGTGTCGGTGCATCTGTTCATTATCGATGGATGTACCCATTTGAAAGGTACATAAAAATCGATATAATTTAAGTTGAATTTCAGTGGGTTTTAAAATTCATTCTTAATTCTCAAGATAATTTGTCTCTCTAGATACCTACACCATCTAAAGAAAAAAGTTGGCAACAAGGCTCATATAGAGGCTTCGATATGCGAAGCATATCTTATCGAAGAGGTGTCAAACTTCTGCTCTATTTATTTCGATACTCATGTTAAGACAAATCGAAATAGACCTCAAAGAAATGACGTGGACGTTGAGGATGGAGGTATATTCAATGTAAGGGACAAGCCTGTTGGGGCTAGTAAAAAATGGTGGTTGACTGACGACGAGTATGATGCCGCTCACCGATATGTCTTGTTAAACTGTGACATACAAAAAATGAGAGATTTGGAGAAGTAAGTCAGTACACTTGCACTCGTTATAATCTCTAATTTGATGAAGTAAGTGACTACACTTATATATTCTTATTTTCTCTAATATATATTTAGAGATGAAGTCAAAATGAGGACACCCGATATTACCGATGAGGGACTTCAAAGAGAGGTTGATTGTACATTTTCGTCATGGTTTCGCAAATACGTAAGTAACTGAGATTATAATTGAGGTTGATTTTATATATTCTTATAAAATACGTAAGTAACTGAGATTAGAAATAAATAATCTAAAACATTTAAATTATAAATATTTGTTTACAGGTTTTATTGTCTGAAATAACACTCACTAATGAGAGCGTTCGTTATCGGACATTGGGACCAAAGAAGCAAACAAAGACTTGGCCAAGCTATGTCGTTAATGGCTTCAGGTTTAAGGCAACTCAGAATGCTATAAATGTCAAATTTATCAATGACGACATCAGTACCAAGGATTCTGGTGTTTGCATAAGAGGCACCATCTATGACGATGAACCGGACTTTGACTATTATGGAGTGCTTCAGGATATTGTAGATTTACAATATACTGGCCCATATGATATGCATATTGTGATGTTCGAATGTGAGTGGTTCGATACGACACCAAATATCGTTTGGAGAATCGATAAACAATTTGGATTTGTCGATATAAATTATCGCAGGAGGTATAGAGGGTCCGATACATTTGTGATAGCAAATCAGGCTGTTCAAGTCTACTATACAAGCTATCCAAGGCGTCGTAGAGATCGATTTGACTGGTAGGCAGTATGCAAGATTAAATCTAGAAGTACATTCAACGTTGGAGACCCAGCATACCAAAAGGACCAGATCGAAAAGTCCTAATACTTGGGACAACACTCGGATACAATGGATGTTGAAGATATTGTTGAGAAAAATAGAGGGAAGGAAGAGGTTGATACACAAGACTTAGCTATCAACCAGGGGAGAAAGAGGCGTCTTGTCCTAAATATTGAGGCAAAAGAAGAAGAAGAAGACAAAGAAGAAGAAGAAAACAAATTTGATGGGGATAAGGATACAGATGAAACCAACGATGAAGATAAGGATGAGGATGAGGATAAGAAGGAGGATGATGATGAAGATGAGGCCGAGGATGAGAACGAAGACTATGATTTGGTTAAATATTGTTGTATATTAAAAATACTTCCAATTACGTGAATTAAGTTTGACCTCATAAAAGCAATTACGTGAATTCATGTTTTTTTCGTTCGATTATTTACTTATTGCAGATGGCAATCCTAGTCTTTTTCGTCGCGGCGAAACTCGTCTCCCTAATACTGGTATGTATATTTTAGTTTAGAATTTTATATTCATTTACACTTTTATATTGTTAATTACGTTTATGTGTTCTATTTACAGGTCATGATGGCTGGCCATGGTCGTGGTGCTGGTGGTGGTCGTGGTGCTGGTGCTGGTAGTGGTGGTAGTCGTGGTCGTAGTGGTGCTGGTGGTCGTGGTCGTATTCAATCTTCCCGGGATGTGATCCCATCCAGCGAGCCCGACCCGGAGAGTACCCCGGGCACAGACGCATCCCACCGTCGATCGACAACTTCATCGAGGCATGAGTCTGGATCTGCTAGCGGATCCGATCTGCCACTACCAAAATAAGTCATATCAGCGACGTATTTAGCGACTCCAAGGTAGAACGTCGCTATTTTTGGGGGTTTTAGCGACGTTTATCCGAGACGTCACTGTTTGTCGCTAACAGCGACTAATAGCGACATCTAGCGGCTGCAATTTGTTAAATGGAAATCTGCATCGCAAGTTCGTCGGTACACATTGCTGATATAGCGACGTGTAGCGACGTATTTTAAGCAGCGTCGCCGTTTCATAAATATCAGCGACGTTTAGCGACGTCCTAAAAGAACGTCGCTAATCGTTTCATATAGCCGGTAAGGGTTTTCTTTTCGATCTTTCACAAATTTTCCCCCAATTTTTTGTGCGCTCCTCCTCCGCGACGCTCCTCCGGCGATTTCCCTCCTCCGGCCTCCTCCTCCGCGGTGCTCCTCCGGCGATCTCCCTCCTCCTTCTCCTCCTCCTCCTCCTCATTCCTCAGGTAGCTCCTCCTCAGGAAACTCTCCCCCCCCCCGCTTCCCAGTTTCTCCTCGTCTTCTAGCTCTCTCTTTCGTTTCTAGTTCGTGTCCACGAGAGCGTGGACTTGCTGCCGGGGACACGAGACTCACAGTGGACTCGCTGCGGGGGACACGAGAGCGTGGACTCGCTTCTAGTTTATGTGACACCTATTTTGTTGGTTTGGACACGTCGTGTCCTACTGTGTGGACACGTGACTCACAGTGTGACACCTATATACTGATACTGGAAGTTTTTTGGGCATATCAACTGTCAATTTGATGTTTTGCTTGGATTCGAATTCTAATTTAGGGTTCGAGCCCTATTTACTGATACTGGGAGTTTTTTTGGGCATTTTCGGGGTTTTGAAATGATGAATAAGTTGACTAATAATTATTATCGAGCTCTATAAAATTTCAACTATGTCACGAAGGATGGATACTAATCCTGTGAATGAGTTTTCTCCTAAGTATTCTCGACAGTTGAGTATGATTTAGCTCACTGACATTACCGAAATATGGAATGATTAGTGTAGGATATGTTGGTCAGGTTTTGGCAGAGTCAGCTATGTCACGAAGGATGGATACTAATCCTGAATACCATATTTTAAATCCTACAGCGCTGCTTAGTTGAAAGTCTTAATTAGACTTTCTGTTCAGTACTCTTTGACTGCTTAGTTGAAAGTCTTAATTAGACTTTCTGTTCAGTACCCTTTGACTAATTTGATTTGTATAATTATCTGCCATTCGACTGGCGAGACAGAAATCTATGTATGACATTTGCTATAAGGAATTTACATTAATCTATGGTACGACATCGTGATCAGGACATAGTCCCTGCAGCCATTCGACTGGCGAAGCAGAAACTATGTAGCCGTAGATAAAGTTGACTGTCCTCCGACCCCCATCCCTTGGCAATGATGATACGACAACCTATCACTACATCTTTTAGTAGTAGATAATCTCTTAGTATTACATTATGTGGGTTCATCTTGATTCTGTTACATCCTTCAGATACTAGATTCGATAAGAACATATACTACACGATATGTACAGAACATAGATGATTCAAACTAATGTATGCTAGAATGCATTTTGGGTTGTGTTCTGAGCCATTCGTCCCCACACTTGGCAATTATGCAGAACCGTTTGTGGATATACAATCGTCATCCTGATGAATTATTATCTGTGTCAATCTTTGCAGAATTATCTTAAAATGGATATGAATTACTATCTGCGAAACCGTTTGTGGATGTACAATCGTCATCCTGATGACATGTGCGGTATGCGGGCTGAATTTATACAGGGTGTGCAACAGTTCCTGCAGTTTGCCAATGCGTTCCCTCAGTACATGGACTGTACAAAAATTAAGTGTCCATGTATGAGATGTCGCAACTTGAAATATCATTCGGAAGTGGATGTGACATATCATTTGTATTCGAGAGATTTTATGCCAAATTATTATCAGTGGACCGCACACGGAGAACTTGTGTCTTTAGCCTCCGAGCCGGAGCCTTATGTGGAGCCTTATGTAGATGTTCACGAGCATGCTGATTATGACCAAGGGTGGATGAACATGGTTTTCGATGCTGCGGGGCCTAGTTTCGATCCGAACAATTAATATGCAGCTGAGGAGGCACCGAATGCCAATGCTGCAAAGTTCATGGAGTTGTTGGAGAATGCAAGGACTCCTTTATATCCTGGTTGTGATGACCATTCACCATTGGAGGTGGTTACAAGATTGTTGAGCATAAAATCAGATTTTAATATGTCTCAAGAATGCTACAACCGAATCCTGGAGTTAATTAAAAATATATTGTCGGAGGGTGGCAAGTTACCTAAAGACTTCTACCGATCCAAGAGAATGGTGAGATCGCTCTGGATGGGGTATAAAAAAATTGATGCATGTCGCAACGGATGCATATTGTACTATAAGGACGACAAGGATGAAGACGCATGCAGATTTTGTGGTGCCGATCGCTTCAAGGCAACTAGTATAACAAGGACTTCTGGTGCACGCAAGCCAACAGATTCGATGCACTATTTGCCTTTGACGTCGCGGTTGCAGAGGTTGTTTATGGCAAAGGAGACAGCTGATAATATGAGTTGGCACAAGCGGGAACAAATAGATGGAGTACTGGATCATCCATCCGACGGGGAAGCATGGAAGCACTTTGATCGAGTGTATTTCGATTTTGCTTCGGAGCCGCGTAATGTCAGATTGGGGCTTTCCTCCGACGGTGTTACCCCATTTGGACTTTCGGGCTCACAATATTCTTGTTGGCCAGTGATTGTTACTCCGTACAACTTGTCGCCTTGGATGTGTATGAAGACTCCTTACATGTTCCTAACTGTTATTATTCCAATTCCGAAGAACCCGAAGAGGAACATCGATGTGTACTTACAGCCCTTGGTAGATGAGCTGAATCAGTTGTGGAAAGTAGGTGCAACCACTTATGATGTTTCCAGAAAGCAGAACTTTCAGATGAGGGCCGCACTAATGTGGACTATCAATGAATTCCCAGCCTATGGAATGTTATCGGATTGGAGCACCCATGGTCGTCTCGCATGTCCGTATTGCATGGATCGCACTAAGGCTTTCTATTTGAAACACGGAGGAAAATCGTGCTTCTTTGATTGTCATCGACAGTTCTTGCCAAAGGATCATCCGTACCGGAGAAACAGGAATGCTTTTCGTGCTGGCGTGGTAGAGAAGTCCAGTCCACCGCCACGGTGGTCCGGGGACACGATATGGGAAGAAGTTAAAGAATTGTCAAGTGTTATTGAAGAGCCTACAGCGGGGTACAAGTGTGATGGATTTGGCCGCGCTCACAACTGGACGAAGAGGAGTATATTCTGGGACCTACCATATTGGAGTGACCATCTGCTCAGACATAACCTGGATGTCATATATATCGAGAAGAATGTATTTGACAATATAATAAATATTATGATGGACGTAAAGGGGAAGACGAAAGACAATCCCAAGGCCAGGTTGGACTTAGAAGAAATATACAGACGTCCAGAGTTGCATTTGATAAAGGAAGACAGTGGGAAGTATAAGTAGCCCAGGGCTATTTTCTCACTGGACAAGGAGGACAAAGGTAAACTTTGTAGGTGGATCCAGGGCCTAAAATTTCCAGACGGGAACGTATCGAATTTGAGAAGATGTGTTGACCCGAAAGAGAACAAACTACAGGGTATGAAGAGCCACGACTGTCACGTTTTTATGGAGAGGTTAATCCCGATTGCATTTCGGGAATTCTTACCTCATGTCGTTTGGGATCCACTGACAGAGCTTAGCATATTCTTCAGAGATCTTTGTTCTACTAAGTTGCTCGTCGATCGGCTTGAAAAGCAGAAAAAGGACATTACAGTAACATTGTGTAAGCTTGAGAGGGTGTTCTCTCCTGAATTCTTCGACTCTATGGAGCATTTGCCAATTCATCTTTCATATGAGGCACGTGTTGGTGGGCCCGTCGGTTATCGATGGATGTACCCGTTCGAGCGCCATCTAAACCACCTGAAGAGGAAGGTGAAAAATAAGGCACGGGTCGAGGGTTCTATTGCGAAGCCTATGTCCTTGAGGAGATTACAAACTTTTGTTCAATATATTTTGAGCCTCATATTGCTACAAATAGAACAAGAGCTCCGAGAAACGACGATGGAGATATAGAATATAATGATGCATTATTGAAAGTCTTCAATGCTCTTGGAAAGCCTTCAGGAAAACTGAAAAAGAGATATTTGAATGATGAGGAACTAAAGGCTGCCCAGTTATATATATTACTCAACTGTAAGGAGGATGAAGTGGAAAAGCTAGAGTGGTAAGTAAAAATCTTCAACGTTCAAGTCATCTATTTGTTGATTACGTTATTATAATTTAACGAGTATATCCCGATATTTATTGTTTTTTAGCAAATTTAATGATGAGGTGAGGTCAAGTAGACCATACATTGCAGATGAAGAAGTAGAAGAAGAAATGAGACTTCATTTTTCGTCTTGGTTGACTGCATATGTACGTAGGAAGCTAGTTAGAATCTTCCTCCATTCACAACTGCACAAGAAATAACTTAATATTAAACTTAATTTTGTATCTTTTCGTGTTTAGGTCGATCGTCCGGACATCATTCTTGAGAATGAATCTATTAGAACCCTTGCCAAGGGACCAATTTATGCCATCAAAGTATGGCCAAGTTATTGCGTGAATGGGTTTAAGTTCAAGTCAACAAATGCTCTCATCAGAGATAGCTTTCTGGATCTTGATTCCACAAAAAATAGTTGCTTGTGTATCAAATCTACAAACTACAAAGATGTCACTCCAGGCAATAATTTCTATGGCGCCTTACGGGAGATCGTGGAATTGATGTACAACTATGGCATAGAGCCTGCCAAGATCGTGTTGTTCAAAGTTGATTGGTTCGATCCCATACAAGATCAAGGATGGAAAATTGACAAGCATGGTCTTGTGGATATTAACTACCGTCGTCGATACCAAGGATACGAACCATTTATCCTAGCAAGTCAAGCTCAACTCGTATATTTTATAATATATCCTAGACGGGGAACAACGAGGTACGACTGGTGGGCAGTATGCAAGACTAAAGCCAGAAATACCTACGACGTCGACAAAGTGGCTTATCAGGAGGACGAGCTGCCTCTTGTACCTAATACAGTTGATGTCGACTCAGCAGAAGTTCTCCATTCAATATCTACTTGTGTAGAAGAGGTACAAGTATTCGAAGGAGAAGACGAAGTAGATGCTAGTGACGATGAGGAGGAAGAGAAAGAGGATGAGGAGGAGGAGGAGGCAAACGAAGAAGATGAATTTTCAGAGGATGATTGAGAAACTGTGATTTTGATGTATTCATATTTCTGTAATCTTAAATTATGAACTATGATCATTTTTGAAAACTTAAATTATGAATTCCAATGTATGCAGATATTTCTAAACTGTTATTGTATTTATTTATATTTTCAATCATAAACTGTGATTTCGATGTATTCATATTTCTGTAGTCTTAAATTATGAACTCCAATGTTATTATCAGTATGACAGGACGACGCGGAGGCACCTCAGGACGACGCAGAGATAGGCTAGGACGATCCGTGTCCTTAGGTGGGCAAAGAGCTCCGTTACCAGAGGATGGCTCTGGACCATCGTCTGACCCGAGCACTACATTGTACCATACGGTCTCAGGTCCGGGTGGCAGTGCACCTGCGACGAGCAGTTCCAGGCTTGCTGATCATACTACTTCCCCTAGCCTTCCTACCGCTGACAGCAACATGGTCGGTGGGGAACAAGTGAAGGAGGTAGTCCCTACTCCCGCCCGTCCCGCCCGGACGGATCCATACCAGAGCGACCCTCCATGCGCACCTCAGGACTAGACGAGGATGGAGATTTGGGCCGACGGTCCTACGAAGTAAGTTAAATCAATATTTTATGCATGTCTGTATATATATATATATATATATATATATATATATATATATATATATATATATATATATATATATATATATATATATATATATATTCATTAATACGTCGGTTATCGTTCTATACAGATGTCGTCCCTCATCGGTACAGAGAGCGTTGGGCACCTTTCTAAGGTTCAACTATGGGGGTCCGTGGATCAACTACTCGGATGCCTCGGAAGAGAGGAAGGCATTCTGGTTTGCCCACTTCAAGGTAACTAAAGATAGTTAATTTAGTATGATTAATATAATTTTAAGCATTTTTTAGAACTTATTATTTTAATTTGTAATTCTTGTAGAGGATTTATTTTTATCCACCACATCGGGCCGAGCAGATTGAGAGACAGTTTCCTGCCGTCGCTGCCAAGTTGATCCGTGATGCAATTGACGATCAGAAAGCCCGTCACCGCTCCGGAAAGCCGATTGCTGGTTGGATCACATCTGACCAGTGGACCAAGATGAGGGCTCGATTTGAGGAGCCTGGGTACAGAGAGCGGTCGGAGAAGGCGAAGGCGTCTAGGACGATGGCCGGAAAGTGGTATGGTGGATCGATTCCTATGACGGAGCATTTTCGTCGTCTGGTATGTAATTTATTATAAAATATAAGATTTTATTGATAGTAGGAGTATATAATTTTCTATTTTACTAAAGAATAAAATATAACAAACACGCAGGTGAAGAGGGGTGAGGACGCAAACATGGTGACCGTCTTCCTAGCCACCCATCGGAAGGACGGGAAGCTCATCGACGACCGGGCTACTCAGAGCTATGTAAGTACTAATTTAGATTTCGTTAATTTTTAACACAACTTAAAGAATATACAGATAACCATATACTTAATAATAATTAAATATTTTAGACGTTTATTAGGCAAATTTAGGTAAGTACAGATGTATAGAGATGCACAATAATTTCTAGGAAGAGTATGTTAGGCTACATGATGAGCGTGCGAGTGCTAGTGCACAGGCAGAGGGAGGGGTTGGTACATAGCAACCCTCTCCGCCTCAGTCGGAGGATGAGCTCTGGAAGACCGCTGTTGGTGGTCTTCAGAGGGGTACGTACTACGGTACGAGGTCCTACGGCACATTTGTTGCGACACAGGCATCCAGGGCTCCCTCTTCCAGTGCGCATTCACAGTCGTCACAGGTCGAGTCGTCCCGAGTCGAGGAGACCATTGTCCGCCAGATTGCTGAGCTGCACGACGATATGTTGAGGAGGATTGCTGAGCAGCAATGGCCTCAGGCGTAAGAGGACGCTGCGTCGGTCACCGTACGCTTTGACGAGCTCGAGCGCACCGTGCAGCAAGTACAGGGGATACATGAGTCCATTCACGACACCGTTACTAGGATAGCGGCTTGCATGGAGCAATGCAGCACTAGATTATGAGCCCTAGAGGAGACACGGACGCACCCATCTCCAGCGGTTACACTGCCTCCTTCTCCAGCGGTCGTATTGCCTCCTCCTTCATCGTCGTCGGTGGTTCTTACACCGGAGCAGTATGCTTACCTTCTTTCCAGGAGCGGTGATGCTCCTCCTGATCAGCCGTAGTCGACATATATATTGTTGTGTGATGGCCCATTGTTGGGTCTTTTATATAGTTATACATACATTATTCTTATGTGGACCATTATGTTTGACATTTTTGTTAAAAAAATTTCATAAATCTGTGTTGATTGATGAGATTGTGTTTCAAACGTGTTCGTGATTGTGTGTATATGTGTTGTTTGATACTGTGTTCGTGATATACCGTCATTGTTGTAACAAATGGTGTAGGGGATGCTGCAAATTCTGCAAATGCTGCAAATTCTGCAAATGCTTCAAATGCTGCAAATGCTGTAATTTTTTTTATTTTTTTTCAATATTAGCGACGTTCAACGACTGTCAGCGACATCCAGCGACGAAGGAAACGTCGCTAAGTAAATATAAGGCACGTCGCTAACATTAATGAATACCGTCGCTGATCTTCACTAAACGTCGCTACATAGGACGTCGCTACACGTCGCTATATGTCGGTAATATAGCGACGTCAAAAAGTCGCAGAACGTCGCCATTTGGCTCTCAAGCCAGGTCAGCATCGATGCATGTAAAGTCGCTCAACGTCGCTAGGTTACGTCGGTAAATGATAACGTTTTTCATCGCTGGTGGTCCCTAAATTAGCGACAAGTTCGCATCGCTAAGTATCGTCGCAATAGCGACGTATTGCGACGTTTTCATGTTTAGCGACTAGGTTAATCGCGACTACGTGCAAACGTCGCTAAATACGTCGCTAATTTATATTAGCGACGTATTTTCCCGATTTAGCGACGTCTTTTGGCGTCGCTGATTTGACAGATTTTAGTAGTGCGCTATCGGACCCACCAGCGGATCCCCCAGTTACTGCACAGTGGGCCCCGGAGTACCCCCATACTCGGTTCCATCCGGTTATAGGAGAGTACATACGCGGACCCGCGGATCCTCCGACGGCACCAGAGAGGCCGAGAGGCGAGTTTCGACGAGAGCTATGGCCCGTGGGGACCTCGTAAGTAAATTTAAGATAATTTATTAAATTTCTTTCATTTATTCAAGTTAATAATTCAGTCGTTTCTTCTTTGTAGGTTTTTTCCGTTTAATGTTGTCAGGGCTCTTGGAGAAATTATCAGAGCTAACTTCCATGGTTCCTATCTCAACTTTTCGTCGGTGCCCCCAAACTTGAAGTACGTCTGGCTCGACGAGTTGAGGGTATATATCTATATCTTCTGGTTAATTATTAGTTACTCTTTAATCAACCATTTTTTAAATTACGTGATAATTGAATTTGTATGTTAGACGACGTACTGGTGGCCCCCCCATCGCGAGGATGCGATCTACAGGACCTACAAAAGCGTTGCCTCTAAGAAGATACGGGATATGATTCATGACCTGAAAATAGGGGTAGACAAGGCCGAATTGGATCCGGCAGGACTATTATGAGGACCTCTTAGATATGATGAATGCTCCTACGTATAAGAAGAAATTGGAGAAGGCGATGGCGAACCGACGGGCCGCGGGGCTTCATACGGGGGGATCGAGGCCCCACGCGGTGACGCTTACAGATCTGGTGAGATACCGTAAATATATTTCACTATCGAATTAGGTATTATTAATATACGGAGTTAATTAAGTTCTACGAAAATTTTATATGCAGTCCCAACGGGCGGTGAAGGAGGGAAGGGCGCCAGAATCGGTCACCATGCACGACGTGTTCCAGCATACGCACAAGAGACGGAATGACGGGAGCTTCGTCGACGAGAGGGCCAAGGAGACTGATGTAAGTACTTATGTTTATGAGATTTACATTAGAATTAAAAGTATTCGGACTATAACTTAGGTAAACTTAGGATTTACACTTAACTTAGTGAAACATAGGATTTCGATTACAACTTAGGTAAATCTTATAATATAAACACATTCATTTGATAGGCTGCGTATCGTGAGGCCCTTAGTCGGGCTCAGTTAACTGACACCGAGGATGTCGGTGAAACGACGCCCGTCCGGACGCCCTCTTCTTTGGCCGCTCGCAACGACTTGTTCGTAGATACCGTCGACGGCTTTAAGAAAGGGCACCTGTACGGAGTCGGCTTCCTAGGGCCGTTGTACATGGCGACTCAGAGATTTTCACCGACACCGCCTCCTCCCGCGGCCCCGGCAGACGATGATGTTAGGTCGCAGCTTACGCAGCTGCACGAGGCGGTGTCGTCCTGGCGGAAGTAAATTGCCACGTACTTTTTGCCTCTATCTGCTGCTGCCGGTCCATCTGCTGCTGGTGTCGGTCCGTCTTCTACTGGTGCCAGTCCGTCGACTGCTGCTCCCAGTCCTTCTTCCGTCGGTCATCTTTCTTTCAACCCTGCTGCCCCTCTGGTACCGCCTTCGACTGTGACGACACTCCTTGATCTCATGTCGCCAGAGCAGCTACGCCGACTTCCGATCAGTGTCTTCGAAGACTTGTCATCGTACCTAGTGGAGCAGTATTTTCGTCGGACGCAGGAGGGATTACCACCACCGAACAATCGAACTCCTCATCCTCCTTGAAGTATTGTAATTAAGAAAATTTGGAATATTTGTGAAAATTTTGGAATATTTGTGGGAATTTTGGATTATAACGACGGATATTAGTTTATGATTTCAGGATAATTGGTGTCTATTTTATATTGGTTTGGTTTGGTCTATGAGATTCTTGGATAATTGGTGTGCATTAAATTCGTATGTGCATATTTGGTCTATGTGATTCTTGGATAATTGGTGTGCATTATATATTTGGTCTCTGTGATTGTTGGATAATTGGTGTGCATTATATATTGGTTTGGTTTATGCATATTTTTGTGAACAGAAAAAGCGCTGCAATTTTTTTCAAAAAAAAACTCAGTTAACGACGGACTAGTGACCGGTTAGCGACGGATATTTCCAGTTTTCGACTACTTTTCGACGAAATATTCGTCGCTAACTAGAGATTTGAAACTGTTTTCAGTTAGCGACGGGTGGTCGACGGGTGGTCGACGGCTAGCCGACTGCATATCTTGCATGGCGACGACCTGCCGACGGAATATCCGTCGACAAGGTTCTGGTGGTATATAGCTGTACAGAATGTTAGCGACGGATATTCCGTCAGAAATCTGTCGCCATGGTCGACAGATTCACGTCGAAAAATCTGTCGCCACGGTTCTGGAAATACCTTGTTCGACGGAATAGCGACGGAACATCCGTCGCCAAGTTTCGGAAATGCATGACATTTTCAGAACCATGGCGACGTATTATTCGCCACTAATCAGTCGCTATGTCGACGGAGGAGCGACGGAGTCGTGACGATATATCCGTCGCCAGGGTTCTGGAAATGTCAAGCATTTCCAGAACATGGTCGACGGATAATCCGTTAGGATTCTGTCGCTAATCCGTCCTTTGTTAGCGACGACTATCGACGGAATAGCGACGGAACAATACCCTCTGATACACTGTTACGACAGTTTGCCGACGGACTATCCGTCGCTAGCGTGTACACAGTTAAGTATTTAATAGTTGAAATGGATGAAAGACTGTCGGAAAGTCGTCGCTAATGTATCGTATTGTGACGACGAAAAGCCGTCGCTATTCCGTCGCTTTTCGACTACTTAGCGACGGACCTTTATTAGCGACGAGCTGATTGCCGACGGATGGGCGACGGATCTGGCCGTCGCTAAATCGACATATTTTGGTATTGGTATGAGGAGGCCAAAGGTCTTCGGAAGTGAATTTGTCACCTATCATGTGGAAGCTGATCCGCTTACCTATGATGAGGCGATGAAGACCAGAGACGTAATTTTCTGGAAGGAGACGATTGACAATGAAATTGATTCTATCACCTCAAATAACACTTGGGTGTTGGTTGATCTTTCTGAAGGAACGAAATCCATCATATGCAAATGGATCTTCAAGAAGAAGATGAAAGCAGACGGAACTATTGACAAGTTCAAGGCTGGGTTGGTAGCCAAGGAGTTTTCTCAGAAGCAGGGGATTGACTACTTTGATACGTATGCTCTAGTAGCCCGGATGACCACCATCAGAGTGTTGATTGCTCTTGCAGTAATACATAAGATGGTGATACATCAGATGGATGTGAAAATAACTTTCCTAAATGACGAGCTGACCGAAGAGATATACATGTAACAGCCAGAGGGATTTGTCGTCAAGGGTCTTGAAGACAAAGTCTGCAAGTTGGTAAAATCTTTGTACGGTCTTAAACAGGCTCCCAAGATGTGGAATGAGAAATTTGACAAAGTTATAAAGTCAAATGGCTACATGGTCAGCGAGACGGACAAGTGTGTTTACACGAAGTTCACTGATGGAAAAGGTGCGATCGTTTATCTGTACGTGGACGACATGCTTATCCTAGGTACGGATATGGGTTGTGTCACGGAGACAAAGAAATTCATCTCGAGCAAGTTCAGTATGAAGGACTTGGGGGAAGCTGATGTGATCATAGGGATCAAGATCATCTGGACAGACATTGGACTAGCGCTGTCACAGTCTTATTATATTGAGAAAATGATCACTCGTTATGAGTATCGGGATCTTCCAGGGATCGATACGCCGTACAAGTGTGATATGAAGCTGAAGCCTAATTCAGGGGAAAGTGTCAGGCAGCTGGAGTATACAAGCGTAATCGGGAGTTTGATGTATGCTACTACTTCCACAAGGCCTGACATAGCTTTCGTCGTGGGAATGCTGAATCGTTTCACGAGCAACCCAGGTGTTGTACACTAGAAAGCTGTGGAACGGGTTATGAGATATCTCAAGAAGACTCAGACATTTGCACTGTACTACAGCGGAGATCCGCCGGTAGTGGAAGGCTTTAGTGATGCCAGCTGGTGCTCAGAGGTGGAGAGCGAGAGGTCCACAGGTGGATTTATTTTCACAATGGGTGGAGCTGCTATATCGTGGAAGTCGAAGAAGCCGACTACGCTCTCACGGTCATCCATGGAATCTGAGTTCTTTGCACTTGATTTCGCAGCCGAGGAAGCAGAATAGCTTCGGGAGCTCATGCATGATCTTCCAGTAGTTAGAGCGCAAATACCGGCGATATCGATATACTGCGACAATCAGGCGACTGCGGCGGTGGTATCAAATGATCTCTTCAACAGAAAGAAGAGGACTGTGCGGTTCAAGCACAGGGCAGTATACGATTTCATTAAGAGGAGTGTTATTACAGTGATTGATGTTTGGAGTCAGGAGAACCTGGCGGATCCGTTCACCAAGGGCCTCAAGCGCCAGCTGGTCGATGACACAGCTTGTAAAATAGGCTTGAAGGCATTCCAATATTGTATTATTGTATTCCTACCATAAATTTTTATGTTAATAGTTCAAAGAGAAATCTACTAGGCATCTAGCTTTTGGTTCAAGGGAGGTCCACTAATCGGAAGAATATCAGGAACGGTGGGTACATGTTCTATTGGGCATGGAGAGGTTACGGACCTATAACCACTGTTGTCTGCTGTTATTTTCTACGAAAAACGGATCCTGTGGGAAGGTTGGCTTAAATGCCTTAATGAGTTCTCAGGCAGAGTGAATGCCTGGTGTGCTTTACAGGAAGCATGGTAGAACAACACTACAAGGAGTGAAACAACATGCTACTGTGGGGTGCATGACTCCACCATGAGGTTCCCAGGCATGGGATAATGCCTCGGCTTTGCTAGCCAAGTCACAGCGGCGTAGCACCGCAAATAGGCATTTAGCCTAATGTTGTATGTTAAAATAAAGAGAGGGGTAGTCAGCACTACAAAGAGGAGGAGTTCCTCATGTTACAGTGGCACGACACCACGATGAGGTACCCGGTTAGGGATAATGCCTCGGCCCTGCAAGCCATGTCGTTGCGGCATAACACCGTAAGGAAGCCTAAGGCTTCATGCTGGGTAGTTTGGCACTACAAAGAGGAGGTTGTCTCATGCTACAGTAGTATGACACTACGATGAGGTTCCCGGTACGGGGTAAGGTCTCGACTTTAGGCCATGTCATAGCGGCGTAGCACCGCAAGAAAAGCGCAAAACGCTTCATGCCATGTTTCTTTATAATAAACTCACCTATAGTACGTATGGACAAAGAGATATCAGGCCGTCTCTTGAGGGTAAACTTGTAGACGTCCAAAATTATACACTGAAACCAGGCTAGCACAGGGCCTTTAATTTGTAGCCAGAAGCACATGTAACTACATTATGTGAGTGGAAATAATTTCAGCTATGATGCAGAATTCAAGGCTTAGTCTATTCTTGTATTATAGTCTGTTGTTTGACCCATGCGGAAAGATTCAAGTCGTCAGCGACATCTCTCCTAATGCATGATGGACAGTTACTGTGGGGGACTGTCACGACCCGTTACCCAAATTGTTGGGCCGGGCCGAGCCATGTCCAGCCTACGCTTAAGATAAAGCGCAGTAAGCTGTTCTAGAGATAACAAGACAAGACTAAATGTGCTAACAGTTCTATAAGTGAAGAAGAATCATAAATGCTCCAAACACAAAAGTCGTCGTATATAGTGAAATATCCAAGTACAAGTAAACTGAAATGTAAAACTGGATACATGTCCAGTTACAAAATGGTATAGTCTAATACATGACTACACTAAGTATCCCAAGCAGCTAAGCAAACTAGACGAGTCTCCCCGCAGGAACATCCTCGTATGGCAAAACCGGGTCCTCGGCAGTGACTCCATAATACGAATCACAGAGCAACTCCTCCTCAGTAAGTATACCTACAACGTTATCCTGTCAGGACGGAAGCAAGTACAATCTCTACAACTAAAGTACTGAACATATAATGAAAGAGATGTACAACAAGAAACATGGTGTGATAAGTCTATAAACAGGAAATACTGGAAACATGGCCTCATGGTACAACTGGGATCATAGTATCATAGTAACATAGGGAACATGGCATATCATGGTTTAATTTATCATTTCTACAAATGACCACATATAGTTTAAAAGTTTAAAACCGTAGCATGTACGTGAATCGGTCAATAGGTGATTCAGGATGTACTGTGGTACATATCAAGTTTTTCTGGTGTGCCCACACGTGCACGAACGGCATCGGTGTATATCCATACACAAACGCGAGATTCAGAAACATACGGCAAGGTCGCATATAGAATGTCCCCGAGCGCGGTAAGTACATACGGAGAAGGGGGTCATGTTCACGTACACTACTAGCAGTTTCCCCTTAACCCGTTATTTAACATGTGGGAGATATGAGAGCAGTAAAAACATGTGAATACTCAGAGCAGTCTAAAGCATAGTGAAACTTGTACTGAGAACCCGTAAGAAGCATGTGAAAATATAAGAGCTGTACTAAACATGGCCGGTACTGAAAGTGATACAACATGTGAAGACATAACTTGCTACCTCAAGGATCAGTCTTTTAACAGGGTTAATACATGTTCTAGCATTAAAAGACAATAAATGAGTATGTAGATGTACTTGCCTCTAGCAAAACAAGCTGCGATAAAAGTGCTATGGATGTCTGGTAACTCGTCACTGTAGAAATAAATGCAATAACTTAGCTTTTACACTAAGCTAAAACTCTAGGACACTAATTGGTGCGACACGACTTGTGACTGGGCACCTAGCCAATAATGATGACTTGGCATAGGAGACCAATGTGGGGTGACACACTATGTTAACTAACTTTCTAGGGTCTTTACACTAGTGAGGGATGGGGTTCAACACGACTAAAACTCCAAATAACACAAAAAGCTACAAGTCGTAATTAATCAATAAATAAATCAAAAGATCATTGTGTTCTAACAATTTTTAAAGTAGACAAAAAGCCTAGTTTTGCATAAAACAAAGTACCAAAACGATCCTTGCTAACTATAGAAATTTATTATAATTTTCTGGAATTTATTAACCAGTACAAGTATTTTATAAAAAATCAGTTTTCCTAAGTATACAGAAAATGAGTTTTGGTTTCATATGCCAACCTAGTGGCAAAACAGTAAATTAAATACTACAAAAATTATACTAAATTAGCCAACTTAACAAAGTATCTAAAAACTATTTTTCTATAATTTTAGCAATACTTTAAGTATTTTTAGAAAATCAAAAACAGCTATGCACACAATAATTAATTATCTGCGTATTTTGTCCATGTATATAATTTAAACCAAAGTTCAAATACAGGACCCAAGGCCATGAATCAAGTCCAATATGACTTGTACAGGTCTTGAACGTGTGAAAACACATTTGAGCCCAAATACCCATGCTAGGCTTGAACACCAAATGGTTGCAGTAATTTAAATACAATAAAAATACAAGTTGGTAATAGTCAAAATAAATATTATTATTTTAATAAGGCAAATTTGTAAAAAGAATATTTATATACTTATGCTAAAAGTAGATATAGATATATAAGGAAAAATACTTAATTGTAAAGTATCTATATATATATACCAATATATATATAGATATATACAAGAAAATTCTTATTTATAAAATGTATATATATATATATATACGTAATATATATATACTCATAAAAAATATATATATATATATATATATATATATATATATATATACAAACATATATACATAAAATTTACTAACTTATAAAGTATATATACATATATATAAAATACTGTTAAAACAGTATATACATATATATATACTAATATATATATATATACATATATATATATATAAAATAAAAACAGAAAAGAAAAAGGAAAAAGGAAAAGAAAAAGAAAAAGGAAAAGAAACAAGGAAAGGGGGGCTCGAACCTGAGCCAGCGGGGGGGGGGGGGTTTAGACTCTGCGCGCTGGCCAGTGGGCCAGCTCGGTGGGTTTGTTAGAGTTAGGGTTAGGTTTACATTTATTTAGCACAGAAATTAAATGGGTTTTTACCCGTTAAGCAAAGCCCAAACCCGTTAGTCTAGTTTACAGTTCGTCTCGCGTCCATACAGTCCAGGACACGAGAAGTTGAAATCTGACACAGAGTCGACGTGTCCGTGCCCAGCACGACACGTACGACTCGGCTAACACGTGTCCAGCACCACAGTCATGTCCCCTGTGTCTAGGCGAGTCTCGTGTCTCAGTTTGGGACACGCACGACACAGAGAAAGGATTTGTTACCTTCGTGTCCGGCTGAGGGGTGGAAGTCGAGGGGGCGAACGGCGGCTGGGGGCGTCGTGGTCAAGGCGCTTGGGTGGCGCTGGACGCGGCTTGTCGAGGCGGAGTGATTGGTGGTGGTGGCGATCGACGACGACGGCCGGTGAGGGGGTGGTAGGGGGTCGTCGGAACTAGGGTTCAGGCAGAATTAAGTGGGGAAGACGGGGGCTGTCGGTGGCTGTGGTGAGGAATTAGGGTTAGGGTTTAGGTCAGGGGATGAGGGGGAGTTTTTATAGGCTAGTTAGGGCGGTGGGGGCAGCCGGAAATGGCGGGGGCAGCCGGTCGCAGTCGGTCGGGGCAGTCGTCGGGGGTGGGTGAGGGTTTTGCATTAGGGTCCCTAGGATTTAGGAAATTACAATTAGGTCCCCCCAATGTTTAAATGCAAAATCAAATTTGCATAACCCATCCCGCACTGTTTATGTGCAAATAAAATTTGCACAAAACAATTTGGAAATTGCAAATCGATATTAAACAATCTAATTAATTGCAAAACTTAATTAAAATATTTTGGGAAATTGTAAAATGGTATTTTTGTATTTAAAACTCATTTAAAAATCATTTAAAAATTCTAGAAAAATTCCTAAAAATCTAATTAATTATTTTAAGGCTAAAAATAACATTAAAAATTAATAAACAATAATTAAATAAAATTTTGAAAAACAGGGGCTTACAAGTCTTCCCTCCTTGAAAAATTTCGTCCTCGAAATTTACAAGAATTGAAGACCCGACAATATTCTAACATAGCAAGCAATGCAACAAATGACTAAGGCTACGATCAAAACTAACCTCCTGAAACCTATTCCGGCTCCGGCTCAAGGACTAGGCTATAAGTCTTCCCCTGGGGTCCCTTGGCTACTGGGCAGTCCCGAATCTGATGGATGGCAGACCCACAAGCTAAATACTGACCCAACCTCTTCCTGCAGACGAGAGAGTCATGGCCTTGCCTCTTGCAGTATACACAAAAAGCTCCCTTCTGCTGCTGCTGTCGGGGTCCCGGGGTTCTAACTGGCTGGGTCGGGTGATGTAATGTAGGGGGATGGTAAGTCTGCTAGGGTGGCGTCGGCGCTCTCTGCTGGAAAGTCTGACGCTTGGACGGTCCCTCATGGTGTACAGAAGCCGGCCTCTTGCTAGACAGAAGACGCTCCTCAATGCTCCGGGCCAACTCTAGGCTCTGGTAGTAGTCAGTCGTACCGTTTGCCACTATAAGAATGCCAATGTCTGGAACTAGACCATGGCAAAACCTACGGGTCATCTCCTCTGGATCAGCAACCAGACTAGGAGCAAAACGGCTCAAGCGACTGAACTCTCCCGCATAGTCGTCAACAGAACGGTTCCCCTGCTGGATGTTCTGGAATCGTAGCCCCATGGCTACTCTAGCAGTGGTCGAGAAGAATTTCTTCTTGAACTGGGTCTTGAACTGGTCCCAGGTGGCTCTACCTCTCGCGAACAACGGCTCATTCCTGAACCAGACTCCGGCTAAGTCTATCAGCAGAAATCCTGCTGCCTCGACCTGAAGGTCATCTGGCATCCTAACTCCCAGAAGCTTCCTCTCTACTGAATCTAGCCAGTCATCAGCTACTACTATGCCCTCAGTCCCTGAGAACTCCTTGGGATTCAGACCCATGAAGTCCTTGACCGTCCCCGCTCTCTGCCGTGGCTCTACATGTGGTGGGACCACGGGACGTCCCTCAGAACGCTCCATGCTCTGACGGAGTAGGGTAGTCTGCTCCTGATGGGTCGTTAGGAACCCCTGGATCAGTGTGAGCAGCTGGGTCCCGTCGAGAGTGACGGAAGCCTGGGTGGGTATAGTGATAGGGGGTTGTGGAAGTATCGGGTCCTGCTGGGCCTGTGATGTGGAAGGTGGTTGTGGTATCTGGGTCTGTGGATCTGTGGAGTGGGGAAATGTGGTAGGTGGAGGTGCATCAGTCAACTGGTCAGCTGACTGGATATGGAGGGCCCCATTCTCGGGGGTAACATACTGGGACGAACGAGTAAGCACCATCTAAATTACACATAAAAGACTTATAAGGACTTGTTTAAAGTAAGCAATCATATGCAAGAAAATCTAATTATAATAGCAAACATGTGATGTATTTCCTATGTTGCAATCCTAGCATTCCTCTAGGTGTTCTAAGCGTCTTTCCTAATGTTGTCTAATTACCTTAAGTTCCTAGTTGCAGGCATGCTTGGTACAATAACGTAACCAAACAGTTTAGTCAGGACCTTGCATGGGCCGCCAAAAAAATATGTCACGACCCGTTACCCAAATTGTTGGGCCGGGCCGAGCCATGTCCAGCCTACGCTTAAGATAAAGCGCAGTAAGCTGTTCTAGAGATAACAAGACAAGACTAAATGTGCTAACAGTTCTATAAGTGAAGAAGAATCATAAATGCTCCAAACACAAAAGTCGTCGTATATAGTGAAATATCCAAGTACAAGTAAACTGAAATGTAAAACTGGATACATGTCCAGTTACAAAATGGTATAGTCTAATACATGACTACACTAAGTATCCCAAGCAGCTAAGCAAACTAGACGAGTCTCCCCGCAGGAACATCCTCGTATGGCAAAACCGGGTCCTCGGCAGTGACTCCATAATACGAATCACAGAGCAACTCCTCCTCAGTAAGTATACCTACAACGTTATCCTGTCAGGACGGGAGCAAGTACAATCTCTACAACTAAAGTACTGAATATATAATGAAAGAGATGTACAACAAGAAACATGGTGTGATAAGTCTATAAACAGGAAATACTGGAAACATGGCCTCATGGTACAACTGGGATCATAGTATCATAGTAACATAGGAAACATGGCATATCATGGTTTAATTTGTCATTTCTACAAATGACCACATATAGTTTAAAAGTTTAAAACCGTAGCATGTACGTGAATCGGTCAATAGGTGATTCAGGATGTACTGTGGTACATATCAAGTTTTTCTGGTGTGCCCACACGTGCACGAACGGCATCGGTGTATATCCATACACAAACGCGAGATTCAGAAACATACGGCAAGGTCGCATATAGAATGTCCCCGAGCGCGGTAAGTACATACGGAGAAGGGGGTCATGTTCACGTACACTACTAGCAGTTTCCCCTTAACCCGTTATTTAACATGTGGGAGATACGAGAGCAGTAAAAACATGTGAATACTCAGAGCAGTCTAAAGCATAGTGAAACTTGTACTGAGAACCCGTAAGAAGCATGTGAAAATATAAGAGCTGTACTAAACATGGCCGGTACTGAAAGTGATACAACATGTGAAGACATAACTTGCTACCTCAAGGATCAGTCTTTTAACAGGGTTAATACATGTTCTAGCATTAAAAGACAGTAAATGAGTATGTAGATGTACTTGCCTCTAGCAAAACAAGCTGCGATAAAAGTGCTATGGATGTCTGGTAACTCGTCACTGTAGAAATAAATGCAATAACTTAGCTTTTACACTAAGCTAAAACTCTAGGACACTAATTGGTGCGACACGACTTGTGACTGGGCACCTAGCCAATAATGATGACTTGGCATAGGAGACCAATGTGGGGTGACACACTATGTTAACTAACTTTCTAGGGTCTTTACACTAGTGAGGGATGGGGTTCAACACGACTAAAACTCCAAATAACACAAAAAGCTACAAGTCGTAATTAATCAATAAATAAATCAAAAGATCATTGTGTTCTAACAATTTTTAAAGTAGACAAAAAGCCTAGTTTTGCATAAAACAAAGTACCAAAACGATCCTTGCTAACTATAGAAATTTATTATAATTTTCTAGAATTTATTAACCAGTACAAGTATTTTATAAAAAATCAGTTTTCCTAAGTATACAGAAAATGAGTTTTGGTTTCATATGCCAACCTAGTGGCAAAACATTAAATTAAATACTACAAAAATTATACTAAATTAGCCAACTTAACAAAGTATCTAAAAACTATTTTTCCATAATTTTAGCAATACTTTAAGTATTTTTAGAAAATCAAAAACAGCTATGCACACAATAATTAATTATCTGCGTATTTTGTCCATGTATATAATTTGAACCAAAGTTCAAATACAGGACCCAAGGCCATGAATCAAGTCCAATATGACTTGTACAGGTCTTGAATGTGTGAAAACACATTTGAGCCCAAATACCCATGCTAGGCTTGGACACCAAATGGTTGCAGTAATTTAAATACAATAAAAATACAAGTTTGTAATAGTCAAAATAAATATTATTATTTTAATAAGGCAAATTTGTAAAAAGAATATTTACATACTTATGCTAAAAGTATATATAGATATATAAGGAAAAATACTTAATTGTAAAGTATCTATATATATATATACCAATATATATATAGATATATACAAGAAAATTCTTATTTATAAAATGTATATATATATATACGTAATATATATATACTCATAAATATATATATATATATATATATATATATATATATATATATATATATATATATATATATATATATATATATATATATATATATACAAACATATATACATAAAATTTACTAACTTATAAAGTATATATACATATATATAAAATACTGTTAAAACAGTATATACATATATATATACTAATATATATATATATATACATATATATATATATATAAAATAAAAATAGAAAAGAAAAAGGAAAAAGGAAAAGAAAAAGAAAAAGGAAAAGAAACAAGGAAAGGGGGGCTCGAACCTGAGCCAGCGGGGGGGGGGGGGGTTAGACTCTGCGCGCTGGCCAGTGGGCCAGCTCGGTGGGTTTGTTAGAGTTAGGGTTAGGTTTACATTTATTTAGCACAGAAATTAAATGGGTTTTTACCCGTTAAGCAAAGCCCAAACCCGTTAGTCTAGTTTACAGTTCGTCTCGCGTCCATACAGTCCAGGACACGAGAAGTTGAAATCTGACACAGAGTCGACGTGTCCGTGCCCAGCACGACACGTACGACTCGGCTAACACGTGTCCAGCACCACAGTCATGTTCCCTGTGTCTAGGCGAGTCTCGTGTCTCAGTTTGGGACACGCACGACACAGAGAAAGGATTTGTTACCTTCGTGTTCGGCTGAGGGGTGGAAGTCGAGGGGGCGAACGGCGGCTGGGGGCGTCGTGGTCAAGGCGCTTGGGTGGCGCTGGACGCGGCTTGTCGAGGCGGAGTGATTGGTGGTGGTGGCGATCGACGACGACGGCCGGTGAGGGGGTGGTAGGGGGTCGTCAGAACTAGGGTTCAGGCGGAATTAAGTGGGGAAGACGGGGGCTGTCGGTGGCTGTGGTGAGGAATTAGGGTTAGGGTTTAGGTCAGGGGATGAGGGGGAGTTTTTGTAGGCTAGTTAGGGCGGTGGGGGCAGCCGGAAATGGCGGGGGCAGCCGGTCGCAGTCGGTCGGGGCAGTCGTCGGGGGTGGGTGAGGGTTTTGCATTAGGGTCCCTAGAATTTAGGAAATTACAATTAGGTCCCCCCAATGTTTAAATACAAAATCAAATTTGCATAACCCATCCCGCACTGTTTATGTGCAAATAAAATTTGCACAAAACAATTTGGAAATTGCAAATCGATATTAAACAATCTAATTAATTGCAAAACTTAATTAAAACATTTTAGGAAATTGCAAAATGGTATTTTTGTATTTAAAACTCATTTAAAAATCATTTAAAAATTCTAGAAAAATTCCTAAAAATCTAATTAATTATTTTAAGGCTAAAAATAACATTAAAAATTAATAAACAATAATTAAATAAAATTTTGAAAAACAGGGGCTTACAGGAACACTTATACCCATTTATAGAGATATGTGAGGGATTGTTGGGGTTTTTGGCCTTTTCTTTAGAAATTTTAGTCCCACATCGGATAGGCCAAAGAAGTTGTATCTCTATATATTAGCCATGCTAGTTTAGAGATGCACATGTGGTGTGGAGGTGCACATGGGTGTGCCATGTGGGGTTATTTTTCTAATAGAAAAAGGCTAAATCAACAATTAAAAGCATTAATGCTTTTTGCTCTTTGAAAATTTATTTCCATGGGAGCTAAGCCCCGTAGGGGCTTAGCGACTCGGACTCGAACTCGGACTCGGGATCATGGACTCATGAGGCGTAATGTGACATTTTGTTGGCGCACTTTGCACTTAGCACGTCAGCATCGTCGCTAGGCGCATAGTGCGCTCGTTGCGCAAGCCACTTGCGCGGCTAAGTTGCGTGCCACGTTGCGCGGCACATGTTGCGCGGCCTAGGTTGCGCGACCAGGGTGCGCGTCAGGTTGTGCGCTAGGTTGCGTACAGGTTGCGCCAGGCTGCGCACAGGTTGAGCCAGGTTGCGCACAGGTTGCGCCAGGTTGCGCAAGTGGCGCAATATAAGCGTTGTACGTGTGGCGCAAGGTGTGCAAGACGCGCAAGGTGTGTGGCGCAGTATGGCGCAAGTGGCTCTGTGCGCAAGGTGTAAGACACGCGGGTTGCTAGAGTGGCGCAGTGTGGCGCAAGTGGTTCTGTGCGCAAGGTGCAAGGCACGCAGGTTGCTAGAGTGGCGCAACTTGCTTCAGATCGTGTCTGTGCATGATCTGAGCGGTTACTGCACATTCGGAGTGGTTATTACCATGTTCCGAATGTTGTGCTAACCGGACAGTTGCTACTCGGGCTTATATAAGGTATCCTCTCTCTCACAGTTATATAGAAGAGACAGAACACATTCAGAGAGTCACGAAAGTTTACAAGTGTTTCTTAACACAAGTAAACATCTGTGAGAGAGAAGAGAACTTTGCACCAGCGTTGCTTTTGCACGGGAGTTCGTGTACGATCCGAGGAGTCAGAAGAGCAGAAGTGTTCCAAAGTTCTCCGACGAACTTGCTGGTTCCTGGAAACTATTCGTGTGGGACGAATATAGCTTTTAGCAACGGTGATCATTCACCCCAGCAGACCATCTTCCATCTTTCGCCTGTCAACTTCTTCGCTGCTGTGATTACGAAATCTTCTTAGATTCTCGTATATCATATGCTGCTGTGGATTACGAAATCTTTTTAGATTCTCGTAATATAATAACGAGATCTTCTTAGATCTTCGTTATACTTGCACAACCTTCCTAGAAGTGTTGCGTTGGAACATTGTTCTTACAATTGTTTCATATTTATAGTTTTCTATCGAAATATTGTGTCCCGGCACTAACAGAATATACAGATACGAACACTTCACTCTATGATTTGTCATGTCCGGTGTTTGGTAAAACGAAGTGTCGAGCATTAACCTACTTCCTAACTGAAGTAGCCCGATACAACAGACGGTTTCTTTGGTGGTTGTTAGGGCTGCGTCTAGATTCCAAGTTTCCAACCCCCCTTTCTTTATCTAATATTTCCAAGAACCTAAGCTGAGCAGGATGACATCCATCACACGTCGGATTTGCCAATGTGATGAATTTGAGTTAATTTATCAAAGCTTAATTGAACTACCACCAATAGTAAAGTAAAGCATTGAGAATAAAAATAATATGCACTAGAAATCTACCCCTACTTTTGATTTTCTTTCCATATATTACTAATTAGTTGCAGGTAGCAGGTTGGCCAAAGTCAGCTTCATCGAACGCTAGCCTGGCCAAAGTCAGCTTTATATATATATATATATATATATATATATATATATATATATATATATATATATATATGAAAATGTACCTAAGGTCGACCTTAGGTAAGTTACCTAAGGTCGACCTCATTTTCCTCACTTTATAACATTTTTTTCTTGAATTTTTTTTATGGGATTCATCTACACCTTATTGATTGGCAACATACCAAATTTCAAGAAAAAATAATATTGTTTAGCCCCCTATCTATCCCTTGCAAAATCGACGATCTAAAACTTTGCTGCTACACCGTCGATTTTGCAAGGGATAGATAGGGGGCTAAACAATATTATTTTTTCTTGGAATTTGGTATGTTGCCAATCAATAAGGTGTAGACGAATCCCATAAAAAAAAATTCAAGAAAAAAATTTTGTAAAGTGAGGAAAATGAGGTCGACCTTAGATAACTTACCTAAGGTCGACCTTAGGTACATTTTCCTTATATATATATATATATATATATATATATATATATATATACCATAAAAAAATTTGTTCTAAAAATGTACTTATTTATGTTTACAAACTAAAATTGTTCATCTATACTATTATATAATAAGAAAAGTAAACTTCGACGTGAATTTTTTATATCAAAAATAACCCCAACTATATTTACTAATTAAAATTATTCATTAGATTTAATATAAATAGTTATGTAATTATCTATAGAAGAAGGAAAAAAATTAAGAGGAATGTTATTTGCTCTTGTCAACTATTATGCATGCAAGACATCGTGTGTGTGTGTGTGTATATATATATATACTAGCATATATAGTTTCTAAAATAGAAAATTTTATACACAATAATATATTTTAGGATAAATGTAGAAAATGAAAGAAGTTAACACAAGCGCCAACGAGCAGACTATATCCGATCTTCATAATTTATACTGTTTCCTATTAAGCAGAGATCAGTTGACCATTCGTTCTAGCTCTCACTAACCGCGCGTTTGGAAGACTTTCTCAACACAAATGATGTTAATTACTATACGAGCAGACTACTTGTCATTAATTTGCTGATCACGTCACTGATCTCCTATTCTTGTCTGACGACAGTTGGTTGATATGGAAGAAAGACGGTGTTACCTACACTCAAGGCCGGTCCTGAGATAATGGAGATGTTAGACGAATTTTCAAAATAGAATCCCTTAAAATTGAAATAAAAATAAATTAAAAAAATATTGCCACCAAGAATTGATTTAAAGACTTTCAGGGTACAAGTCTACAATAATAACAAATACACAACAAATTTTTTGTATTGAAAAATGCTCATGATACATACTAGTCCTCTCTCTCTCTCTCTCTCTCTCTCTCTCTCTCTATATATATATATATATATATATATATATATATATATATATGAAACCAGGTAAATTATTTCTGGAATCGCTGGATTCGAACTCCTGACCACTCGGACCGTATGCATCTCTCTTAACCACTAGGCTAGAGGCAGGGCCGGTCCTGAGTTAATGGGGGTCCTAGGCAAATTTTTAAAATAGGGCCCATATATAATATAAAAAAATTGAACTAAAAAATGATACAACCAAGGCTAGAACCTAGGACCTATCGTGTACAAGGATAAGTTTATAACAAACTACCACTACACCACAAATGTTTTGTGATAAAGGAGGATCATATTATATATTAGTTCTATTTTCAATATAAGATTACTAATATATATATATACATTTAAATTAATTTTTTTGGGCCCCCAAATTTCATGGGGCCCTGGGCGGTCGTTCTGGCCGTCCTGGGCCAGGGCCGGCCCTGGCTAGAGGTCATCTGCGAGTCACACTAGGTCAAACTAGGTCTCTCTCTCTCTCTCTCTCTCTCTCTCTCTCTCTCTCTCTCTCTCTCTATATATATATATATATATATATATATATATATATATAAACTTTTTTTTTTTTTGGATCCTCCTCTTCGGTGGATCTTGGACGGTCGCCTTGCTGTCCTAGGCCAGTACCGGTTACTTTTTAGGACAAGTGGTGCAAAAAATGATGTATCGACCTTGATTTGAAGACGATCAATATATAGGTACGTAAATATATATGCTTAATTATGGCACTTTTTTTTTAGACTTTTCAGCGTAGAAGATGTATTGTTCTGCATCTTCCATCATATATGTATCCAAGAGATTTCTATGTGCGTGCATGAGGAGACCTAATAAAATTTTGAGTCATTTCTAAATTTTAGATGACTTTTGTAAATTTTGGGGAGCCTTCGTAAAATTGTGTGACTTTGTAAAATTTAGGAGGCCGTTTTTAAATTTTAGCATCCTATGTTGGAAATATGGAGTGAACCGAATCGGAATTGGTCTATAAAATGCGATATTAGATTTGACTCATATAGCTTAAAAGAGAATGCTCTTGTAATTCCACAATCTCACCCCGTATCTGATGTCGGATTAAATTAAAAACTTCATAGGCATTCTCTTTTAAGGGCTCAATCGAAAACGAGATACAATCCAACATCGTAGACCTATGCCTAAATTGTTTAGGCTTGGAGCCACGTTTCTTCTACAGTGACATTTTAGACTTTTTCATTTTTTGTGCAAACAAGAGCTTGGTGCATGTATAAACAGTTTGTTTACTTTATCCTGCTGAACTGTTGTAGACTATATATATATATATATATATATATATATATATATATATATATTAACGAAAGAATATCATAGCAAGACTTGGGACTTAAAGAATACAAAATTTAACACGCGTAAAGGAAGTACGTTCAAGTTAGAACGTCAGTACTCTTGCTAAAAACAACAGCTAATTATTTGTTGACAGTTGGTAAAAAAAAAAAAAAAAAAGTTTGCCTAGCTCTTCAAGGCTTGTAGAGTCCAACAATCATGTTTTGTATGTATATACAATTTACAAACCACATTATCTAGCTTCAACTTTCGCTGCCTCTTGAACTCAAAGTTCGATGTTGTTCTCCGAAAGTAAACTCCTCAATCTTTTAACTTCCTATTAATAGGAACTATTTTTGAATATACTCGAAATAGGATCTATTTTTTTTTATTGCATATTACATATTAGTTCATTAAATTATCTAGTTTCTTGCTAGATTTGTCTATACAATTTGTCAAATAAAATAGAATAGCAAAAATATACATATATATAGCTCAACTTATATATATTATTTTTGAGCAAAGTCAGTGTTGATGATATGGAGGTTTATGTTACAATAGAGTTGACGAAGTAGTTGGCTTAGAAGATTTACCTCATGTATAGGAGGACTCTGTAATGGAGGTATCGAATGAGAAAGAAGAATTGGAAGGTGGAGGTAAAAGTGAAAGTGAAAAATCAGGTGTGAGGAGAAGATGAAGAAGATTCAAAAGATGAAGAAAATTAGTACATAAGAAACAAAAATGCAATATGGCGAGGATACGTACAACGGACAATCGTTTATATATATATATATATATATATATATATATATATATATATATATATATATGTCACATTCATGCCGAAGCATGTGTCTTTGTTATAGTCAAATCTTATGCTCCAGAATGGTGTTGCAACCGTACACACCTAACCCGCGCCAATTCAAGGTTAGCGCTTGCCATAATTACGCCTTGTTAATCCGACTCGTAACTTGCTAGTGCTCGACGCAATCCAAAGGCATACACGCGAATAGTCGCTCTTATGCTGACACATCTATATGAGTGGTCACTAGCAATGTCAAGCTATAATGGATCTTTGCATACGGTGACCATTCGCATGTGAGGTACGAGCTCCCATCGAATGACCTGCAGTCTATATTGAAACGGTTCACTTCAACCGAGTTGTACCGTCGATGAAGGCCGTACAATATCTGCAATTCCTCCTAGGTCGACACGAACCCGACGCCCCGGGATCGTTCGAGGAATTCACCTTCCACGCAAGTTGTCCAATGACCATGCAAAACTCAACTCGATCTACCAAGTCATTCATTAATCATGACTATGCTTTCCAACTTTCTATCGAGACTCCCAAGTAGCAGAACCGATCTCGTGAACTTCCTTATCGAGACTATATATATATATATATATATATATATATATATATATATATATATATATATATATATAAAGATTTTAGAAAATATGAATGACTTAAATTTATTTATAATATTATTTTTGGTTTCTGTTTAAATATGGATGGAATTTCTCAGAGTATGTGACAACGTGTTTGAGAAACAACAAAATATTTATGTTATACTCGTCAGGTGCTTCACTCGTACCATTTTTTATAATATTAATACAAATTAGATAAGAATTTAAATTATACTAATACATATAATTAAATATATATATTAGTTAAATTTTGTTACAGATATGTTTTTAGAATTTTGGATATTTATTTAGTTAGATAACGCCGTATACTTAGTTTAGACATAATTTGAATATTGAATATATTTCAGGATTTGTTAGTAGTTAGAATAATTTTCGAATTTTTATTTTTTTGAACTGCGTGGAGATACTGGAGAGATACATGCGCGACAGTTAGAAAGTCTTTAATTTTTTTTAAATTGTTATATTAATTAATGGAGAACATACATAGGACTTACTTTTCATTTTCAGTTCGTTTCCAAATCACATCGTAATAGTAGAAATTAGGTCATCGCAAAAAGAAAAGAAAAGTAGAAATTAGACCTTCTTGGGCAAACTTGTACTGATATCACTCTCTAATGTGGCATACAAAATAATTCAAAACTTCTAACGGCTAGAATTCGACCTTTCATGGACAAACTTATCTTTCTTAACCAAAATGCTTTCATACCTGGTAGACATATTTCTGATAACATTATTGTGGCTCAAGAATTATTCTATTTTATGACATTCTCCTCCAAGAAAAGTAAATCCTTCACTCTCAAAATAGCTTATGATCGACTATATCATGGTCATTCATCAAAAGTACCTTGTATGTTTTTGCATTCAAGGGCATTACAATGATATTATCATGCAATGTACTACAACCTCTTTTTTTTTTTTTTTTTTTGAGATAAACATCATATTCATTCATTCAAATATTCAAATTACAAAGTGAAATGTCCATTTTCACAGCCTCAGAAATACAAGGAGGAATGCAAGAATGAACAGTAAGAATATTTACAGGATTAAACAACAAAGCATATGAAGCCAGTTGATGAGCACATATATTGCCAGATCTTCGAACAAAAGAGTATGAAATATTGGATGCAGTTAGAAGAAGCTTCCTTGCAGAGCAAATTGTATGACGAGCTAACCATATGATTGTATCAAATTTCGATAAGATAGCGTCGATCAATGGTTTGCAGTCACCTTCAATAACAGTGTTGCTAAGGTTATGTTGTTCCACAAGAAGAATAGAAAGATGAATACCCAATGCCTCAGCTTCAATTGAAGAACCTCCATGTTGAGATTTAGAAATAGCTCCTAGAAATCGACCCGAACCATCCCTTAAGAGAGCAGCAGCTGCCATTTTCCCATCAAGAAATGCACCATCGAAATTGATCTTCAAGTTGTTCAATGGTGGATGCCAAGTTGGATTTGAAATGATCGAATTTGTTGTAGACTCCAGAATAGGATCCTGCATAGTATATCCTTCATATGTTTCTTGCAGAGAAGTTGCTTCAGATAAAATCTGGTTGATGTCAATCTTCTTGTCTTCAAAAATAAATTTATTTCTTGCTTTCCAATTCGCCCACATAAGGTAAAAGCATGATGACAGAGCTTGTTGATCCCCCTCATTAAGAAGATACTACAACCTCTTCATTCTCCATTCTTATCAAAGACAAACCTGGATATTTTAATCCAGGTAGAGGAATCATGCAAGGTTTCCACTATCTCCATAATCTTCAACCTTTATAATGAAATTCTCTCTCATCTATTTCACAAATACGAGAGGGGCGATCTCTTTAATTTCATGGAATTCACATAAATAGATACTCACCATCCATATCTCACCTTATTTTTGTTGATGATATCTTCATTGGACATGCTACAAACTAATCGCTCCTTCATGCTCATGAATCATGATATTCTGAAGACTTTCGCAACGTATTAATTTTGAAAAATCAAGCATTCGTTTATGTGTATCAGTCGAGCCTACCGAATGTCAAGCACTTACTAATTTGTTACAAGTCTCTGCTACGAAGGTTGATGACAAATATCAAGGACACTCCTTACTTAAATAAAAAAAAATCTCATATCCGCCTACAAATTCATAATTGACAAATAAACTACAGGCTTAAAGGGTGGAAGACCAAGCTTCTTTCGCATGCTGATCAACTCTACTCTTGGTCCATACCTATTTATTATATGCCTAATTATCAGTGCCTAAATAGATTCTCTATCAGTTTTCAAAACTTTAGAGAAGCTTTTGGTGGGGACATGATATAATGATGAACGTAGACAACGCTTTCTATATATCATAGGATAAATTCACAGAACCTAAAAGAGAAGGTGGCATAGGATTTAGAAAACGAGAATGGATCAACAAATTGTTAATTGGAAAACTAGTTTGGATATTCCTTGAAAATCCTTATCAACTTTGGGCAAGATTACTTCGAGGCATCTATCTTCATATAAATCCTTTTAGTCGATTCAGAAATGTACAAGTGGTTCTCCCACCTGGCGGAGTATGCTTAAGATACGTTAAGATCTTATTAATAATATATGTTGGTTGGTTAAAAGGGGTTGGAGGAATGTACTAGCAGACCCATGGATCCCTTCCTTTCGGAGTTTTCGCTTTACCAGTGTACAGACTCTTGAGAATGGTCCTACACTGGTTCGTGATCTCATGGATATCCAATCTAGACGATGGAATACTAACCTCATTAGGGCTACATTCACTATAAGAAAATTAGGTTTCTGTGACATGTCAAGTTGTCACAAAAGTGTGAAACACGTCATGACACATCTTCTGTGATGAGTACAGTGATGACGTATTTTCGTTGCATATACCTTCATAGCTAAAAGATAAAGTGACGACTAAAACATGACATCACAAAAAAATCAGCTGTGACAAGCAAACCTTGTCATTGATAGTATTCTTTCCGTGACAACATGCATCATCACTATGAATTTTATAAGTGACACATGATATTGTCATAAATAGCATCTTATTTTATATATATATATATATATATATATATATATATATATATATATATATATATATATATATATATATATATCCTATGTGATTTGAATATGCTACATTTTATTCTAGAATTAAACATGCTACCATTACACCACAACTATTAGTTTGTCAAAGAAAAATAATAATATATATCAATTTCGCTAGAATACATCTTAAGTGACATAATACACCTTAAGTGACAAACTTATTGTTACAATTCTTTAGGAAAGTCACAAAATACATCTTAAGTGACAAGTGTTTTCACTTGTCACATAGAACTTTTACAATTTTTTAAGTACAACACAAAATACACCTTAAGTGACAAAAATTTTAACTCGTCACATAATACACCTTAAGTGACAAGTATTTTCACTTGTCACAAACAACTTGTTGTTACAATTCTTTAAAAAAAGTCACAGAAGACACATTATGTGACAAGTATTTTCACTTGTCACATAGAACTTGTTGTTGCAATTCTTTAAGGAAGTCACATAATACACCTTAAGTGACAATAATTTTCACTTATCATATAATACACCTTAAATTACAAGTATTTTAGCTTGTCACATAGAACTTGTTGTTACAATTATTTAGGGATGTCACAGAATACACCTTAGGTGACATGTATTTTCACTTGTCACATTGAACTTGCATTTGATTCTCGACAAAAATTAATATTTTATTTCAGTGACAACATTGAGTGACGACCAATAAAAACATAGTCGTTGAATGATTTAGTTGTGTGACGATAAGTAAACTATTGTCACAAATCAAATTACGAGTGGCAACAAAAATTATTTGTCACAGAAATATCTTTTTCAGTGACAAGTTTTATATTTGTCACAAACCACTTGTCGTGGAAACCCGAATTTCTTGTAGTAATTTTCTCCAATGGAGGCCAAGGCGATTTGTAGTATTGAATTACATGAAGTTGATGGATCTGATCGACTGATATAGAGCTGCAACAGAAATCTCCTCTAAATCTTTTTATGAAGAACTTAGAAGACAGGATGCCAGTTCTTCAAGTGTAGCTGCTAATCATTCAATTTGGCATCGTCTATGGAAGTTCACTAACATTCCACCAAGAGTGCAGATGTTCATCTGGCGTCTTCTCAAAGATGCACTTCCTCTCCATTCGACCATTAATATGAGAATCAATTCTATGTGCGCCCTTTGCCCTTTCTGCTTTGAACATAATGCAGACGCAAATCATCTATTTTTGCACTACAATATTGTCAGAGAAATTTTGCTTGAACGCCCCCTTAGACTAAGGATTGAGACTCATTTTAATATACATGACATATTGGAATCCTGGATCCTAGATAATCAAGCTCATGATGTATGTGTTCATATTGGTTGCAACTCTAGTCTGGGCTATATGGAAACATAGGTGTGCCTGTGTGTTTACGTCATAAAGGCCCGAATTTCACCTCCATCGTCAATGTAGCTTTGTCTATCAATCCCTCATACACCAATGGACTAACCAAGAGCTAATCAGATCTGCAAAATATGCGTACATATACTGCCTAGGCTATTCAGTGGTCACCACCATATAAAGGTTTTATTAAAATCAATATAGACGGAGCGACAGCTGCTACGTCTAGGCCTCGTTTGGTTCACGGATTTAAGAAACCAAGAACGAAAAGTTGTTTCTTTTCTTTCTTTGGTAGCCACAAACTTGGAAATCAATTTTCTGACAAGGGAAAAAATTGGTGGGAATATGGTTCCACTCAAGACCCATGAGATTGATTTTCCGTCCTCCTTTTCCAACATTTATTATAAAAGTTATGACAAAAGTAACCATGTGTCATTGCTTATTTTACCATTAATGTTATTTTTTATATTATTATTATTTTTATTTTAAAAGGTAAGGATATTATTGGAACATTGTTATGTTTTGCTTTCCTTTTCTAGGTAGTTTCCTTGTTTTACCAAACAACGGAAAGGAAATGTGACATGAATCATACTTTTTTATTTCCGTGGAAAATACAAGGGAATTCATTTCCTTTCCGTGAACCAAACGAGGCCCTATTGCTACTGGTGTTGTTGCCAGAGACTCTGAGGCCTCGTTTGGTTCGCGGAATGGAAGGGAAAGGAAATCAATTCCTCGTCATTTCCTTTCCTTTGGGAAACTTTAATTCTCATTGATTTTCCTTTCCGATGTTTGGCAATGCCAAAAAATTTGGAAAGGAAAGTGAATACTTCAATGTGGGAAAGTGATTCCTTGCTTGGATGGATGGAATCACTTTCTCCCCTAATTTCTCTTCTATTGGGAATCACTTTCCTTTCCTCCTCAATTCCTTGGATACCCAAACATAGGAAAGTAATCACTTTCCTTTCCCAACCCGCATGCAGGCAGAACTTGAAGCAGTCCGACAAGGTAGTCTTCTGACAAAGAAACTAACGGCAAAATAAGGTTATCATTGAGGGGGACTCTTTATCAATCATCCGCTCTTTTAATTGGTGTCTCTGGTCGTTTCATGGAAACTTCATGCTCTGTTCTTGGACATCCATAGTTATGCTTCTTCACCCCTACACCTACTTTCTCATTTGTTAGAAGATCTGGGAACAAGACTGCTCACAACCTAGCAGAGTTTGCTATTAAAAACAATGCATACTCAATCTTCTACTCCTATCGTGACTGCATTGTTCATCAACTATATGTTGATTCTAATTAAGACGATGCTATTTTGCCCGCGGCCTGTGACCGCATGCCACATGTCACTGTTCTATTGATAAGAATTTTGGTGGTGGATCCGAACAAATAGAGAGGGGCAATAGAATTCGGCCACGTGGCCTGCAGTCACAGTCCGCGGGCTAAATAATTATCATGTAAATTGTGTGATTGTTACTTCTTCTACTACTTAATAGTGTTCTTTTACCCCAAAAAAAGAAGTAGAAATTATAAACATGTTTCCATTCATGATATTCATGTACTGATGTACATTGTTCGACCACGTACATTCTGTGGGCTCGAGCATTTGACTGAAGTGAAGAAAAAAAAAAAACCTTCCTAACGGAGTTTTGCTAAACGAAGATTGGAATCTCACTCTCAGGGCCTGTTTGGTTGGGTCCAACTGAGGTGAAAGTGGGGACTTTTGTGGGGTTTCACCGGATGTGAAGGAAGTTTCATTGTTTGGTTCGGCTGAGTAAATGGACTTAAAGTGGTTGATGGGACTGCTCCGCAGTCCCTGTCTCCTCCGAAAACTCTTGTTTGAGTTCCGCTCCATTTTTGCTTGAAGTCCATGAAAGTGGAGGAGGGAGACTCTTGAGAAACCGGAGAAGTGCTCGCTGGGTGCGCTCTTCCGCCGTCCGTTGCCGTATCTAGTGGTTTTCCTCCCTCTCTAGTGATTTTCCTCCCTAATCTAGTAAATTTTTTTCTGGATCTAGTAATTTTCTGCTCATTTCATCCCAATTTTTTCCGATCTACAATTTTTGGCAAAGATCTTCCATTTCTTGTATATTTTCTTATGGATCTAGTGATTTTCCTCCCCAATATCTGTCGATTTTGTTTTCTCTAGTATAAATCCGTCATTTTTTTTATAGATCTGTCAAATTTGTCATTGTTCGACAAAATTTCATATGGCAAATAATTGGATATTGGGAAAAAATCACTAGATTCTAATATTTGCTTATAGATCTGTCATTTTTTCCCAAAAAATTTGGAAAATAAATCAATTATTTGTAATATTTCATATGGCAAATTTCATATGTGATTTTCCTCCCCAATGTCTGTCGATTTTTTTTCCTGTATAAATCTGTCATTTGTTATACATCTGTCGAATTTTTCATTATTCGACAAAATTTCATATGTAAAAAACGGGAAAAAATTGGGGAAAAATCACTACATAATGGGTCGATCTGTCAAATTTTGTTATGGATCTGTCACTTTTTTTACATATGAAATTTTGTATCGTATGTTGGAATGGAAAAAAAATATTGGGAAAAATATTGGAAAAAAATAATGTTTATAGGGTTGCCCGAGAGTACATTTTCCATCGGGCATGGCTACATAATTTCATGCAAGACAAGTAGTCTTGTAGCAATCGACTGCATTTTCTATCTTTGTAGCATGGTGCTGTTTTCTGTTAATTCAATGCTTCATCTATGCTTTTCATATCTTTGTAGCATGTCGTTCTACGTTGTTTTGAAAGGAAGAAAGCCAGGGGTGTACACAACCTGGCCTGAATGTCACATGCAAGTGAATGGGTTCAAAGGCGCTTGTTATTTCAAGTGCCGAGATTATGAGGAGGCAATGGGTTACTTCCACTCTAATTACAAGGATGAACGATGTGGAAATAAGGGGGAAGAAGTGTGCAATGGCCACCCATCGGCCATTATTGTCACTTTGGGTTTTCTAACATTACTTGTATCGATTTTAGTATGCATATATTTTATGTAGAACCAACTTATTTGTGTAGACCCAAGTTCTTTTTGTCTGCACCTATAATGTAATGACAATGTAATGACAATGGATATGTACTGTTTGGGTGCAGGAGTTGTCTTCGAATGAGCTACGAAGGTGCATCCTAATTACAAGCTAAAGTTGGTGGCCTCCCCTACCAATGTGGTGATGGACGGAGGTAGCCAACTTGTAGCCTAGTTTTAGACCATGATGAGGAAGGTGCAACCTTTGAGTCTAAAATGCCATTTCAGTCCCGACAACACAAATGAAGAAGGTGCCCCACGATGAGAACCAAAACTTGATGGCCTCCCCCACCAATTTGGTGATGGATGGAGGTAGCCAAGTTTTTAAATTGGCGATGATGAGTGGGATGGTGAATCCTTTGAGCCAATCACTTTTTTTAGTCTTGTGTTTGGGTTTTTTTAACTGATTTCAGTTTTGATGAGTTTTGCTTTCTTGAAATCATATATATGGGCTGTGATGAGTTTTGATTTCTTGAAATCTTATATATGGGCTATGATGACAATGCATAACTTGGTGACTTCAATTTTTTCTGAATTTGGGGGCACTTTCTATTTCCTTGTATCTTCTTATTCCTTCCAGTTCTTATATAATATGTGGGCGATGATGAGAATGCATTATGGACTATGATAACTTGTGTTTCAATGTGAAACAAATAACAGTACATGTTCCCAGCAATATGACATGTTCCCAGCAAATATGATACATGTGGCAATTTTATGTTACGCAGGAATTTACATTTTTGATATGTTCTTCGTATGATGATATTTTCGAAGAAAAATTTGCTACATTCTGAGCCCATAATGTTCTCCTGAACAGGTTTTAATTTTTTTTCAGATTTCATACTCTGAGTCCATAATGTCCTACATGTGGCTGGGAACATTTCCCATTGCTGGGAACATGTAATATTTGCTGGGAACATTTAAATATTTGCTGGGAACATGTCATATTTGCTGGGAACATGTCATCTTGCTGGTTTTCTATATCATATTTGTAGGGAACATGTATCATATTTGCAGAGTAAATGTATTCTTGCTGGTTTTCTATATCATGTTCCCTACAAATATGACATGTTCCCAACAAATATGATATAGAAAACCAGCAAATATGACATCTTCCCAGCGGACCCAGCGAGCACTTCTCCAGGTTCCTCAAGAGTCTCTCTTCTCCACTTTCATGGACTTCAAGCAAAAATGGGGAGGATGTCATATTTGCTGGGAAGATGTTCCATTGTTGGTCTTATTTTCTTATAATATATGGGCGATGATGAGAATGCATTATGGGCTATGATGAATTGTGTTTCAATGTGCATATGATACATGTTCCCAGCAAATATGAGAATGCAACATTCTGAGCCCATAATGTTCTCTTGAACAAGTTTTGCTTATTTTCAGTTTTCATACTCTGAGCCCATATTGTCCTTGTGAACAAGATTTTGTTTCGTTGTATCATATTGCTGGGAACATGTCATATGCCTGGGAACATTTCCCATTGCTGGGAACATGTAATATTTGCTGGAAACATGTCATATTGCTGGGAACATGTCATATTGCTGGTTTTCTGTATCATATTTGCAGGGAACATGTATCATATTTGCAGAGAACATGTATCCTATTTGATTGGTTTGCCGGACCTATATTTTGTACAGAGGAATTTTCTTTCTTGATATGTTCTTCATATGATGATATTTTTCGAAGAACATTTTGCGACATTCTGAGCCCATAATGTTCTCCTGAACAAGTTTTATTTATTTTCAGTTTTCATTCTCTGAGCCCATATTGTCCTTGTGAACAAGATTTTGTTTCGTTGTATCATATTGCTGGGAACATGTCATATTGCTGGGAACATTCCCCAGTCATGGGAACATGTAATATTTGCTGCGAACATGTCAATTTGCTGGGAAGATGTATCATATTTGCTGGAAACATGTATCATAGTTGCTGGGAACATGGATCATAGTTGCTGGGAACATGAATACTTGCTGGGAACATGTCATATATGTTGTGAACATGTGTTAATTTCTGGGAACATGTATCATATATGCTGGGAACATGTCATCTTGCTGCGAACATATATCATATTTGTTTGGAACATATAATCGATATCAATTTGCTGGGAACATGTCAATTTGCTGGGAAGATGTATCATATTTGTTGGGAAAATGTATCATATTGGCTGGAAAAATTTAATAGATATCAATTTGCTGGGAACATGTATCATATTTGTTTGGAACATGTATCATATTGGCTGGAAAAATTTATTAATAGATATCAATTTGCTGGGAACATGTCAATTTGCTGGGAACATGTTTCATAATTTTTTTGTGGGTAACCTTACCATTCTTCATGAGGGTGATTATATCACTTGCAATGTCCTAACCAAACACACGAAGTCCATCAACGCCACTTTCAAGTGGTCATCCAAACAAACTACATTGCAAGTGCCAACTTGCGGGGGGACAAAAAGTTTGCCAACCAAACACTTTTTGGAAGGTGGAATGTATTGTAACTCAAATGAGTTACAATCCCATGAAACTCCCACTTTCACACTTTCAAGCACCTACATCCAACCAAACAGGCCCTCAATCAAAGTCAAGGTAGAGTACGCCATTCTTGTCCAGATTTAATACTCAGACCATGGTGTTGCGTCCTGATTAGTCCATTTTTATTCACCCACCAAAACTATGGTGTTTGTTCACCCTCCACTAAGAATATGACACATGCCAATTCGGCCAGCATAAAACCACTTTTGAAGTCGTTTTATTCACCCACCAAAGTGGTTTTCACTTTTAATTTGACACGTGTCATGTTCTTAGTGGAAGGTCAACAAACATCATAGTTTTGATAGGTGATCAAAAATGAACTCTCGTGATTCTCTGAACCTATTAATATACATGACCCAATCTTTATTGCAAAGACAGATGATATTATATATAAGCGACAAAAGAATGAAGGTCAGAAGCCGCTCTTCAATATATTCAGCTGTCGCTGCAAGCATGCTTTTGTAAAGTTTGCTATGAACTCTATTGGTATTGGATGCTCTGTTGGATTCTCTCCAACTTTGCTTCAACTTTCAGAGCTCTAGCTCTCCAGTGCACCAAGACTATAGCACCGCAAACTTTGTTGAGATATTGCAACGGCGGAGCCCATATATATAGTTATAGTGGCTCCTGTGGTTGTGTGAAGAGCAGAGAATATGTGTATATATAATTGGAGAGCATGGAAGCCTTCTTTACAGCTATATATGGCACCCACATGGCATGGGGGGCCATTTGCCGACAGTCTCTTTCTTTCTGGTCCAACCGTCCAACAAACCATGACAATTTGTTGTCATGTCTCGAGGTTGATTTCTTTGGCTACTTGTAACTTTCCTTCTTGATATATATCAATGGATTTTTTTTGGGTAAAGAAGTGTTGGCATTGTAAGTTGTAACTTGATCTAGATGTGATTACCTAATACCAATATCCAGTAATATTTCGGAACGCCAAGTTCGAGGGTTTATATATGAGATATGGATTAGATAGAATGAGGAGGCTACATGAGATTGATAATCAAAGAAGATGGTTGCTAAGCGTCGCTGAAAGACGCTGACAATGATGTATTGCGACGTCTATGTTCGCGCTAATTTTCATGAGTCAGATAAATTCGTTGCTGATTTGACTTATTTTGGTAGTGATAACATTACAAGATAATGACATTATTGAGTTCAAATTCACTCTAAATGTAAAATATAAAATAAATGTAAGATATCATTTACTGGCCTGGCCTACTGATGATAATTGATATAAGAAGGAAAAAAATGATCTTACACGATTCAGACTTACAACCCAGAGCAATTGATGCACAGATGCAAGAATTTAAGAAAGGGGTGTCAACTTTAAATATAAAAAAGAGCTCAAAAATAAAATTACATACTAAATGAAACACGTCATGTTGGACAATAGGAGAAAAGTTTAAACATCTATTATACAAAACACAAAGGTTTTTGAATCCTAGGGCTGACTGTGCCAAGATAAAGAGTGGTTGGGATTTAATCTTGGTGAATCAACGGTTGTGGGATTTTATGGGGAAGAGCATTATTGGGAGTGGGGTTTTATGGGGAAGAGTATTATTGGGAGTGGGATTTTATGGGGAATCCAAAGATGGAGATTTAATATTTTGATGGTTGGAATTTAATATTTTGATGGGGGCCTCATAATGGTTGTGGATGAGCATTATTGAGAGTGGAATTTTATGGAAAATCCAAAGAAAATTCACATCCAGCAGTGGTTGGGATTTAATATTTTGATGGGGGCCTCAAAATTATTATTGTTCGTTTAAAATTGGGGGTCCAAGATTTTGAGGGGGAATACCTTAAATGAACCATGCCCTATGGGCACGGGTTATGACTAGTAATCCAACATAGTAATGTTATTTTTTATTTTTTAAATTTCTCTCCTATTAGTCCAACATTTAAACTTATCTCCTATTGGTACAACACAACAATGACTCAGTATACAATATATATATATATATATATATATATATATATATATGAAAAATTCGTCAATACTTCCCATAGAAAAATTTGTATCGATACATCCCAAATTTGAACCATTGGATGTTCATCCAATGGTTCGAATTAAATAACTTTTCTTAGACTATTAATAGAGTTCAAAAGTCAAAATCAGCATTAAATGATGTTTCCTACTCTATTATTCAATCTGAACCATTAGATCAACATCCAATGGTTCAGATTTTGGATATATCGATACAAATTTTTTCATGGGATGTATTGTAGAAGGATCATATATATATATATATATATATATATATATATATATATATATATATATATATATATATATATATATATATATATATATATATATATATATATATATATATTGCATATGGCCTCTAGCCTAGTGGTTAAGAGAGATGCATGCGGCCCGAGTGGTCAGGAGTTCGAATCCCAGTTGGAGCAATTCCAGAAACAATTTACCTGGTTCCAATATATATATATATATATATATATATATATATATATATATATATATATATATATATATATATATATATTGGAGTCTTGATCTTGAACTCTAGAAAATAGTCCCACATACATGTGCAACCCCAAGTTTGTATTTTAATATGAGGCCTTTTTTTGGGTTGACTTGTGCATATGGAGAGTTGTAGTCCATGAGGTTAACATCGTGGGATATTTTTCTAGAGGGCTAGGATCAAGATATCCCAGAAACATTTAAATTTTTCTGTCACTCATTCTTTGGGTTATCCATTAGAAGATGAGCCCTGAAGATGCTTAACAACTCGGACTCAGGCGAATGGGTCAAAGTGTTGCATTGATCGAAACATCAAAGAAACATTTTAAAAAAAATTGTCACATTTATATTTTTTATCACTCATTTACCAATTTCCATTATAAGCTAAGCCCTTGAGGGGTTTAGTGACTCGACTCGGACAAATATCGCAAAGTGGCATTTTGCAATTGGTCGTACACATCGGATTTCCATTAGGAGCACATCCTGTAGGGGGTTTAAGACTGACTCAAACGAAGTGCGCTTTGATGATGCACTTTGCACATACGCATCGATGCCACCAAATTGTGTCATTGTCCAGTTCCCTTGTGGGTGCCGTGCGGGTACAACGTGGGCTTCCACAATTTTTCGCGCGTGCGTGCGTACGTGCTAAATTTTCGCACCAGAGAGTCCTTACGCAGAAATTTGGCCTCCTGCGTGCAGACATGTTAGATTTTCACACGTTGAGTCCTTATAATAAAATCGTGCCATGCGGCTATTTGAACGGATAATATGTTGTAACAGTCCATCCTCAAGGATTTGGAAATAATGGGTTAGTAATCGTCCCTTATTCGTGAAAATTATCTCCAAATTAAGTGGGTGGCGGCTGATTAGGATTTGGCTCGTGCCTTCCTATGTATATATTCTCCTCTCTTTCTTTTAGAGAGACAAATTATATTGCTACGAGAGAAAAATTAGCACCAGAGAGAGCCATAAAGCATTATCAGTTCGTCCGTCTGTCCAGCTCGAGATCAACATCAAGGACGACAAAAGTGTTCCAAAAGTTCATTTACAAATTTGTTGGTTCCTAGGATTAGATTGATGACGGTGATCTTCATCACCCACAACGAGTTATATATCTTTCTTTTTCATCAAGTTTTTTTGTTTGTTTGTTCTCTTTGTAGCAATTGAGATTTTAAATTTTTATTGCTTTCTGTTTTCAGCAATTTGTTGTTGCGCGATTTCTTATTCCAAGAGTTGTAATATTTATTTCTGTTCTAATTGTAGTCAAAGCAGTCAGTTTGTAATATGCATGTTTGCACAAGTCCAAAGAGCTGTAATCAGTTACATATTTTCGATTTTTCATGTACGTTTATATGATCTTTATATCTTTATTATTGACAGTCTTGGACATGTCTTTCTCATTGTAAACTCTCAAAACAGTCATTCATGTTGAGTTGGAGGAGGAGTCTAGGAGGAGAAAATCACAAATAGTTTTTTTTTTTTTTTTTTTTTTACGTATTGGAGTCTGCACACGCATATCATCAATTTTTTCTATACTTTTTTTAGTGGACTCACTTGATCCCACTTATTTTTTATTGTGTCTTCCCTGGACGTACCAGTATAGTATCTAAACCCTCAAGGACTAGTAAACGAATGTGAGTTGAAGTTTCAAAGAGGATACAATTTTATTAATGTTACGTAGGACATAATCCTTGACAAAGATGATTTGATCAAACAGTGACATCCGAGAATTTGTCATAAAAGAAATTTTTGTTGTTGTACCTCGTAATCTTGGTAAGATTATGCAATGCATGATAATTGATAAGAACTTGATGGAAAATCGTCCGAATATTATTTTGTCCAATTTGTCAGAAATTTGTAAGGTCTCTGAAAAGTGAGTTAATGGCATGAGACATAGGGAAAGGGAAGTGTTGGATTGGACCTACATATGGACAACCTACTACAGGGCATGCTTGTCTGATACCCTGTAGGCTGTCTGTGCTCGTGCCTTACAAGTTTGCATTTTCCATGGACCCATACTTATTCCGTTTATGACGACACATTTATAGCTTGTCCACTATTTGAATTGACCCTACTTAGGTTTAATATAGAGTTTAGATCCTGGATTTTGAAGTAGCTCAGAGTTTCAGTTTTGACATATTCAATTAGGAAGTTTAAACTCTAAATTTTTATTTTTTTATTTTTTTATTTTTTTTATTATATCCTTCCTAGTTTATATATGAAAGTTTCATCTTTAAGCATGGAAGAGAGGATATATGAAATAATAATAATAATAATAATAATAATAATTAAGGTTCTAAATTTTCTAATTGGATAAATTAGAACTTAAATTCTAAACTGATATAAAATTTAGAATCTAAGTTCTAATTAGTCCTTTAATATACTATGACATGGCATCTGTTCATCAAGACATTACTAGGCAACAAAACATTCCATGGTTTTATATATGAACTCTCATATGATATGATAATTCAAGCAAAAACAAGAAGAATGCCAACTTTTAAATAACTAAGAGTGCGTTTTGGTTTAAAGAGTTGGACAATATAACTAATTGTCAGGAAACAAACCCACGACGAAAATGGACTCATTATGGAGTTCAACAAAAGTCCTTTTGCTATCAGGAGTATGTCAAGGCCCATAATCAAAAAAAAATTATATTGCGCCACTTGTTACTTTTCCTTGCTCCATATTATTAGCCCAAATTCTTCTCACAGCCCAATTCCACATAGAAATTATTATTCTTATCCATGTTTCATGTTTGTATTAATGAATTGATTAAAGCGCCACTAAAACTTTGAAGGCTAATTTACAACTAAATATTCTGAACTTTTTCAACCATTAAAACTCAGTAGACTAATTTCTAACTAAATATTCAGAACTTTTTGGAATTTATACATTACTACTCTACACTGTCATAATTAATATTTTGTCATCCTTAAACTACACAACCAAAAATTGTATAAAAAAATTGATTTGCAACCTATTATATAATATGATCCTTTATTATTAAATTGAAGTACTTCTATAAATTTTGAGTAAAAATACTTTGATAAAATAAAATTTTAGAATAAAGAAAGTGGAGTCGGAAATAGAGTATTCTATAAGATGAGTTCCTACAATCTAGAATCTAGAAATTGGAAGGCCCGAGCACTGGGTCCTATGGGTGGGATAGAACAGAAGATCTATAAATTGGAACAGAAGATGGAGCTTATCAACCAAATGAGTTTCAAATTTCTGAATCCAAAAATTGGGATCGAAATGCCCGGAGTATTTACCAGGTGAGTTCTACTCTTATAATTTATAATATCAAATAGTTTAGAATAACAAGTTGCAAATAACAAAAGGTAGAATACATAATTGTAAATTAGCCAAACTATAATAGACTAGATGTTTCTCAACAGCCCATCATGCCCAATTTTAGTTCGTGGAATTAGCACATTGAAAACGAAAAGTGATTCATTTTCTTTATTTGGATGTCAAAGTATTAAAAAAAAATTGACTTACCCTCCCCCCTCACTTGATTTATCATATTTCAGGATGCATCCCACAATTTGTAAAAATATACAGTACTCCTCACTTTGGACGGAATCCGTCAAAAAAAAAAAAAGACCAAAATACCCCCTGCCTTCTTCCTCTATTCCCCCCCCCCCCCCCCCCCTCCCGTTGTTGTTGCATGCCGTCGCGGCTGCTTGCCGCCGTGGCTGCTCGCCGCTGCTTGCCATCGCGGCTGCGGGGGAGCGGGACAGGCGGACTGGGGGGGTGGGGGTGGAGAGGGGGCGGTGGCCGAGAAGGGGGATGGGAAGCAAGCGGAGGCGAGGAGGGGGGAGAGCAGAGGCGGGGAGGGGGGCGGTGGCGGGGAGGAGGGGGAGCGGAGGCGGTAGTGGGGAGGAGGGAGCCGGTGGCGAGGAGGAGGGAGCACCGGCGGGAGGCGGGGTAGTGGGGAGGAGGGGGTCGGTGGCGGTGAGGGGGGAGCGCCGACGGGAGGGGGTGATGGAGAGGGGATGGGGTGGGGGAGGGGGGAACGGATTCCGTCCAAAGTGGGAGGTACTGTATATTTTTGCAAAACTGTGGGGTGCACCCTGAAATATGGTAAATCAAGTGGAGGGTAAGTCAAAATTTCTGAAAAATAAAGATTCCCAAATATTACGGAGAAAATGAGTCCTCCACACACTTCAAGGATTTACTTTATCTCTCAATCTTTTGCATTTATTACAAAATTTTAGGAGTAGGCTATTCATGCTCAAACTTTGATAAAGGAGGAGGTATCAGAGTTTTTATACATTGTTTGTATGACAAGTGGGCCCCCTCTCATTTCTTAAAATGTGTGGACATAAAATTTGAGGATGGGCCTAATTGTCATACAAATTAGCTATCAAAACTTTGATACCTCCTTCTGTAGCAAAGTTTTCTCATGCTCAAAGATGTATTCTAACTATAACTTTGTCATTTTTAAACATCAAAAAGAAAATTTGATAAAAATTATAAATTCTTATACTCGTGAAAGGATGAAAGAATTGATTTTCTTTATTTTTCGCCAACCAAGATGAACAAAACTTCTCAAGAAAGCATGGGGGAGGAACGACCATTCATATTTGGATATTCTTCATGATGTATGGAATTTATTCATCATGTTATTTACCTCATTTTATATTTTATGTAAATTCTGTATCAAAATGTTAGCACTGCGAAGTAATATAATAATAAAAAAATTAAGCAAGAGGTCTTGACTGAGTTCAGGGTGCACTAGCAACATTTACAATTGTTTATTAAATTTCTTTCTTTCTTCTCTACAAATTTTATATAATGTTTTCTAAAATGTTCAATTATGTATTTTTGCTTTAAATTATAATTTTTTTTCAAAAAATATTCTACATGATAATAAAAATAGGACAAAGTTGTTGTAAAGATAAAAATTTGTAGAAGTTCTCTGTGGCGATACAATATGCAAGGCTGACTGGTGCATTTATTAATTTTTTATTTTTATTTTTAAATTTCAAAGAATATGCTAGGTTATAGGCTGGGGTATTCTTTGTATTTCAAGAATACACAATTGTATTAATCCTTTTGAAAAAAAAAATTGAATTGTTTTTGCATACAAGTCCTTTATAGTTTCATGATTTTCATAAATGTTGTTTTTCTATATATAGCAAAAAAAAATAACATAATATATGGATTTATCTGCACCCTAAATGTCTAAATAAAATATTCATCAACTAAAATGAACTTGCATGATATGTAAATTTGCTTTCATTTAACTATGAAGCAATTTCTGACATGAAAAATAGTATACGTAGATGAGAAATGTTCAAACTCAAGAAATGCAAATTCCACTAATACTATATAAAAGATTTAGGCTTATGAATATGTATCATTTTATATTGAATTTGTTTGTGCATTATCAAATGAGTAACAATTCATACATGCAAAATGTTAAGGGTGCATTTGATTACAAGGTAAAAATATATATAATAAATAAATTAATTCTACGGAATTATTTTACTAGAAAAAATTCCACGGAATTAATTTGAGTGTTTAATTGTCGTTATTTTTCCATGGAAATTGACATTTTTCTGTGGGTTGTACCAATTTTGTTTTCCACCATTTTGGAGGAAAATATGGAAAATGATAGATTTTTGGAAAATATTTCATGAAAAATATACGCTATCAAATACTACAATTGGTGGAAAATTTGTGTTGAAAATATTGTCCTTGGAAAAAAAAGCTCAATCAAAGTGGAAATTAAACTATGGCTGGATTGATGATACGCTGTAATCAATTGTAATATTGATGATTGATGAGAGTTGGTGTTTGGTGAAAAATAAAAACAACTAAGGCAATTTGGATAGAGTAAGGAAAAACTTGAAAAACAACAAAAATTACATTTTAAACAGCAAACACCCAATTGAGATGTAGCTATCTTCCGTTAATTTTGAGACTTAAACCCTAATATCCATATATATGTGAGATCTAAAACTAAATAACATTTTTTATTCTATTTTCTACGCTCTCTCTATTTCTATCCAGTTTAATTATTCTTTTACGACTACCGAGAAAACTAAATATATATATCTAAGAAATTTTTTTGTTTCTGCATATATTTTTAGAGACTTATACATTCAAATCATAAATATATAAAAGACAGAAATGCAAAAAATGGCTTTTTGCTAAATATCGGTAGACAATATTGTTTTTTTTTAAATTTTGAAAACTAAACTAAAATTAAATAATACATCAGACCATCCTGCGTATTGTATTTTCATTAAAAAATTGCAAAATTTTTATCCTAATTTAATTACGCGTATAAAATTTCCTAAATTTGTATTTCTTCTACATCCGCTGCGGAGGACTAATTGATCCACTCTAAAGACAGTTAGAGGTCGTACTTGACATGTGGGGCACACTGGACATCCATAAGGGATTGTTTGGCTCACCGATTTGGTACGTAAAGTGACCCAAAATCGAATTTTGGGCCACTTGATATGTTTTGCTGGAGGATTTGCAGACAAGTTTGTAGGACCGTTGAGCACCTTTAAAGGAGGGGTGAATAGAGTGAGTGCGAGTACAGCGAAAAAATAATCACCAATTTAAAAATTAAAAACAATTAATTATGGCAGTGAATAAGAGACAGTAAATAAATATAGCAAGAGATAGAGAAATCAAACTCAGTGACAGTGTAACACAGCGATGTATACTGGTATCCCTCTGAGAGGACTAATCCAGTCTCGAGTACTCTTGCTCGATGTTAATCCACTAAGGCACAAGCTAATTGAGAGCTTGCAGTCTCTTACAACACCGTGCTTGGTGACAAGTGCACGACAGACTTCACAACACCGTGCTTGACGACGAGCGCACGACCGGCTCCACAACAGAGATAGTTTCTGAACTTTGAACAACCTCTTTACAACTCTTGAGAACCAAAAGACTCTAGATCAAATAGATATTACTGGCTTTTGGCTAAGAGATGTGTAGGTGAAATATGAAATCTTTTGATCAACTGAAAACACTTATTAAAGAGAGAAGAGAAGATGAATTGATTTAGTGATTTGGAATGAGAAATTCTCTTCTATTTATAGGTGTTTTCGAGGACCGAACTCGGACAGAATTCGGGCAGAGTTCTGATACAAAGATTTCGCAAATGAACATTGCATGCAGATTTGGAGGCAACAAATAATTAAATTCAAACTGACCGAACTCGGTCAGAGTTCAGACCGAACTCGGACCGAACTCGGCTTGAGTTCTGTCTCAGTATAATGTAAAATATTTGTTTGCAGAGGGTGAATGATATTTTTGGTAGGTAGACTTTGGATGGGTAGGTTGTATAGGAAAATGGACTATGATTAATCTAAGCCAGTAGTATCCAGTCGATCTTACAATTTATATCCTAGACTCAATAAAGATAAAATACATAATAAATTGTAAAATGACTCGGACTGATTCCAATGAAAATGAGCTTCAGAATGATGAATCACATGCTTGCTGATGTAGTAGTACGCTTTTTTATATTGATTTCACTAGACCTGAAATGATTAGCAGCAGTTCGTATATTTTGTGCATTGACTTAAGTTAGTGTCGATTATTAAAATCGGGTGTGACCATGGAATGGGCCAACAATCTCTCCCATTTAGATAATTGACAAACTTGAGTCTATACCAAAATATATCTAAATAGAACGAAATAAAAATACCTGAAAAAAAAATGGTAGTGTTCTTTGATTTTTGGTATCTTTCTCCCCTTTGTCAATAAAAAATGGTTTTGGCTCACCCGTAATGTGTGAAGCCAACAATGTTCATCAAAAGACAAAGTAATACTAGAGAGATAACCACAAATAACAACATTGCCATAAATAACAAGTGCATAGCAAAAATAACTAGAAGTGAAATACTGAAATGTCATACAAAATGAAAGATACAACCATCACAAACTGCTAATAAATGTCTAACTGTAAAGTTTAGACAAGAAGAAACTACATAAGATCATCATCTATCAAACTACATCCAAAATAACCACTAACTTAAGTCCTCATCGCATCGGCGTGCCGTCACCTCCAGGAGCATCCGGTGGAAAGTATGCAGCAGTAGGATCGAAATAAGGAAATGTCGTCTCATCATCGAACCTAGGTCCAGGGAAGCTGGGGTGATGAAGCATGGTAACTGGATGTGTAGGGTCATGAGAGAGACTCCAGTGAATATCAGCAATGCTGTTCCGCAACACCTGAGCCTGGGTGATATGGTGGAACTCAGAATCAAGATAGCCTTGATGTCGTTGCGCTGAGAGGGCAACGAAATTATCAAAGTACTGATAGAAGCCAGGGTCAAAACTCGGAGCAGGGGCTGGAGCAGGAGCAGCAGGAGGAGCCTCGGGGTCATCATTGCGAATAGGTTCAGCACCAGGAGGCAAAGGAGGAGTAGGATATAACCTAGACCTACTGAGTTCAATGGCAGTGGAGGAGTAAGAACAGGTTTGAAGATCAATGTCAAACCTCCTGAAGATGGAAGCCAAGTGCATAGGGTAGACAAGGTTGCATCCCACATTTCTGCAGTTAAGCATCCATGCCATAACAGTCTTTGGAGCAGAAAATGGAATACCAAAATGAATATGGTACATGGCTGATAATTCCATGAAGGTAATCTCATCAGAAGATCATTTCTTTGGAAGAAGAACAGAAAATATAAACCTATAGAGTTCATAGAAGTTTTGATTTAGATGTTTGGAATGTACTCTTCTAGGAACAGATTTAGGATGACACAATAGTTCTTTGAAGGAATCAAGGGTAATACCTTCAGGAAATTGGATATGGTGAATATCAACTAAAGCCTCACCTACATCAGGAACATAAAAATATTCACTGATGTCTGTGGCATTGAACTCTAGTTCCTGCCCAGCTACACAAGAATAGAAGTTGTCGTTATCTTTTACTTGCAAATTACAGTAAAACATACTGACAGCATTATCATAAATATTCTCAGCAACTTCGAAAAAATCATAAAAATCGAGATAGTTGAAAGTGGGGGCATACACAGAAAAGATATTAAAGTTAACACGTGCCCCAGCAGAGATTTTACGACCCGAAAATGAATCAAACCAAAGATCGGAAAATTCCCTATCGGGAATGTCACGACCCGCACCCTTATGAGGGGCACGAGCACGTGGGTACGTCCAGCCTACGCCGCAGTATCGGCGGTAGAACGCTGTATATAACGCCTGTAAATACTGCGACTAACAGTATAAAGGTACTTGTACAGTATATACTCTTCGAATGGAGGTGACATATCAATACAGTCTCAATCACAGAATAAAACTAAGGTAGATAGCTCAGAAAGAGAACATGTGATAGATGAAAGAGTAAATAAGTCCAGAGTCCAACACAAGCCCAGATATATACAGCATCACAGGGTCTCAAAATATAATGTAGAAGCTACAGTCTGATAAAGCTAGCTGGATCGCAGTCCAGTCAAACCTAGCTAATCTACACTACTCTGGAAGTACAAAATCTAGTGGCTCTACTATAAGGCCACGATCCAAGGCTACTCCATCTGACTCGAGCCCATAATAGGTGCAGACCGACTCAGAATCATCTGTAATATATCATAACGATATCCTGTCAGGAAAATGAGCAAGTACAAGCACTAACAGCAGTTCCATGTGAATTGACAAATTCTATAAGAGACAGTATAATGAACTACGAGACAAAGATATATGAAAACTTGGGAACCGTTCGGAAGCCGAGTTACAACCCTTAAACCAAACAAGGACCGGGGTTGTAACTCTTCTCCCAAGCAGAACTTAGTCTCCAATCAAGGTACAATGTAAAAGCATGTAGAGCATGTGAGTAACTGTATATCATGGCATGGTGAGGAAAGTATCGAATATAGAACAGAGCAGGATATACGATAAGATAAAGTAAATATAAAATATGACTTGGATTATTAGAGCGATATGTAATCGGCTTGGGATAAGTGACAGGACAGGCTATCCACTTGGCCCGGCAATCCGCGGTGACCTCAACGGAAAGTCATGTCGGCCAACCTGGATAACGAGCACAAGGCAAAAGGATCTCGCTACACCCTTCGTGAGGGAAGAGTGGTGCGAGAACATGAATAGTGATAGGGTGGCTTGGATCACATAGCCCCTAATAATTTTCCATCCCCGAATAGTACAATGGATCTGGACATGACATGTCATGGCACGTGATTCCGTAAGAGGGTAGCAAATCTCCTTAGAAATTGGTGTCTATACAAGTACAGGGAACAAGACAGGAAGTGTACCAATATACCCAAAAATCTAGGAACAACATCTCATATCATGATCCAACGTGTACTAGTCCGTGAACTATCGTGACTGAGAATCAAGTAAGACACTACGACTGAATCGAATATAGCAGATATCAAGGCAATGAAAACTATCAGTGAATGTACTCGCCTGCTGTCCTGAGCTGTAGGGTATATCAATGCTCAGAGCGGTAATCAGAAACCTAAATATGAGATATTGCATGTTAATTTAGGTTTAAACAAGTTTAAGAATGATTCACAATGAATGATATGCAATCTAGGTCAAACTAGGTCTCACTGAGTCACACTAAGTCCTGTCAAGTCAAATCTAGGTCAAATAAAGTTATATCAAGTCAATCTAAGTCAGACCAAGTCAACTCTAGGTCATACCAGTCATCGCAAGTTAAAACAAGTCGAAAAAAGTCAAACGTGATCAAGAGTTGGCCTACAGTTGACTTTTGGTCAACTGGTCAACTCTAGTCAACTCTAGGTCAACCCTAGGTCAAACTGGTCAAATGTTGACCAACAGTTAACTTTTGGTCAACTTGTCAACTCTGGTTTAGATTTGGTCAAATCTAGACAAAGTGTTGATTCACGGTTGACTTTTGGGTAAAAAGTCAACTCTGGGTCAACCGAGCCAAAATCGGTTCAAATATGACATTTATAGGGTGTACCCAACAAGCCACCCAAGTTTCAAGTCAATCCGAATACCCGAACTCCGTATCTCGAAATTACCCGATTACCCCTTAACATTTACCCTTAAACCGTTCTAACTCGACGCCAAGTGGCCTTCCCTTAGGAATTCCACTCTGTGCTTCCTAGGGTAGTAGGGTACTAGCCTATACAACCATTACCTACCAAGTTTTCTAGGGTAAGTGGACATCCAGTCCATCTTACGGTCCGAATCACCCGTTTACCCGTTATCTTGAATATTTCAAGATACGGAATGGTGCGGTGCGATACCGACTCCCCAAGCCCACACGCAACCCCAATTCCAACTCCGAAGCCTACCTACAAAATCTAAATCTCATTATCTAAGTCCCCTCCAAGTTTCAACGCGTTCCGAATCACGGAACTCAATTTCCCCCTATCACCAAATCCTAACTTAACCTTTCACCCTCTCATTCACTCATTCAACTCTCACTTTTCACACCCTCTTGGGACAATCTTTGGGGGATTATTTAGTGGGCTAATTAGGGTTATATAGGGCTATATATATAGGTATACATATGTATATATATGGGTATATATAAAGGGGTATCTATAGGTTGATTTGGGGGTCAAAAGGGGGGGAAATGTGCCTAGGCTGCTGCTACTGTTGCTGCCTACTGCTGTTACTGCTGCTGCAGTTTGCTGCTGCTGTGGCGGGGGCAGCAGCTCCCTAAGCCCCCCCTTGCTGCCTTGGTTGCTCCCCCTTTCCCCTTCACAAATCCCTCCATCCTCCCACTCTAATTTACTCTAAAAACCTCTCTAATTTCCCTCTCGATCTCCTCTAATTCTCTTCTAATTCCTCTCTATCACTCTCACATATATATATATATATATATATATATATATATATATATATATATATCACATGGACACACTCTCAAGACACAACTATCACTCTCCTCTACACACACACAAATACACACACATAAATACACATGTATATATATATATATATATATATATATATATATATATATATATATATATATATATATATATATATATATATATATATACCACTCAAAAAGGATAAATCGATAAATAATCCTTAAACTAGATTTTAAGGGAACCTAACAAATCTAGGGTCAACTTGTAAAGAATGGTCCCCTCTCTAATTTATGTGAAGGAATAATGCAAAATGAGAAATAAATGAGAGATTAGAGATTGTACCTAAAGTAGATTTGAAGGAAGAAGAAGAAGTTGGAAGAAAGAAATGAAGGGAGAGAGTTTTAACTTGGTGGTGAAGTAAAAAAAGTGGAGGGGGGTGCTATAGGTGGCCGGCCATGGTGGTCAATGGTAGGGGCACTTGTAATTACAAGTTTGTCCCTCCCTAGCTTCTAGGCTAAGTTAAGACCCAAAATTGGTTTTGGAAATTACAAAAATTAAATAAAAATCATAATTAAGCTTAATTACTCATGGGGGACTAGTCCAAACTCCTAAACCTAAAAGTTTAGTGTAGTGGGTCATGGTTAAATAACATGCTAATTACGACTCAAGCCGAAATTCTCCGGGGTCCCGAATTAACTCGGAATGCGATGAAATTCGAACCCGACTCCTATAATAATTAAAAATTAATATTCATAAAATAAAATTCCCAAAAATATTATAAAATGGAAAACTATCATTTTACCCCTAACTTGGAAAAGTGAGGGTGACAAGTCTATCCACCGTAAAAAAAATTTCGTCCTCGAAATTGAAGACAACAAGTACAGGAAATCACAAACAGAAATAAAGGAAATAAATTTATACCTCAGGGCGCAAAAAGATAAGGAAAACGCTCCCGCATGTCGTCCTTCCTCTCCCAGGTAGACTCACCTGGAGAGTGATGTCTGCACGCAACCCGAACCAAGGGTATGACCTGGTTCCGGAGCACCTTCTCCCTGCGATCCAGAATCTCCACCGGCTGTTCTGGATAGCTGAGAGTAGGTCCCACCTGTATCGCTGAATGGTCCAATACATGGCTAGGATCTGCCACGTACCGCCTCAGCTGAGATACATGAAACACGTTGTGCACTCCCTCGAGCTTGGTAGGCAAGTCCAGTCGGTAGGCTACTGCACCGATCCTCTCTAAGATGGTGAAAGGTCCGATGTACCGCGGACTGAGCTTCCCACCGCCGCCAAAACGAATAGTGCCACGTGTCAGGGATATCCTCAGAAATACCATGTCATCAACCTAGACACAAGACAAAAACTCAACACACAACTAACAAACAATCACAACAAACACGACAAGAACTGAAACTAACCTTGAACTCTAACGGTCTCCGGTGACTATCGGCCCAATGCCGCTGCCTATCCTGAGCTACCCGAAGTCTGTCTCTAATCATCCTGACCTTCTCGGCCGCATCCACAACCATCTCTGGCCCAAGAATCGTCCGCTCGCCGACATCGTCCCAAGACAAAGGAGTACGGCATCTCCGTCCATATAGAGCCTCAAATGGTTACATCTCTATACTGGCCTGGTAGCTGTTGTTGTAAGCAAACTCTACCAGGTGAAGATGGTCCTCCCAAGAACCCCCGAGATCTAGCATACATGTGCGAAGCATATCCTCCAAAGTCTGGATGGTCCTCTCTGACTGCCCGTCCGTCTGAGGATGATAAGCAGTACTAAACTTGAGCGAGGTGCCCAAGCTAGCCTGCAAACTCCTCCAGAAGTGAGAAGTGAATCGCCTATCCCGATCTGAAACTATGCTCACCGGAACTTCGTGCAATCTCACGATCTGACGAACATACAGCTCGGCCAGCCTCACCGTAGACAAACCCACTTTGAAAGGCAAAAAGTGGGCCGATTTGGTCAATCTATCAACGATGACCCAAACCGCGTCCTTCCCTCCTGGCGATCGTGGAAGTCCAGATACAAAGTCCATGGTGATGTGCTCCCACTTCCACTCGGGAATGGGTAGCGGCTGTAGCAATCCACCTGGTCTCTGCCTCTCGGCCTTCACCTGTTGTAATGCCTATTGTTCGTATTACGTATTTTGGTATACGTATACGTATTTTGACTCGTATTGCATGACACCCTGCTTGATTTATTCTAGCATTTCATTGATTGGTTTATTCTTGGGTTAGTTCGGTTTGGCTTGGTTGCTTGGTTCATCATGAACCAAAGGTGAACCCTCCTACCTACCACCACCCTCCTTATTTATAACTCATTCCTTTTTTCTCTCATCATTATTTTTCTTCCTTCTTCATTTACTCTCCACCATTACTTCTTCAACCACCAGGAGGGAGAGAGAGCTTAGGCAAGTGCAACTTGCTTCTTGAGGGATCTTAATTTTTATTGTTCTATTCTCTTCTTTACATGATTATAAGCCTCTTTAGAACTTGGAGTTTTTAATTTTGATGGATAGATTCTTCTAGATCTACTTTATAACTTTTAGTTCATGGAGTTTTCTTGGTTTTGATCTACCAAAACTTGTTATTTTCGAAAACTAATAGTTCCATGAGCAAGAGCACGAAATTTCGTATGAATTTGGTTTTTGATTCACCTCATTTCGAGTTAAAATGAAGTTTTTATGGCCAAAACAAGTTTTCTGGATTTTTCATGTCGGCTGAGTAAAATTTTACGCTAGGGACCCTGGAATTGCGTATTTTACGCTGGACTGTATCCAGAATGTAAGATTTTACGCTAGGGACCCTGGAATTGCGTATTTTACGCTGGATTGTATCCAGAATGTAAGATTTTACGCTAGGGACCCTGGAATTGCGTATTTTACGCTGGATATCATACAGAATGTAAGATTTTACGCAGGAAACCCTGAAATTGCGTATTTTACGCTGGATGGTACCTAGAATGTGAAATTTTACGTAGGAAACCCTAAAATTGTATATTTTATGCTGGATGGTACCCAGAATGTAAAATTTTACGCTGGAACCCTCCCTTTTTACATATTTTACGCAGAATTGAATTTTTGGCATAAAAAGTGCACATAATGACTGTTTTTGCCAAGTTTAGCTATTTTCTAGCTAGAATTTCGAAAAACTTAAAACATAAAAGTTTTAGATCTCTGTCTTGCCTTTCCGAATATTTCTGGAGCACCTCAGTTTGAGTTCATATGTGAAAGTTATGCCCCGTCTCCCTTGAGCCGCATGATTCCTCCATAACACTTGTACCCCGTTTATATTTAGTTATTGCATATATGCTTATATCAGGTTAAATGTTAATTTTAAATATGTTCCATGACATAATGGTATCCCGTCGTGGCATACTTTTGACAGTGAATTTGACACGATATATATCTCGAATGCTGTTGCGACGACTAGCATGTCATGACAGAATTGAATGGCCTGGACACCGTGGGTGATTGTGTTTGTACAAAATGAACCGATAATGTTTGCATCATGTATAGGACATGGATCCCTGATTTCCACGGTCAGGGATACCTACAGTAATTAACTAAGGCTATTCAGTAGACATGAAGAGATTCCCAGCTACAGGCAATTCCGTTATCTGGGCGCATTAAGTGGACTTGTAGCCTACCGATGAGTAGGGCACATTTCCAGCAGACAGTCACGTGTTGCATTCTTCGAACGGACAATTCGACCCGGATAACCGGATGGTCTGCAGGGCTTGTGGCTGTTGGGATAATCTCATTGCATCTTGCTAGTAACTAGGCCTGTGATAACCCTAGTTAGTTAAAAGTATCAAGCCGTACTCTTGATTGGCCGTGATTGATTGGATGGAGTTTATCCCAGCTTAGCATTGTTCCAATCCTGTACAAGATTGTGACATGACATGATTAATTGTGCTTGCCTTAACAATAACGATCGGGGGTCCAGTTCTGTTCAGGCGAAGGGTTACAACCCCGGTCCTTGTTTGGTTTAAGGGTTGTAACCTGGCTCCCGGAGCAGTTCTGTGTCCTCTCTTCATTTATTGTCTTATTGCACCCCATGCCATGCTCGTCATGTTTTACATTACTTCAACGACATGATTAATTATTTATATTAGCCTTAACAATAAAGATCAGGGGTCCAGTTCTGTTCAAGCGAAGGATTACAACCCCGGTTCTTGTTTGGTTTAATGGTTGTAACCTGGCTCTCGGAGCAGTTATGAGTCCTCTCTTCGTTTATTGTCTTGTTACCTTACTAATAGTATTTGAGACGGGTTTCTATTCAGGTGAAGGGCTGCAACCTCGGTCCTTGTTTGGTTTAAGGGTTGCAGTCTGGCTGCTTGAATGTTTTCTTCGTACTCAATTTATTATTGTTATCTCTATTATTATTATCAGTTTCTTTTATAAGCTCTCTTGATTATTCACTTACGATATGCTGGTTTTAGTTCCTAAGTGAAGCCTCCTTTGTGGCACTTGCTCTTTCTGGGGTTTGATCCAGGTGGTTTTGTGTGGCCAGATATCGGAGCAGCTCCAGAGGATCCACCTAACTTCCAGCCAGATAGTGACCACTAGGCGTAACCCTGGCAATGAGTGGATTTCTTTTGTCCTCCCACTTTATTGTAAAATTATTCTTTTGAGGCGTTTAGCCGACGAGCACGTGTTAGCTCGATTGTACCTTTACTTACTGTCTGCCTACGGGCTGTAACATGATTGACAGATCCTAGGGTTGATCATGTATGACTGAACTCTTGCTAGTCTTGACATTTTGTATGACTAGCTTCATGATCATCCAATATGTAGTGTTGGGGACGCCTTACTATTGTATATTTGGTGGTCTTACATCTTGTAACATTTACTTACTTGCTTGTGATTGAGACAATAGGCTTGTTCTTGACCATAGAAGACTGATGGATTGTAGTTAAACCCTCATATATCTAGACAGCCGTGACCGTATTAGTGAGGTGGATTCAATTTCATTATACGTAGCTGGCTATGTATGCCCCCGCTCTCCAGTATTCTGGTTCTGGAGCGTTACATGGTTTTAGTGGTGGCCCATGCAGGTCTTGTAAATCAAGATGTGTGAGGGTTTACCGAATAGATGCCTCAATCAGCACTCGCCCTTGATCTCTGCCCATATCTTCTAATCCCTTAGATTCTTGACCTGATCACATGCTCGTATCGTTGATTTGTCCTGGTCCTTCCTTATTGTTCCCTATGTCGTCTTCTTCAGCGACATTGTTCATGGACCTGCCGATCAGCAAGACGGAGCACCTCCCGTGGACCAGCCGCAACCTGGAGATCAAGCCCAGTATTCAGGGGTAGCCTCCAGAGTCATGCCTACTGGAGGAGAGCCACCAGTTCAGCCCGTCCAGCCTGCAGAGCCTGATGATGTCACTTTGGTGGGTCTCATCTGGTCATTATTAGCTTCCCAAGATCGTCGGGAAGATGCCTTGCACCAGGCGGTGGCAGACGCTTTGACCAGAGGAGGTCATCAGGGTAATAACGTGGACAACAGCTTCAAGCGCTTGAACCCTCCCTTCTTCGACGGCAGTGAAGATGCGATCGCTGCAGATGCTTGGATTCAGGACACGGAGGTAATTCTAGAAGCAGCCAGGACCCCAGAAGCGAAAAAGGTGGCCGTAGTGCGCCTGCAGTTACTAGATCTTGCTCGTATCTGGTGGGCAGCGCAGGCCGATGGTTTAGTGGCCCCTATTTTATGGGCAGTATTCAGGAAGAGATTCCAGACCAAGTATTTTGATGCTGTAGCTCGGTACGATCTACAGACGAGGTTCACCAATCTGAAGCAGATGGGCAGGACGGTCGATGGATATGCGGCCGAGTTCTCCAGGCTTAGTCGGTTTGCTCCCACCTTGGTGGCGACCGAGTTTGATAGAGCCCAACGATTCCAGCAGGGACTTCACTTGGATATTTTATTGGCAGTGGAGCAGTTTGAGCATCAGACTTTTGATGCAGTATTGAGAGCAGCCCGGAGGCATGAGTATACCTCCCAGAGGATCGTGGATAGGACCGGAGGTCGAAAGCGATCTCACGGCCAGATGAATCAGTCATCAGCACCAGCTCCGGCAGCCAGGGCTTTGACCATTGGACTCCGAGGCGGGCGGCCTCAGTGACGTCGGTTCAGTATTCCACCCCGATGCACCCTCAGCAGCAGAAGCAGAAGCAGTCTTCCGCAGTGGGATGTTCACACTGCTGGAAGCCGGGGCACGTGGTATCAGAGTGTCGCAGAGCACAGGGTTTGTGCTTGGTTTGTGGTGCCCCAGACCACAGGGTTGGGAACTGCCCGAACAGGAGGAGTTCATCGGCCTTCTCTAGTCCTTCAGTTAGAGGACCAGCACCAGTCCAGCAGCAGCAGCTGCTGCAGTACCCATTTCCGAGGCCATTGCCGACGCAGGCCCAGGCATTCCAGCAGCAGAGGCCGCAGCAGTATGCCCAAGCCCAAGCCCTGATCCAGAGCAGGCAGAGGAATTTTCAGCAGAGGGGACCCGCACCCCGATGACATGGTCAAGTGCTGGCCTTGACCATGGGAGAGGAAGGAATAGCACCCGGTGAGGTAGTGGCAGGTACTATTCTCGTCAACACCTTTCCAGCTTCAGTATTATTTGATTCTGGTGCCTCGCATTCATTTATGTCTGCACGATTCGCGACACGGATAGGACTGGAACCCGAGTCATTATCAGTAAGGCTCAATATACTTACTGGTAACGGTCTTGTGGGAGTAGATAGAGTGTTTTCCTCGTGTCGGGTCGTAGTTAGCGGTAGAGAGTTTCCCGCTAGGTTAATAGAATTCCCGATGGCCGATTATGATGTGGTCTTAGGGATGGATTGGTTAAGGGACCAGTATGCCAGAATAGATTGCCATATTGGCAGGGTTGCTTTAAGCATCCCAGGTGAGCCAGAATTTTTCTTCTCCCGAGGCGAAGTTGAACCTTCTCCTCCCGTATTACGGATGGCAGTAGCAGCAGTGCAGTTACCCCGGATCGTCGAGGAGTTTCCAGATATTTTCCCAGAAGAGCTTCCAGGAATGTCGCCAGAGCGAGAGATCGAGTTCACCATAGACTTGATCCCCGGGACCGTACCTGTGTCAGAGAGAGTCTACAGGATGGCGCCGTCAGAATTAGAGATATTGTACAAAATGATTGAAGAACTCAGGACCAAGGGATTCATTCGTGCTAGTGGATCGCCTTGGGGAGCCCCGATACTTCTTATAAAAAAGAAGGATGGTACGTCCAGATTATGTGTTGACTATCGTACCTTGAACTCAGTAACAATTAAGAACAGATGTCCTCTCCCAAGGATAGATGACTTGTTTGATCAACTCAGAGGAGCAGCAGTATTCTCGAAGATAGATTTGCGATCAGGTTACCACCAGATTAGAGTCAGAGAGCAGGACATCTCGAAGACGACATTCAGATCTAGATACGGACATTGGGAGTTCCTTGTTATGCCATTTGGAGCAACCAATGCGCCGGCTGTATTCATGAACCTCATGAATTGCATCTTCATGCCTTATTTGGATCAGTTCGTGATTGCGTTCATAGACGACATCCTGGTCTATAGCATGAGTGAAGCAGAGCATGAGCAGCATCTCAGAGTTGTCCTCCAGATTCTGCGAGAGCACCAGTTGTATGCCAAGTTCAGTAAATGCGAGTTCTGGCTCGATCGCATTTCGTACTTAGGTCATATCATTACCAGAGGGGGAGTAGAAGTAGATCCCCAGAAGATTGTGGCTATCAAAATGTGGCCAGTGCCCAGCACAGTTGCAGAAGTTTGCAGTTTTCTTGGATTGGCCGACTACTACCGGCGATTTGTTTCGGACTTTGCTCGTATTTCAGCACCACTGACGCAGTTAATCCGCAAGGATGTACAGTTTGTCTGGACATCAGAATGTCAGGATTCTTTTGAGAAGTTGAAGCGAGGCTTGATGACGGCACCCATTCTCACACTTCCAGATGGGACCGGAGGATTCTCAGTGTATTGTGATGCTTCAGGCCGAGGTTTAGGATGTGTTTTGATGCAGCATGGGAAGGTAATAGCTTATGCGTCACGACAACTTCGTGATCATGAGAGGAATAACCCAACCCACGACTTGGAGCTGGCAGCCGTGGTGTTTGCGCTAAAGCTTTGGAGACACTACTTGTATGGAGATAGGGTAGAGATTTTCACCGATCACAAGAGCCTGAAGTCTGTGTTCACTCAGAAGGATCTTAACATGCGTCAGAGGAGATGGCTAGAGCTGCTTGTAGATTATGATGTCAACCTGCAATACCATCCTGGAAAGGCCAACGTTGTTGCAGATGCATTGAGTAGGAGAGCCGGAGTTTACTTTCTGACAGCGCAACCAGAATTGTTAGCAGATCTTCAGAAGATAGGTATAGAAGTTGTCCTTCCTACCAGCATGGCATTGATGGCCAGCATGCAAGTTCAGTCCAGTTTAGTTAAGAGAATCAAGATAGCTCAATCCTCCGATTCTAAGCTTCAGCGGCTTAGGACAGAATGTGTAGCAGGGCGAAGACCAGAATTATGCATTCATGAGGACGTACACTTCGACATGGTAAGCGTCTTTGTGTACCCAGTGGAGATATCAGACAGGAAGTCATGACCGAAGCTCACAGTTCTCAGTATTCGATTCATTCCGGTGGCACGAAGATGTACCGAGATATCCATCAGCACTTTTGGTGGAATGGCATGAAGAGGGAGATAGCTCGGTTTGTCTCTCGGTGTTTGGTTTGCCAACAGGTTAAAGCTGAACATCAGAGGCCAGCTGGACTACTTCAGCCCTTGCCAATTCCAGAATGGAAGTGGGTGTAATGCCCCGCTCCGCACGGTGCATTATGCTGAGTCATTGACTCGAAGAGTCGCGTTGACCCAAGAAAATGTATCGATGCAAAGCGATACGAGAGTTAAGTTGTCCCGAGCAACGCATCGAACTAAGTTGATGCGAAGAGTTACCTTGTCCCGAAGAATGCATTGAGTGAATCGATACGAACCGCCGCGTTGCCCCGAAGGATGAGTGCGTTGAATCGGCTCGAAGATTCTAAGAAATCGAATCGACCAAGGCGCAAGTCCGAATCGATGCAAGTATTGATTTTAGTTGGTTTCGTGTGCAGGTTATACTTTGACGGGAAAATATTAGAGGTCGATCTTTTGACATATTTAGTAAGGGGTCCGCGAAATCAAATCGTCGCCTTGCGATGGGCCGAGACTTGGGCACGCTAAGGCAAATCGGACGTATAACTCAACGAAGCACGAAGTGCTCGAATGGCTAAGTCAGGAGAGTGGCCGTGCAACGAAGTTAAGAAATCGAGCCGCACCGGCTCGGCGAAACGACTAAGGCGTATCGACTCAATGTGGGAGGATTGACTTCTTTTTACTCCTTCATTCGATAAGTCAAATATATCATTGTATGCTAAGTTAACCTATCGACGCCACGGGCGTGGTCCGATCAGAGATAAATCATAGTGTGAGTCGAACACTAAGTTAGAACAATTGAAATGAAACGTGCATCAATATGCACGAGTCGCTATGGGACATTGGATATCGCTAAGGCGAGCGCCTCGGTGCGCAAGCCGCAAGAACATGGGATAACTGTAATCGGCGAGTGCCTTAGTGCACGAACCATACCGTGCCTTTCCTGTACGAGTTAGATAACTAGAACATTGGAAGACAATAGGCGAGCGCCCTAGCGCACAAACCCCGAACATTGAATGCTAAGTTATAGAACAGGGAAATACGGTTGAAACGTGCCTATGTGCACGGGATAAAAAAAAGATGGCTTCGTTGCGAGAGAATACAGTTGTGGCATGAATGTGGCAGAACTGTCGGATATGACATGGTGCCTCGAAAGGTGTTCGAGACCTTCGGGTCGTTCGGTTGACGAGCATTGAGTTGAGACACGATGCCATTGAATCATTGAAACGAAGTATGAAACGTGAGAACATAGAAAGTTAACGGAAGAAATACGAGATGATAAAGTCTGAGTCTTGGACTCAAGGCTATGCTTGGTTGTTTGAATGATAGTGCGTTGCATGGTCGAATGGAATGGACTTGAGATAATTGCGATGATATCTTCCGTGCACGGAACGTTCCCTCCGAACGGGCGCACCGGGACACCGGGATCGTTCGGCCTAGGAGGGATGTTAATCTTTGATAGGCGCACATCTGCGAAGTCCGATTAGCACTCGGTCGTAAATGTGAGAAGCTGCAAATGATGGTAGGCACGCGGTAAGTTTCGGTTGTTGGGATAGCAACCCAACCCGTGAAAACACCGGGCTACCCAAACAAAAGAGAGAAAAGAAGGAGAGAAAAGAAAGTAAGGAAAGATAAAAGAGAAACTCCTTTAGTCCATTCCGGCGCGGATACGCCCACGACCTTCATATAGTTAAGGGCGACGGGTTTGGAAGTGCAAGGTATACGTATATCCTGCATGGATGGATCCAAATAGAGAGCACTTATAACATGACAGGGAACAATGGATGGGCGTATTCACCTTGCGTCGGTGCAAGGGCGAGTGCGTCGACTTAGTAAGAGTCGCGCCACGAATCAAACACGAGATTGCTTGCTTGCTTGCCTATTCAATTCGATAACATGCTTGCTATAATAACATGCTTTACGCTTTCGAATATGCCATGAAATTGACCCTAAGGAGAACATAGCAAGATCATAAGCTAAGTTGCATGATTCAACATAAATATTAAAATGTCGGTTTGGAAAGAAGATCTTTGCTTCCGTATATGCGAGGACGAACGTACTGATCTCACACCAGCTTCATGCAGGGTGCAGGGAATGGAAGGCTCGCGGCGAAGCGTTGCTTGAACGCGTTGAGGCTTGGAATGCCGAAGCGTATTGAAGCGTGCGATCGCATTGACGCTCGGACTCGCGACAGGATTGATGCGGCCAAGATATAGAAGGCATGATGTATGGAACGGTGAAATCCTTTGTGGGCAAGAGAGAACCTGAGTGTTGTAGCCAATCTGGCAAATTCCGTTGGGCTATCGAAAGCCTTTGTAATCTGATTTCGAATATCAATAAAGAGAATCGTTTTTGTATAATCTGTTTTCCTTTCATTGTTAACGTTCAATTCAAAGATAACCATTTGAGAACTTGTCATCTTGCCTTGCACGAGCGCAACTCCAGGCTCGTGCGGCATCACGTCCCATACGAGGACGATGATTCGGGTGATTCCGGGTCGGGGCGTGACAGTGGGAGCATATAACCATAGATTTTGTGACTGGATTGCCTAGATCCCCAGCTGGTAGAGATGCTATCTGGGTGATAGTTGACAGGCTCACGAAGGTGGGTCACTTTCTCCCGTTCAGAGTTGGTCAGTCGACGGCTCAGCTAGCGGAGATGTATCTCCGGCAGATTGTCAGATTGCACGGAGTACCAGTCAGTATCACCTCGGACAGAGATTCGAGATTCATATTGCACTTTTAGCATAGTCTGCAGGAGAGTTTGGTTACTCGTCTCCAGTTCAGCTCAGCATATCACCCACAGACAGATGGCCAGTCAGAACGCACAATCCAGACTCTCGAAGATATGTTGAGATCTTGTACACTCAACTTCGACGGTTCGTGGGAAGATCACCTGTACCTGGTGGAGTTCTCGTATAATAACAGTTTCCAAGCCAGTATCCAGATGGCACCGTTCGAGGCACTGTATGGTAGGAAGTACAGATCCCCGCTAGCATGGGACGATGTTGGAGAAAGACAGATGCTTGGTCCCGAGTTGATCACTCAAACGGTTGAGGTGGTCAGGAGAGTTAGAGATCATCTTCGCGTTGCACAAGATCGTCAGCGCCATTGGGCCGATTCTCATCGGCGTCCCCTTGAATTTTTTGTCGGCGACCATGTATTCCTGAGGATCTCGCCTAACCATGGCGTCATTCGTTTCGGCGTACGGGGAAAGCTTAGTCCTAGGTATATAGGGCCGTTCGATATTCTGGAGCGAGTAGGAGATGTGTCCTATCGTCTCGCTCTTCCGTCGTCTCTGAGTGAGGTGCATGACGTGTTCCATATATCCCAACTGCGACGGTATATCCCGAACCCGAGCCATATCCTGGATCATTCGGAATTGGTTGTTGGTACCAACCTTTCGTATGAGGAGAGGCCCGTGTCCATATTGGACCGGAGAGAGAAGGTACTCAAGAACAAGACTATCAAGTTAGTCCGAGTTGCTTGGGGTCATCACTCTTTGGGTGAGTCATCGTAGGAGCCTGAGGATGATATCCGATCGCGATATCCTAACCTGTTTGACTCATGAGGTATAATATCTTTCTTATGCCTCATGCCATCGATTCCTTGCTTGCATAAATAATTGCTTGATTGCTTAACTAGTATAGCTTGCATGTGATTAGTATAGCTTGTCCTTGCATCTCTAGCCTCTTGATTAAATTTCGAGGACGAAATTCTTTTAAGGTGGGGAGAGTTGTAATGCCTATTGTTCGTATTACGTATTTTGGTATACGTATACGTATTTTGACTCGTATTGCATGACACCCTGCTTGATTTATTCTAGCATTTCATTGATTGGTTTATTCTTGGGTTGGTTCGGTTTGGCTTGGTTGCTTGGTTCATCATGAACCAAAGGTGAACCCTCCTACCAACCACCACCCTCCTTATTTATAACTCATTCCTTTTCTCTCTCATCATTATTTTCCTTCCTTCTTCATTTACTCTCCACCATTACTTCTTCAACCACCAGGAGGGAGAGAGAGAGAGAGAGAGAGAGAGAGAGCTTAGGCAAGTGCAACTCGCTTCTTGAGGGATCTTAATTTTTATTGTTCTATTCTCTTCTTTACATGATTATAAGCCTCTTTAGAACTTGGAGTTTTTAATTTTGATGGATAGATTCTTCTAGATCTACTTTATAACTTTTAGTTCATGGAGTTTTCTTGGTTTCGATCTACCAAAACTTGTTATTTTCGAAAACTAATAGTTCCATGAACAAGAGCACGAAATTTTGTGTGAATTTGGTTTTTGATTCACCTCATTTCGAGTTAAAATGAAGTTTTTATGGCCAAAACAAGTTTTCTGGATTTTTTATGTCGGCTGAGTAAAATTTTACGCTATGGACCCTGGAATTGCGTATTTTACGCTAGATTGTATCCAGAATGTAAGATTTTATGCTAGGGACCCTGGAATTGCATATTTTACGCTGGATTGTATCCAGAATGTAAGATTTTACGCTAGGGACCCTGGAATTGCGTATTTTACGCTGGATATCATCCAGAATGTAAGATTTTACGCAGAGAACCCTGAAATTGCGTATTTTACGCTGGATGGTACCCAGAATGTGAAATTTTACACAAAAAACCCTGAAATTGCGTATTTTACGCTGGATGGTACCCAGAATGTAAAATTTTACGCTGAAACCCTCCCCTTTTACATATTTTACGTAGAATTGAATTTTTGGCATAAAAAGTGCACAGAATGACTGTTTTTGCCAAGTTTAGCTATTTTCTAGCTAGAATTTTGAAAAACTTAAAACATGAAAGTTTTAGATCTCTGTCTTGCCTTTCCGAATATTTCTAGAGCACCTCAGTTTGAGTTCATATGTGAAAGTTATGCCCCGTCTCCCTTGAGCCGCATGATTCCTCCATAACTCTTGCACCCCGTTTATATTTAGTTATTGCATATATGCTTATACCAGGTTAAATGTTAATTTTAAATATGTTCTATGACATAATGGTGTCCCGTCGTGGCATACTTTTGACAGTAAATTTGACACGATATATATCTCGAATGCTGTTGCGACGACTAGCATGTCATGACAGAATTGAATGGCCTGGACACCGTGGGTGATTGTGTTTATACAAAATGAACCGATAATGTTTGTATCATGTATAGGACAGGGATCCCTGATTTCCACGGTCAGGGATACCTACAGTAATTAACTAAGGCTAATAAACTAGAATAATTCAGTAGACATGAAGAGATTCCCAGCTACAGGCAATCTCGTTATCTGGGCGCATTAAGTGGACTTGTAGCCTACCGATGAGTAGGGCACATTTCCAGCACACAGTCACGTGTTGCATTCTTCGAACGGATAATTCGACCCGAATAACCGGATGGTCTACAGGGCTTGTGGCTGTTGGGATAATCTCATTGCATCTTGCTAGTAACTAGGCCTGTGATAACCCTAGTTAGTTAAAAGTATCAAGCCGTACTCTTGATTGGCCGTGATTGATTGGATGGAGTTTATCCCAGCTTAGCATTATTCCAATCCTGTACAAGATTGTGACATGACATGATTAATTGTGCTTGCCTTAACAATAACGATCGGGGATCCAGTTCTGTTCAGGCGAAGGGTTACAACCCCGGTCCTTGTTTGGTTTAAGGGTTGTAACCTGGCTCCCGGAGCAGTTCTGTGTCCTCTCTTCGTTTATTGTCTTATTGCACCCCATGCCATGCTCGTCATGTTTTACATTACTTCAACGACATGATTAATTATTTATATTAGCCATAACAATAAAGATCAGGGGTCCAGTTCTGTTCAAGCGAAGGATTACAACCCCGGTTCTTGTTTGGTTTAATGGTTGTAACCTGGCTCTCGGAGCAGTTATGAGTCCTCTCTTCGTTTATTGTCTTGTTACCTTACTAATAGTATTTGAGACGGGTTTCTATTCAGGTGAAGGGCTGCAACCTCGGTCCTTGTTTGGTTTAAGGGTTGCAGTCTGGCTGCTTGAATGTTTTCTTCGTACTCAATTTATTATTGTTATCTCTATTATTATTATCAGTTTCTTTTATAAGCTCTCTTGATTATTCACTTACGATATGCTGGTTTTAGTTCCTAAGTGAAGCCTCCTTTGTGGCACTTGCTCTTTCTGGGGTTTGATCCAGCTGGTTTTGTGTGGCCAGATATCGGAGCAGCTCCAGAGGATCCACCTAATTTCCAGCCAGATGGTGACCACTAGGCGTAACTCTGGCAATGAGTGGGATTCTTTTGTCCTCCCACTTTATTGTAAAATTATTTTTTTGAGGCGTTTAGCCGACGAGCACGTGTTAGCTCGATTGCACCTTTACTTACTGTCTGCCTACGGGCTGTAACATGATTGACAGATCCTAGGGTTGATCATGTATGACTGAACTCTTGCTAGTCTTGACATTTTGTACGACTAGCTTCATGATCATCCAATATGTAGTGTTGGAAACGCCCTACTATTGTATATTTGGTGGTCTTACATCTTGTAACATTTACTTACTTGCTTGTGATCGAGACAATAGGCTTGTTCTTGACCATAGGAGACTGATGGATTGTAGTTAAACCCTCATATATCTAGACAGCCGTGACCGTATTAGTGAGGTGGATTCCATTTCATTATACGTAGCTGGCTATGTATGCCCCCGCTCTCCAGTATTCTGGTTCTGGGGCGTTACATGGTTTTAGTGGTGGCCCATACAGGTCTTGTAAATCAAGATGTGTGAGGGTTTACCGAATAGATGCCTCAATCAGCACTCGTCCTTGATCTCTGCCCATATCTTCTAATCCCTTAGATTCTTGACCTGATCACATGCTTGTATCGTTAATTTGTCCTGGTCCTTCCTTATTGTTCCCTATGTCGTCTTCTTCAGCGGCATTGTTCATGGACCTGCCGATCAGCAAGACGGAGCACCTCCCGTGGACCAGCCGCAACCTGGAGATCAAGCCCAGCATTCAAGGGTAGCCTCCAGAGTCATGCCTACTGGAGGAGAGCCACCAGTTCAGCCCGTCCAGCCTGCAGAGCCTGATGATGTCACTTTGGTGGGTCTCATCAGGTCATTATTAGCTTCCCAAGATCGTCGGGGAGATGCCTTTTACCAGGCGGTGGCAGACGCTTTAAAAAGTCTATCTTCGGGGAGATGCCTTCCTCAAGTCTATCTTCGGAAAGACCTTTGCCCCACTCAGCTGATCGAACAAGTCGTCGATCCTCGGCAAAGGGTACCTATTCTTGATAGTGAGGTTGTTGAGCGCCCGGTAATCAATGCACATGCGGGACGTACCGTCCTTCTTCGGCACAAATAGGACTGGCGCTCCCCAGGACGAAGAACTGGATCTAATGAACCCCTTGTCCTGCAGCTCGTCGACTTGCTTCTTCAGCTCTATCAGCTCGCTGTTGTTCACCCTATAGATATGCTGTAAAATGGACTCGGTGCCCGGCACCAAGTCTATAGAGAACTCAATGTCCCTGTCTGGCGGCATCCCCGGTAACTCCTCGGGAAAGACATCCGAGAACTCAGCTATCAACGGATGTGGCAAATCCTGCCCCGCCAACAAAGCTCCACAGAATCCAGCCTCCGGCTCCGCTGCTCCTCGAGCAAACTCGATCTCTGGCTCTCCCGGCGTCCTAAAAAGAACTCTGCCTCCTCTACAATCAATGCTAGCATGGTACATGCTCAACCAATCCATACCGAGTACCATATCGTACCTCGGTAGAGAAATTACGAGCAGACACGCACTCAAGTCCCGGCCTCTCAGAGTGACTCTCCGCCCCGTGCAAATATTATTAACCGGGATAATGCCTCCCCCGGTCATAATCTTGCAAGTCCTATCCATATATTCAGCAATAATATTGTGTCTCAGAGCAAAAGCGAACACCCTGCCCGCGGGTGCTCCCTTCTGGTGCTAAACAAAGCACTGCTACTGGGTCTGAAGTGGAGGACCCTCTGCTGAACTGATGGTCCTCTAGCCGGCTGCGCTCTGTCCTGGCCTCCTCGGACTCCGCAAAAACGGTAATCCCTCAGCTGGTGATCGGGCGCCCTACAGTAAAGACAGACGCCCAACCTCTTTCTGCAAGCCTCCCTGGTGTGCCCCGGCTTCCCGCAGAAGCCGCACGGAGTAGCCGGTCTCTGGCCCTGTCCCTGGTGCTGCTGGGCACGCGCTGGTGCCTGCTGACTCTGCAACAGAGGCTGCTGCTGCTGGAATGGCCTCTGCTGATGCTGAAAGTGGGGGCGCTTGGCCGGTCTCGTACTGGAACTCGCCCCCATAGCATCTCCTCTCCTCTTCGGCCTGAGGTCGAACTCCTCCTCTGCGATCTGCGCATCCATCAATATCTGATCGAACGTTGCGTCACGACGACCCGAGGTACGGGTGCGCACTGCATGAATAAGTCCCCTGCGGAACTTACGAGCCTTCTGCCCCTCATCCTGGATCATATTGGGAGCAAACCTGCTAAGGCGAAAGAACTCAGCTGCATACTCGTCCACCGACGAGTTCCCCTGCACTAGACCCACGAACTGGCCCTCCAATGCTGTAAGAGCCACGTCCAGAAAGAACTTCTCCTTGAAGAGCCTATGGAAGTTCTCCCATGTCAGCCCTCTCACCAATGCACGAGGATCCGTGTGGTACCATGTCAGCACAATTTCAAAGAATCGGCTGGCTGCGGCCGAAACCCAAAGTGCTCTAGGAAGCTCTGCCAGCTCCATACTCCGATGCACGTCCTCTAGCCAGTCGTCTGCATAAAGGATGCCCTCCGTGACCGTGAAGTCCCTGGAGCTCATCTTCCTAAAGTCTAATACTGTCCCTGGCCTGGACTGCTGCTGGTACGGCTGCTGGCCAGTAGGGCCTTGTACCGAACCTGGTGCCACTCTCTCCACTGCTGCCAGTGCAAGCTGATGCGAGTACTCCATACTCTGCCTCAGCATCTCAATCTGATGGTATGACACCTCCGACTGGCGCTGTGACGCCTCTGCCTGGGCCTGCTGTATCTCCATCATCTGCTGAAGGAGAAGGAACATATGATGTGTATCCGTAGGTATCGGTGGTGGTGGTGGTGGCGGCAGCATCTCCGGAACGACGACCGAAACCCTCTGGGGTGGAGGTAGTAGACCTCCATGTGCAACTGCCGGGGTCTCCGTGATAGTGGAATCACTCGGGGCAGTCTCGTGAACCTCCTCCTCAGCCTGATCAGATCTCTCGGGCAAGCTACTCGATCCAGAGGCCTGCGGGTGCGTCTTCGTCATCCTGGAGATGAATTGAAACAAAGAGATCAATATGGCACATGAGTAGATTTATCAAAGAAGGACAGTTAATTTAATACAAGGGAAATAATCATGATAATCAAAAGATCGGAAATTTCCTAGGTATGATTGAGAAACTCCTATCATGTCCTAGGTCCTACGTCCTAATTGCAGGCTCGTAATTAGTACTCTAAGTCGAGCACCATTACGAGATCGCACTAATTGCGACACTGACCTGCACGGGCCACCACAAAAACGTATCACGATCCGCACCCTTATGAGGGGCACGAGCACGTGGGTACGTCCAGCCTACGCCGCAGTATCGACGGTAGAACACTGTATATAACGCCTGTAAATACTACGACTAACAGTATAAAGGTACATGTACAGTATTTACTCTCCGAATGGAGGTGACATATCAATACAGTCTCAATCACATAATAAAACTAAGGTAGATAGCTCAGAAAGAGAACATATGATAGATGAAAGAGTAAATAAGTCCAGAGTCCAATACAAGTCCAGATATATACAGCATCATAGGGTCTCAAAATATAATGTAGAAGCTACAGTCTGATAAAGCTAGCTGGATCGCAGTCCAGTCAAACCTAGCTAATCCTACACTACTCTGGAAGTACAAAATCTAGTGGCTCTACTATAAGGCCACGATCCAAGGCTACTCCATCTGACTCGAGCCCATAATAGGTCGAGCAGTCCGACTCAGAATCATCTGTAATATATCATAACGGTATCCTGTCAGGAAAATGAGCAAGTACAAGCACTAACAGCAGTTCCATATGAATTGACAAATTCTATAAGAGACAGTATAATGAACTACGAGACAAAGATATATGAAAACTTGGGAACCGTTCGGAAGCCGAGTTACAACCCTTAAACCAAACAAGGACCGGGATTGTAACTCTTCTCCCGAGCAGAACTTAGTCTCCAATCAAGGTACAATATAAAGGCATGTAGAGCATGTGAGTAACTGTATATCATGGCATGGTGAGAAAAATACTGAATGTAGAACAGAGCAGGATATGCGATAAGATAAAATAAATATAAAATGTGACTTGAATTATTAGAGCGATATATGATCGGCTTGGGATAAGTGACAGGACAGGCTATCTACTTGGCCCGGCAATCCGCGGTGACCTCAACGGAAAGTCATGCCGGCCAACCTGGATAACGAGCACAAGGCAAAAGGATCTCGCTACACCCTTCGTGAGGGAAGAGTGGCGCAAGCACATGAATAGTGATAGGGTGGCTTGGATTACATAGCCCCTAATAATTCCCCATCCTCGAATAGTACAATGGATCTGGACATGACACGTCATGGCACGTGATTCCGTAAGATGGTAGCAAATCCCCTTAGAAATCGGTATCTATACAAGTACAGGGAACAAGACAGGAAGTGTACCAATATACCCAAAAATCTAGGAACAACATCTCATGTCATGATCCAACGTGTACTAGTCTGTGAACTATCGTGACTGAGAATCAAGTAAGACACTACGACTGAATCGGATATAGCAGATATCAAGACAATGAAAACTATCAGTGAATGTACTCGTTTGCTGTCCTGATCTGTAGGGTATATCAATGCTCAAAGCGGTAATCAGAAACCTAAATATGAGATATTGCATGTTAATTTAGGTTTAAACAAGTTTAAGAATGATTCAAAATGAATGATATGCAATCTAGGTCAAACTAGGTCTCACTGAGTCACACTAAGTCCTGTCAAGTCAAATCTAGGTCAAATCAAGTTATATCAAGTCAATCTAAGTCAGACCAAGTCAACTCTAGGTCATACCAGTCATCGTAAGTCAAAATAAGTCGAAGAAAGTCAAACGGGGTCAAAAGTTGGCCTACAGTTGACTTTTGGTCAACTGGTCAACCTTGGTCAACTCTGGTCAACTCTAGGTCAACCCTAGGTTAAACTGGTCAAATGTTGACCAACAGTTGACTTTTGGTCAACTGGTCAACTCTGGTTTGGATTTGGTCAAATCTAGACAAAGTGTTGACTCACGGTTGACTTTTGGGTAAAAAGTCAACTCTGGGTCAACCGAGCCAAAATCGGTTCAAATATGACATTTATAGGGTGTACCCAACAAGCCACCCAAGTTTCAAGTCAATCCGAATACCCGAACTCCGTATCTCGAAATTATCCGATTACCCCTTAACATTTACCCTTAAACCGTTCTAACTCGACGCCAAGTGGCCTTCCCTTAGGAATTCCACTCCGTGCTTTCTAGGGTAGTAGGGTACTAGCCTATACAACCATTACCTACCAAGTTTTCTAGGGTAAGTGGACATCCAGTCCATCTTACGGTCCGAATTGTCCGTTTACCAGTTATCTTGAATATTTCAAGATACGGAATGGTGCGGTGCGATACCGACTCCCCAAGCCCACACGCAACCCCGATTCCAACTCCGAAGTCTACCCACAAAATCTAAATCACATTATCTAAGTCCCCTCCAAGTTTCAACGCGTTCCGAATCACGGAACTCAATTTCTCCCTATCACCAAATCCTAACTTAACCTTTCACCCTCTCATTCACTCATTCAACTCTCACTTTTCACACCCTCTTGGGACAATCTTTGGGGGATTATTTAGTGGGCTAATTAGGGTTATATAGGGCTATATATATAGGTATACATATGTATATATATGGGTATATATATATGGGTATCTATAGGTTGATTTGGGGGTCAAAAAGGGGGGGGGGGGGGAAATGTGCCTAGGCTGCTGCTACTGTTGCTGCCTACTGCTGTTACTGCTGCTGCAGTTTGCTGCTGCTGTGGGGGGGGGGGGCAGCAGCTCCCTAAGCCCCCCCCCCCTGCTGCCTTGGTTGCTCCCCCTTTCCCCTTCACAAATCCCTCCATCCTCCCACTCTAATTTACTCTAAAAACCTCTCTAATTTCCCTCTCGATCTTCTCTAATTCTCTTCTAATTCCTCTCTATCACTCGCACATATATATATATATATATATATATATATATATATATATATATATATATATATCACTCACATACATTTCCTCATTCCCTTCCCTCTCTACACATACAAATACACACACATATATACACATGACCACATATATATATATATATATATATATATATATATATATATATATATATATATATATATATATATATATAAATGTATATATATATATATATAGACACACACACACTTATATGTATCTATATATATATGGACACTCACACACACACACACACACACACACACTCTCACATGGACACACTCTCAAGACACAACTATCACTCTCCTCTACACACACATAAATATATATATATATATATATATATATATATATATATATATATATATATATATATATATTCCACTCAAAAAGGATAAATCCATAAATAATCCTTAAACTAGATTTTAGGAGAACCTAACAAATCTAGGGTCAACTTGTAGAGAATGGTCCCCTCTCTAATTTATGTGAAGGAATAATGCAAAATGAGAAATAAATGAGAGATTAGAGATTGTACCTAAAGTAGATTTGAAGGAAGAAGAAGAAGTTGGAAGAAAGAAATGAAGGGAGAGAGTTTTAACTTGGTGGTGAAGTAAAAAAAAGTGGAGGGGGGTGCTATAGGTGGCCGGCCATGGTGGTCAATGGTAGGGGGACTTGTAATTACAAGTTTGTCCCTCCCTAGCTTCTAGGCTAAGTTAAGACCCAAAATTGGTTTTGGAAATTGCTAAAATTAAATAAAAATCATAATTAAGCTTAATTACACATGGGGGACTAGTCCAAACTCCTAATCCTAAAAGTTTAGTGTAGTGGGCCATGGTTAAATAACATGCTAATTACGACTCAAGCCGAAATTTCCCGGGGTCCCGAATTAACTCGGAATGCGATGAAATTCGAACCCGACTCCTATAATAATTAAATATTAATATTCATGAAATAAAATTCCCAAAAATATTATAAAATGGATGAAAAAGGAAAGGTAGCAGAATACCTTGAAGAAATGATGAAGATGGTGGAGAGGACGGCCCACTAGACTCCGAAAAAGCTTGAAAAGATAGAGGATGAGCTCTCTAAAGTTTTTGTGGGTTATTCTCGGTAGAAGAGTGAAGAAAAACGAAAGGAAGATGATGAATATATAGGGCTAGGGCCGGCTGTTCGGTTCTGGAAATCCGCACAGTGCCGACCGAATTCGGTCAGAGTTCTGTCCGAGTTCGGCTGCTTGTATTCCCAATGTCATAAATGCAGTATTTCTTTAAAATTTGAATCTATAACTGTTACACTCCTTCATTTAATAACTTCTATTACTTTGGGTTATCTATAGGGGCCGGATCCCAGCTAGTGGTAGTCCGAAGACGAGTACACCGTGTCGCTTCAGGCTATTTACGCCTGTATGATAGAAGGACCCTTTCGGCTTGTACCAAAAATAATTTTCGTTAATAAATTACAAAGTTTCGAGTTATAAGATAAATTTAATAAATATACTACATTATGAATCTGAAAATTCAACTATGCCGAGCTCTCGCCGCATAACGTTAAGTCGGTCTTTAGCCAGTGGTTTTGTGAAAATGTCTGCTAGTTGATGATCTGTGTCAATAAATTCTAAGCAGATGTCTCCGTGTTGTTGGTGATCACGTAAAAAGTGATGACGAATTTCAATGTACTTTGTGCGTGAGTGACATACAGGGTTCTTAGTCAAGTTAATAGTGCTAGTGTTATCACAGTAAATAGAAATCTTAGTGTAGTGCAGATTATAGTCTTCTAGAGTTTGCTTCATCCATAAAATTTGAGCACAACAATGTCCTGCGGCAATATACTCAGCCTCAGTAGTTGATAATGCTACAGAATTTTATTTCTTGCTAAACCATGAGACTAAGGCCTTTCTGTCACGACCCGTTATCCAAATTGTTGGGCCGGGCCGAGTCATGTCCAGCCTGCGTTTAGGATAAAAGGCAGTAAGCTGTTCTAGAGATAACAAGATAAGACTAAATGTGCTAACAGTTCTATAAGTGAACAAAAGTCATAAATGCTCCAAACACAAAAGTCGTCTCATAATAGTAAAATGTCCAAGTACAAGTCTGAAATGTAAAACTGGATACATGTCCAGTTACAAAACACGTAGTCTAATACATGACTACACTCAAAAGTCTAAAGCAAAAAGATAACTAGGCGAAGTTTCCCGCAGGAACATCCTCGTAAAGCAAAGCCGGGTCCTCGGCAGTAACTCCATAATATGTGTCGCAGAGTAACTCCTCCTCAGTAAGGACACCTACAACGTTATCCTGTCAGGACGGGAGCAAGTACTGAATCTAACAAACTAGCATATGAAACATAGAAATGAACATAAGAGGAATGACTGGAAACATGGCATCACACAATCTATCATGGCAAGGACACATATGTTATAGAGACAGATGTATATGTAATGTTTAAAACTGTAGCAAGTACGTGATCGGTCAATAGATGTACAATGTACTATGGTACATGTAAATAAAATATACATACGTACAAGTTAACAAGCATAGGTGTACATCCGTACAGAAATGCGGGATAATGGCCTGCGGCAAGGTATGCATATAAAATACGACCTCGCTCGCTACTATAGGGGGGTCATGATCACGTACTCAACTGTCAGTCTCCCCATAACCCATATTCTAATCATGTGAGAGATACATAAAAACTATTCTAAGCATGGTAGTAATGGAAAGTACAATATGTGACATTTTAACTTGCTACCCCAAGGATCAACATTTAACATGGTTGGATTAGCAGTTCATTTATGTAACAGTATGTAAAGTTTGTAGAAAGTACTTGCCTCTAGCAAAGCAAAGCAAAGCAAGCTGCGATAAAAGTGCTATAGATGTCCGATAACTCGTTACTGTAGAAATAAATATATAAACTTAGTTTTTACAATAAGCTAAAACACTAGGACACTAATTTGTGCAACACGACTTGTGACTGGGCACCTAGCCAAAATGATGACTTTAGCATAGGAGACCAAAGTGGGGTGACACACTACTTTAACTAACTTTCTAGGGTCTTTACACTAGTGAGGGGTGAGGTTCAACACGGCTAAAACTCAAAATAACACAAAACGTTACAAGTCGTAATTAATCAATAAATAAATCAAATGATCATTATGTTTTAACAATTTTTGAGATAGACAAAAAGCTTATTTTTACTTAAAGTAAAGTACCAAAATGATCCTTGTTAATCATAGAAATTTATTATAATTTTCCTGGAATTTATTAACCAGTACAAGTATTTTATAAAAATCAGTTTTTCTAAGTATACAGAAAATGAGTTTTGGTTTCATATGCCAAACTAGTGGCAAAACTGTAATTTAAATACTATAAAAATTATACTAAATTAGATAAATTAACATAGTATCTAAATACTATTTTTCTAGAATTTTAACAGTACTTTAAGTATTTATAGAAATCCAAAAACAGCATTGCACAAAATTGAAATTAAATAATTAATTATCTGCGTATTTTGTCCATGTACATAATTTGAACCAAAGTTCAAATACAGAACCCAAGGCCATGAATCAAGTCCAATATGACTTGTACAAATCTTGAATGTGTGAAAACACATTTGGGCCCAAAAATCCATGCTAGGCTTGGACACCAAATGGTTGCAGTAATTTAAATATACTAAAATACAATTTGGTAAAAAGTGCAAAATAAATATTAATATTTTGATAAGGTAAAATTATGCATAGTGAATATATACATACATGTGTTAAAAGTACATATATATAAGAAAAATACTTAATTATAAAGTATATATATATATACAAATATTGTATACATATATATAATAGTATATATATAATAATATATATACATAGGAAAATATATACATATATACACATATGTACATAAATACATATATATACATATACATACATACATACATATTATAATAAAGTACTAAATATAACATATATATATATATATAAACATACAGTACATATATATATATATATAATACAGTATAATAATACATATATATATACAAATATATGTATATACATATATATATAAATATATATATAAATATATATAAATAACAGAAAAGAAAAGAAAAAGAAAAAGGAAAAGAAAAGAAAAAGAAATGGAAACAGCAGTAAGGGGGGGCTCGAACCCGAGCCAGAGAGCGCGCGGGGGGGGGGGGGGGGGGGGGGGTTTAAGTCGGGTCGGGCTGGCCAGGGGGTCAGCCCGAGGGTTGTGTTAGAGTTAGGGTTTAGGTTTATTTTATTTAGGTTAGGTTAATTAATACATAAAAAAATAATAAAGTCGATCATGTGTCCGGACAGTTAGGGACACAGGATTTTACGTGTCCGTGCTATGCACGACACGTACGAACACCAATTCACGTGTCCAAACACTGGACTAGTGTCCCCGTGTCCTGGCGAACCACGCACGTGGATTCGGGACATGGACGATACGAACTGAGCTCTGTTACTCACGTGTCCGGCGTCGAAGGGGGGATTTGAGGGTGCTGGCGGGCGGAGGAGCGGTCGGGACGGTGGCGCTCGGGTGGTGACGCGTTCGTCTTGGCCGGGCGCGTCGAATGGTGGTGGTCGAGGGCGACGACGTCAACTATGGAGGCTGGTCGGAGAAGTTCGTCGGAGCTAGGGTTTTAGGGCTTAGGGTTTAGGAAAAGGACGGGGCTGCGGTAGCTGTGGTGGATCGAAGTGGGGGTGGTCGAGCTGAGGGGGGTGAGGGGGTTTAAATAAGGGGTTGAGGCGGTCGGGGGCAGCCGAAAAGGGCGGGGGCAGGCCGTACTAGCGGTCGTCGGTCAGCGGAGTGGGTGAGGGGAGAGAGAGTGTGGTCGTGGGGGAGGGTAGTGTAGGTTAGCAACTAGGCCCCCATAGTTTTAGGTTTTACAGAAAGGCCCCAACAGTAGCTAAATGCAAAATAGAATTTGCATTCCGCATTTAAAACATTTAAAGTAATTACAAATCTACATTAAAACAATTCTAAAATTTACAAAATGATATTAAAATATTTAAATAAATTACAAAGTGATATTTTTAATATATAAAACTCATTTAAAAATCATTTAAAAATTCTAGAAAAATTCATAAAAATCTAAATAATTATTTTAAGGCTAAAATTGACACTAAAAATTAATTAGCACTAATTAAAATAAAATTTAAAAAATAGGGGCTTACAAGTCTTTCCTCCTTGAAAAATTTTGTCCTCGAAATTCACAAGGATTGAAGACCCTACAATACTCTAACATATCAAGCAATCCAACAATGACTAAGGCTATGATCGAAACTAACCTCTAAGGTATCAAGCGGGAATGGGTGGTTCCCTCGCAGCGGTTGGATCGAACAAGTAAGGGTATCTCTCCCTCATGTCCGACTCCCTCTCCCAAGTAGATTCACCTGGAGAGTGATGGCTCCAAACTACTCGTACTAAGGGTATAACCTTGTTTCTCAGCCTCTTCTCTCTCATGTCTAATATCTCTACTGGCTGCTCAGAAACTGTAAGGCTCGGTCCGACCTCCAACTCTGAATGATCTAGCACATGACTGGGGTCTGGAACATATCTCCTCAGCTGAGATACGTGAAAGACATCGTGAACTCCTGCTATATTGGGTGGAAGTGCAACCCTATAAGCTACCTCTCCAATCCTGCCAAGTATCTCGAACGGCCCGATGTATCTGGGGCTCAGCTTCCCTCCTCGTCCGAACCGGATCGTCCTTCTAGTAGGTGATATCTTCACTAGCACCATATCATCGTCTGCGAACTCCATCGGTCTGCGATTAGCATCAGCCCAGTATTTCTGCCTGTCCTGAGCTACTCAGAGCCTGTCTCTGATCATCCCGACTTTCTCTGCTGCATCCGTGATCATCTCTAGCCCAAGCATAACTCTGTCTCCGACATCATCCCAAAAGAGCGGTGTGCGGCATCGTCGTCCATAAAGCGCCTCGAAAGGAGACATACCGATACTGGCTTGGTAGCTGTTGTTGTATGAAAACTCTACCAAGTGCAGATGGCTCTCCCATGATCCTCCGAAGTCCAGCACGCAGGTCCTCAGTATATCCTCCAGTATCTGTATCGTCCTCTCAGACTGCCCATCTGTCTGCGGATGGTACGCCGTACTGAACTTGAGCCTACTGCCCAACTCCTCCTGCAAGCTCCTCCAGTAGTGGGATGTGAATCTGCTGTCTCTGTCTGACACGATGCTCACCGGCACTCCGTGTAGGTGAACTATCTGCTGCATGTATAGCTCCGCCAACTTCTCGGTAGAAAGCCCCACCTTGAAGGGTATGAAGTGCGCATACTTTGTCAGCCTGTCTACGATGACTCAAATGGCATCCTTCCCACCTTGGGAACGAGGAAGCCCTGAGACGAAGTCCATCGTAATATGTTCCCACTTCCACTCAGGAATGGGTAACGGCTGCAACAAACCAGCTGGCCTCTGGCGCTCCGCCTTGACCTGCTGGCAAACTAGGCATCTCGAGATAAAACGTGATACATCCCTCTTCATCCTGTGCCACCAAAGATGTTCCCGTAAGTCACGGTACATCTTGTTAGCACCAGGGTGAATAGAATATCTCGATCGGTGCGCCTCCTGCAAGACTGTCTCTACCAGCTCTTCCTTCGGCACGCACAATCGGCCGCCATGCCTCAGGGATCCATCCTCTGCTATAGTGAAGTCATCCAGCAATCCTGCTAATGCCTGGGCTCGAAGTCTGCGAAGGCTCTCATCTGTAGACTGTGCCTCCCTGATCTGCTCCATCAAATCTGACTGGATGTCAAACGCCATCATCTGTATCACTGATCCTGGCCGAACTAGCTCGATACCGAGCTTTTCCAGATCTTCCCGCAAATGTCGATCAATCATCAGGTACCATGCCATCGGATGCCTGCTCAGCGCATCGGCCACCACATTTGCCTTCCCGGGGTGATACTGTAAATCGATGTCGAAGTCTTTCATCATCTCCAACCATCGTCTTTGCCTCATGTTCAGCTCTTTCTACGTGAACACATACTTCAAGCTTTTGTGGTCAGTAAAGATCTCCAGACGCTCTCCGTATAAGTAATGTTTCCATAACTTGAGTGCAAAGATCACCGCAGCTAACTCTAGGTCATGGGTAGGATAATTCCTCTCATGAGTCCGCAATTGCCTAAATGCATAAGCAATCACTTTCCCATGCTGCTGTAGGATACATCCTAGCCCTTTTCCAGAAGCATCGCTGTAAATGGTGAAACCCCTAGAACCTGAAGGTAAAGTCAGAACTGGAGCGGTCGTCAGCCTCCTCTTCAGCTCCTCAAATGCTGCCTGGCAGTCCTCTTACCAGATGTACTCTGCGTCCTTCCGTGTCAGCTTCGTCATGGGTTCAGCTATCCTAGCAAAGTCCTGGACGAACTTTCTATAATAGCCTGCTAAACCCAGAAAGCTCCTGATCTCTGAAACTGACGTCGGAGCCTTCCATGTCTCAACTGCAGCAATCTTCTTGGGATCCACCGAGATTCCATCTCCAGTAACTACATGGCCGAGAAACTCCACTCGGTCTAAAAGAACTCGTACTTCGGCAATTTGGCAAACAATCTCTCCTGCCTCAGAATCCCCAAAACTATCCGTAAGTGCTCTGTATGCTCTTCTGGCGTCTTCGAGTATATCAGGATGTCGTCGATAAACACTACGACGAACTTATCCAGATACTGGTGAAATGTCTTATTCATCAAATTCATAAAGACAGCTGGCGCATTTGTGAGACCAAATGGCATCACCAGAAACTCGTACTGCCCGTACCTCGTGTTGAACGCCGTCTTCTGGATGTCTGCTGCCCTAACCTTCACCTGGTGGTACCCGGATCTCAAGTCTATCCTGAAAAACACCTTCGCCCCGCTCAACTGGTCGAACAAATCATCTATCCTGGGCAGAGGATATTTGTTCTTGATGGTGATGGCATTCAAGGCCCGGTAGTCAATACACAACCGGACTGTACCATCATTCTTAGGCACAAAGAGCACTGGCGCTCCCCATGGAGAAGCACTGGATCGAATGAAACCCTTTTTCAACAGGTCATCAATCTGCTCTTTCATCTCTACGGCCTCCTTGGGATTCACTCTATAGCAAGCCCGGGATACTGGTGATGAACCCGGCACTAAATCTATGGTGAACTCCACATCTCTGTCAGGCGGAAGCCCTGGAAGATCCTCTGGGAATACATCCATAAACTACCTAATGATAGGGTGTGGCGGTACTACATCCCCGACTGTCGTACAACAGTTCGGCTCTAGGCTGATCTCCGGCCCTGTCCTCCTGACACTGAATGATGTTGTGCCTGGGGGACTGAACAAAATACTACCCTCATGACAATCTATAGATGCATGGGCATAGCTAAGCCAGTCCATTCCCAATATGATATCATAACCGAGGAGTGGCATCACAATGAATAGTCCCCTAAACTCTCTCCCGGCTATAAGAATAGAACATCTATAGATAGATCTAATAGGCACTGGTCCTCCTCCCGTCATCACTCTACAAATCTTCGCAGTAGGTGTAGCTACTAGATGGTGTTTATGCATAAACTCTAATGATAGGAAGCTATGAGATGCACCAGAATCAAACAAACATAGAGCTAGAAAAGTATACAAATAAATATGACCTGTGATGACGTCAGCTAAGTAATCTGGCTCCGAAACCTGCCCCGGCTCCGGCTCAAGGGCTAGGATATAAGTCTTCCCCTGAGGTCCCTTCTGCTGCTGTAGATGCTGCCCAAACCTCTGCTGCTGATTCGGAAGCGGTCCTCTAGGCTTCGCTACTGGGCAGTCCCGAATCTGATGGATGGCAGACCCATAGACTAAGCACTGCTTCAACCTCTTCCTGCAAATGGAGCTGTCGTGTCCTGGTCTTCCGTAGAAAGAACATATAGCTCCCCTCTGTTGCTGCTGCTGATGCCGGGGTCCCGGGGCTCTAACTGGCGGGGTCGTGTAATGTGGTGTAGGGGGACGGTAAGTCTGCTAGGGCGGCGTCGGTGCTCTCTACTGGAAAGCCTGACGCTTGGACGGTCCCTCGAGGTATACAGAAGCCGGCCTCTTGCTAGACAGAAGACGCTCCTCAATGCTCCGGGCCAACTCTAGGCTCTGGTAGTAGTCAGTCGTACCGTTCGCCACTATAAGAATGCCAATGTCTGGAACTAGACCATGGCAAAACCTACGGGTCATCTCCTCTGGATCTGCAACCAGACTAGGAGCGAAACGGCTCAGGCGACTAAACTCTGCCGCATAGTCATCAACAGAACGGTTCTCCTGCTGGATGTTCTGGAATCGTAGCCCCATGGCTACTCTAACAGTGGTCGAGAAGAATTTCTTCTTGAACTGGGTCTTGAACTGATCCCAAGTGGCTCTCCCTCTCGTAAATAATGGCTCATTCCGGAACCAGACTCCTGCCAAGTCTATCAGCAGAAATCCCGCTGCCTCGACCTGGAGGTCATCCGGCATCCTAACTCCAAGAAGCTTCCTCTCTACTGAATCTAGCCAGTCATCTGCTACTACTATACCCTCAGTCCCTGAGAACTCCTTGGGATTCAGACCCATGAAGTCCTTGATCGTTCTCGCTCTCTGCCGTGGCTCTATAGGTGGTGGGACCACGGGACGTACCTCAGAACGCTCCATGCTCTGGCGGAGTAGGGTAGTCTGCTCCTGATGGGTTGTTAGGAACACCTGAATCAGAGTGAGCAGCTGGTTTTCGTCGAGTGTGACGGAAGCCTGGGTGGGTATAGTGATAGGGGGTGGTAGAAGTATCGGGGCCTGCTGGGACTGTGATGTGGAAGGTGGTGGAGGCATCTGGGTCTGTGGATCTGTGGAGTGGAGGAATGTGGTAGGTGGAGGTGGGGGTGTATCAGTCAACTGGTCAGCTTACTGGATATGGTGTGCGCCATTCTCAGGTGTGACGTACTGGGATGAACGAGTAAGCACCATCTAATTACAATAAAAAGGACTTATAAGGATTTGTTTAAAGTAAGCAATCATAGGCAAGAAAATCTAATTATAATAGCAAGCATGTGATATTTTTCTATGTTGCAATCCTAGCATTCCTCTAGGTGTTCTAAGCGTCATTCCTAATGTTGTCTAATTACCTTAAGTTTCTAATTGCAGGCATGCTTGGTACAATAACGTAACCAAACAATTTAGTCTAGGACCTGCATGGGCCACCACTAAAAACATGTCACGACCCGTTATCCAAATTGTTGGGCCGGGCCGAGTCATGTCCAGCCTGTGTTTGGGATAAAACGCAGTAAGCTGTTCTAGAGATAACAAGATAAGACTAAATGTGCTAACAGTTCTATAAGTGAACAAAAGTCATAAATGCTCCAAACACAAAAGTCGCCTCATAATAGTAAAATGTCCAAGTACAAGTCTGAAATGTAAAACTGGTTACATGTCCAGTTACAAAACACGTAGTCTAATACATGACTACACTCAAAAGTCTAAAGCAGAAAGATAACTAGGCGAGGTTCCCCGCAGGAACATCCTCGTAAAGCAAAGCCGGGTCCTCGGCAGTAACTCCATAATATGTGTCGCAGAGTAACTCCTCCTCAGTAAGGACACCTACAACGTTATCCTGTCAGGATGGGAGCAAGTACTGAATCTAACAAACTAGCATATGAAACATGGAAATGAACATAAGAGGAATGACTGGAAACATGGCATCACACAATCTATCATGGCAAGGACACATATGTCATAGAGACAGATGTATATGTAATGTTTAAAATTGTAGCAAGTACGTGATCGGTCAATAGATGTACAATGTACTGTGGTACATGTAAATAAAATGTACATTTGTACAAGTTAACAAGCATAGGTGTACATCCGTACAGAAATACGGGATAATGGCCTGCAACAAGGTATGCATATAAAATGCGACCTCGCTAGCTACTATAGGGGGGTCATGATCACGTACTCAACTGTCAGTTTCCCCACAACCCATATTCTAATCATGTGAGAGATACATGAAAACTATTTTAAGCATGGTAGTAATGGAAAGTACAACATGTGACATTTTAACTTGCTACCCCAAGGATCAGCATTTAACATGGTTGGATTAGCAGTTCATTTATGTAACAGTATGTAAAGTTTGTAGAAAGTACTTGCCTCTAGCAAAGCAAAGCAAAGCAAAGCAAGCTGCGATAAAAGTGCTATAGATGTCCGGTAACTCGTCACTGTAGAAATAAATATATAAACTTAGTTTTTACACTAAGCTAAAATACTAGGACACTAATTTGTGCAACACGACTTGTGACTGGGCACCTAGCCAAAATGATGACTTTAGCATAGGAGACCAAAGTGGGGTGACACACTACTTTAACTAACTTTCTAGGGTCTTTACACTAGTGAGGGGTGAGGTTCAACACGGCTAAAACTCAAAATAACACAAAAAGTTACAAGTCGTAATTAATCAATAAATAAATCAAATGATCATTGTGTTTTAACAATTTTTGAGATAGACAAAAAGCTTATTTTTACTTAAAGTAAAGTACCAAAATGATCCTTGTTAATCATAGAAATTTATTATAATTTTCCTAGAATTTATTAACCAGTACAAGTATTTTATAAAAATCAGTTTTCCTAAGTATACAGAAAATGATTTTTGGTTTCATATGCCAAACTAGTGGCAAAACTATAATTTAAATACTATAAAAATTATACTAAATTAGCTAAATTAACATAGTATCTAAATACTATTTTTCCAGAATTTTAACAGTACTTTAAGTATTTATAGAAATCCAAAAACAGTATTGCACACAATTGAAATTAAATAATTAATTATCTGCGTATTTTGTCCATGTACATAATTTGAACCAAAGTTCAAATACAGGACCCAAGGCCATGAATCAAGTCCAATATAACTTGTACAGGTCTTGAATGTATGAAAACATATTTGGGCCCAAAAACCCATGCTAGGCTTGGACACCAAATGGTTGCAGTAATTTAAATATACTAAAATACAATTCGGTAAAAAGTGCAAAATAAATATTAATATTTTGATAAGGTAAAATTATGCATAGTGAATATATACATACATGTGTTAAAAGTACATATATATAAGAAAAATACTTAATTATAAAGTATATATATATATATACAAATATTGTATACATATATATAATAGTATATATAATAATATATATACATAGGAAAATATATATATGTACATAAATACATATATATACATATACATACATACATATTATAATAAAGTACTAAATATAACATATATATATATATAAATACAGTACATATATATATAATACAGTATAATAATACATATATATATATATACAAATATATGTATATACATATATATATATATATAAATATATATAAATAACAGAAAAGAAAAGAAAAAGAAAAAAGAAAAGAAAAAGAAATGGAAACAGCAGTAAGGGGGGCTCGAACCCGAGCCAGAGAGCGCACGGGGGGGGGGGGGGGGGTTTAAGTCGGGTCGGGCTGGCCAGGGGGTCAGTCCGACGGTTGTGTTAGAGTTAGGATTTAGGTTTATTTTATTTAGGTTAGGTTAATTAATACATAAAAAAATAATAAAGTCGATCCTGTGTCCGGACAGTTAGGGACACAGGATTTTACGTGTCCGTGCTATGTACGACACGCACGAACACCAATTTACGTGTCCAAACACTGGACTAGTGTCCCCGTGTCCTGGCGAACCACGCACGTGGATTCGGGACACGGACGACACGAACTGAGCTCTGTTACTCACGTGTCCGGCATCGAAGGGGGAATTTGAGGGTGCTGGCGGGCGGAGGAGCGGTCGGGACGGTGGCGCTCGGGTGGCGACGCGTTCGTCTTGGCCGGGCGCGTCGAATGGTGGTGGTCGAGGACGACGACGTCAACTGTGGAGGCTGGTCGGGGAAGTTCGTCAGAGCTAGGGTTTTAGGGCTTAGGGTTTGGGGAAAGGACGGGGCTGCGGTGGCTGTGGTGGGTCGAAGTGGGGGTGGTCGAGCTGAGGGGGGTGAGGGGGTTTAAATAAGGGGTTGAGGCGGTCGGGGGGCAGCCGGAAAGGGCGGGGGCAGGCCGTACTGGCGGTCGTCGGTCAGCGGAGAGGGTGAGGGGAGAGAGAGTGTGGTCGTGGGGGGGGGGGGGGTAGTGTAGGTTAGCAACTAGGCCCCCATAGTTTTAGGTTTTACAGAAAGGCCCCAACAGTAGCTAAATGCAAAATAGAATTTGCATTCCGCATTTAAAATATTTAAAGTAATTGCAAATCTACATTAAAACAATTCTAAAATTTATAAAATGATATTTAAATATTTAAATAAATTACAAAGTGATATTTTTAATATATAAAACTCATTTAAAAATCATTTAAAAATTCTAGAAAAATTCCTAAAAATCTAAATAATTATTTTAAGGCTAAAATTGACACTAAAAATTAATTAGTACTAATTAAAATAAAATTTGAAAAATAGGGGCTTACACTTTCCTAGGACATGACACGTACCGCTGGTACTTTTACGATCTACTTTGCATTCTGCAAAATCTGTATCCGAGTAACCTATCAGGTCAAAGGATTTGGTTTTAGGATACCACAAACCGACTGTAGAAGTTTCCTTAAGATATCGAAAGATACGCTTAACGGCACTTAGGTGTGATTCCTTAGAATTTGCCTGGTATCGTGCACAGATGCAAACACTGAACATAATATCAGCGCGACTAGCAGTTAAATATAATAAGCTACCAATCATACCTCGATACTTACGCTGGTCGATAGGTTTGCCACTTTCATCCGTGTCAAACTTTGTAGATATAGCCATTGGAGTTCCGATTGGCTTTACATTTTTGAAGTTATACTTTTTCAGTATGTTCTTCGTATATTTGGCTTGATTGATGAATGTTCCCTTTGAGTATTGTTTGATCTGGAGTCCTAGGAAGAAGTTCAGCTCTCTCATCATACACATCTCAAATTCACTCTGCATACACTTAGCAAACTCTTGACAAAGTTTTTCATTAGTAGAACCGAATATGATGTCATCAACGTATATTTGCACAAGAAGAATATCATCATCTAAAGATTTGATAAACAAAGTTGTATCAACTTTTTCTTTTGAAAAACCATTATCAAGTAAGAAGGTACTTAGGCGTTCATACCAAGCACGAGGTGCCTGTTTGAGTCCATAGAGTGCTTTCTTAAGCTTGAAGACGTGATCAAGTTTTTAAAAATCTTCAAATCCAGGGGGTTGTTTCACAAATACTTCTTCTTTCAGAAATCCGTTTAAAAATGCACTTTTCACGTCCATTTGAAATAATCTAAAATATTAAAATATGCAAATACACAAAACATGCGCATAGCTTCTAGTCTAGCAACAGGAGCATATGTCTCGTCAGAATCAATACCTTCTTCTTGATTATAATCTTGTGCCACTAGACGTGCTTTGTTGCGTAGAACTTGTCCATCTTCACTTAGTTTATTTCGGAACACCCATTTGGTACCAATTATTGATTGACCAATAGGTTTAGGAACGAGTTCCTAAACTTGGTTTCTCTCAAATTGATTAAGTTCCTCTTGCATGACATTAATCCAAAACTCATCATTAAAAGCATCTTCTACATTCTTAGGTTCTATTTGTGAAATAAAAGCTACATTTGCTGCTATTTCAGAATCTCTAAGAGAAGAGCGTATACTTGCACCTTTTGATACATTACCTGTCACGCCCCAGAACCAGAATACTGGAGAGAGGGGGCGTACATAGCCAGCTACGTATATTGAAGTGCAACCCACCTCGCTATACGGTCACGGCTGTCTAGATACATGAGGGTTTAACTACAAGCCATCAGTCCCCTATGGTCATAAACAAGCCTATTGTCTCAATCTCAAGCAAGTAATATAGTTACAAGATGTCAGAGCACCAAATATACAATAGTAAGGCGTCTCATACATTATATATTCGGATGATCATGAAGCTAGTCGTACAAAATGTCAAGACTAGCAAGAGTTTCAGTCATACATGATCAACCCTAGGATTTGTCAATCATGTTACAGCCTGTAGGCAGACAGTAAATAAAGGTGCAATACGAGCTAACACGTGCTCGCCGGCTAAACGCCTCAAAAGAATAATTTTACAATAAAGTGGGAGGACAAAAGAAACCCACTCGTTGCCAGGGTTACGCCTGGTGGTCACCATCTGGCTGGAAGACAGGTGGATCCTCTGGAGCTGCTCCGATATCTGGCCACACAAAACCAGCTGGATCAGACCCCAGAAAGAGCAAGTGCCACAAAGGAGGCTTCACTTAGGAACTAAAACCAGCATATCACAATAGAATATTAAAGATAATAAATAAAGAACTGATAATAATAGAGATAACAACAGTAAACAGAGTACGAGAAAACCATTCAAGTAGCCAGGTCACAACCCTTAACCCAAACAAGGACTGGGTTGTTACCCTTCACCTGAATAGGAACCCATCTCAAATACTATTGGTAAGGTAACAAGATAATAAACGAAGAGAGGACACGTAACTGCTCCGGGAGCCAGGTTACAACCCTTAAACCAAACAAGGACCGGGGTTGTAACCCTTCGCTTGAACCGAACTGGACCCCTGATCTTTATTGTTAAGGCCAGTATAAATAATCATGACATTTGAAGTAAGATAAAACATGACGAGCATGGCCTGGGGTTACTATAATACAATAAACAAAGAGAGGACACAGAACTGCTCCAGGAGCCAGGTTACAACATTTAAACCAAACAAGGACCGGAGTTGTAACCCTTCGCCTGAACAGAACTGGACCTCCGATCGTTATTGTTAAGGCAAGCATCAATAATCATGTCATGTCACAATCTTGTACAGGATCAGGACAAGACTAAGCTGAGCTAGATTCCATCCAATTAATCACGGCCAAACAAAGAGTACGGCTTGATACTTTAACTAACTAGGGTTATCACAGGCCTAGTTACTAGCAAGATGCAATGAGATTAACCCAACAGCCACAAGCCCTGCAGACCGTCCAGTTATCCAGGTCTAATGTCCGTTTATGAGGAATGCAACACGTCACTGTGTGCTGGAAATGTGCCCTACTCGTCAGTAGGCTACAAGTCCACTTAATGCGCCCAGATAACGGGATTGCCTGTAGCTGGGAATCTCTTCATGTCTACTGAATTATCCTAGTTTATTAGCCTTAGTCAATTACTGTAGGTATCCCTGACCGTGGTACTCAGGGATCCCTATCCTAGACATGATGCAAGACAGTACAGGTTTATTTGTACAAACACAATCGCCCACGGTGTCCAGGTCTTTCATACTTGTCATGTCAGGCTAGCTGTCATAACAGCATGTCGAGATATATCATGTCAGTTTACTTGTCAAGAGTGCGCCACAGCGGGCCACTATCATTTTCTATTCTTACATTATCATGAATGAGAGAAATTTGCACAAAATAACTAGTGACATATTCTTGAAGCCAAGGTAAAGATCTACAACTTTCATGTTTTGAGTTTTTCAAGATTTTAGCTACAAAACAGCTCAAAGAAGCAAAAACAGTCATTTGGAGCACGTTGCGCGCGGGAGCACGACAGAGAAGTGCGCGGGCGCGTGGCACGCAAGTTACGCATTGCACGCGGGCAAAATCGCCCACGGTGCATGTTGCACGCAAGCGCGGCGCGCGGGCGCGCGGCAGCGTAGTGCGCGAGCGCGCGGCACGCAAGTCACGTATTGCGCGCGGGCAAAATCATCCACGGCACACGTTGTGCGCGGCGCACGACACACGGCAGCGAAGTGCACGGGCGCGCGGCGTACAAGTCACGCATTGCGCACGGGCAAAATCGCCCACGACACACGTTGCGCGCAAGCACGGCGCGCGGGCGCACGACCCGCAAGTCACGTATTGCGCGCGGGAAAAATTGCCCACGGTGCACGTTGCACGCAAGCACGGTGTGCGACACGCGACAGCGAATACACTGCGCGCGGTACTGGTCATCGTCCCAACAGCACCAAAAGGTGTGGGAAATCCATGAACAAGAAATTGGCATAACTTTCTCATACGAAGTCGAAATCAAGCGGTTCAAAAGCGAAAATTGGGTAGAATTGAATTTCCTACAACATGGAACTATTAAATTTTGAAAATAACCAAGTTTTAGAGATCAAAACTAAGAAAAACCAAAAATGTTACAAGCTTAGATCTACAAGAAACCATCCATCAAATCCAAAAATGTCAAGTTCTAAAGAGGCTTAGAATGAAGTAAGGAAGGGAATGGAACAATAAAACTTAAGATCCATCATGAAACAAGTTGCACTTGCCTAGGCTTGGTAGGTGGGAGGAGTAAATTAAGAAGATGAAGAAGTAAATGCAAAATAATGGAGAAGAGAGAAGGAGTTAACTTATATAGCAACCCCTCTCACCTCAACCCAAAATAAACTGAACCAAGCCAAGCCGTCATGTTGAACCAAGTTGAACCAATCAAGTCAAGATTTAAACCAAGACTAAGCTAAGCAAGATAAGTAAAAATACGGGCCACCTGACAATTGTCAGAAATCCGTATACGTATCCTGAAAATACGTATAACGGGAAACGGGAGTGACATCACCTATAATGAGTGTCTCTGGATGATCTGGTAAGAACTTTAATGATTCCAATTTATGAGTCAGATCTTCCACATGACTCTTATCGGTTCTTCCTTGTACACCTTCATCATCACTGTCGTTAGATCTGTGACTATTGAGCTCATCAAAAGTAACGTTAATAGATTCTTCAACAATCATAGATCTTTTATTGAAAATTCTATATCTCTTACTCTTAGATGCATATCCGAAAAATATTTCTTCATCTGCTTTAGAGTCGAACTTACCCAAGTTGTCCTTGGTGTTCAGGATAAAACAACGACATCCAAAAACTTTAAAGTAGAAAATATTTGGAATCCTTCCGAACCAAAGTTCATAAGGTGCTTTCTTCGAGATGGGTCGAATTAACACCCTATTCAAAATATGACAGGCTGTGCTAACAGTTTCTGCCAAAAAATATTTAGGAAGATTAGGCTGATTCAGCATGACTCTAGCCATCTCGCTTAGAGTACGATTCTTCCGCTCCACAACACCATTCTGTTGAGGAGTTCTAGGACAAGAAAATTCGTGGTAGTATCCACTATCATCACAAACTTTTTGAAATCAGTACTTACGAATTCGCCACCATGATCACTTCGAATACGAGTAATCATGAAGCCTTTTTTATTTTGTACCTTTTTACAAAATAATTGAAATTCAAAAATAGTATCACTTTTGTTTGATATAAAGTAAACCCAAGTAAAACGAGAGAAACCATCAACAATAACAAATGCATAGAGCTTACCGTCAAGACTATCGACTCTACTAGGACCAAATAAATCTATATGTATCAACTGTAAAGGTCTAGAAGAACTTACAACCTTGATGGATTTAAATGTAGACCTATGTGCTCTGTTCTTTTCACAGTCAGCACATACCATATCTCTCTGAACGATATCTCAGGGAGTCCTTTTACCAGCTTCTTAGTGCTCAGTCGTGAGATAGTGTCCATATTAGCATGTCCTAGTCTCATATGCCATAGCCAGCTTTCATCTAGGTTAGCTACTAGGCATCTTCCTGCATTATTAGTACTCTCCAGAAAGAAAACATAAATATTGTCTTCTCTAATTCTTCATATACGGGATTACCAGATGACATATCATATATGGTACATTTGTCTTTTATAAAGTTGATACCATAACCATTATCAGCCAAGTGACTTATGCTTAATAGGTTATGTTTCAATTCTGTAACTAGACAAACGTCTTTTATTACAGGATAAGGAGATATACCAACAGTGCCATTTTTAATGATATTACCTTCCAGATTGTTTTGAAGGAGACATATCCTTTTTTTTTCATCGATAGCGTGGCGAACAAAGATGCATCACCAGTCATGTGCCGCGAACATCCGCTATCGAGGATCTACTTGCTTTTAGCATAAGAGGGTTGAGGGTCCACCTACAAAACAAGTAGATGAATCCTTTGGTACCCATTTACTGAAGGGTCCATTTTGATTAGTCTTAGGTCTCCAAAATAATGTGTGATTGTCAACAAGTTTTCTTGCTAAACAATACTGTGATATGTGTCCATGAGTACCACAGTATGTGCAAGTAATTTTTGAAAACATGTTAGTGTAATCTGTATTGACATGCGTATGTGGTTTCTTTGAAAACCTATAAGTGAAAGCATGGTGATGTTCGTGTTTCTTACGTGCTTTCTGTGTTTTAGTCCTCTTAGGTGTATGCTTAGCATTAGGACTAAACTTAGGTTGTGTCACAGATATTGCCTGTTTGCCTAACTTGATTTCTAACTTTTTAGAAACCGTATAAGACTTCATATTTAGCAGTCATATCTATGAGTCTTTGTTCTGTGACTAAGTGCTTCTTCTTCTCTATGTCATATAACTCTTATATTTTGACATAGTCTATTTCTTTCTTTTCAATTTTGAGTACAGCCTCATGACAGTCTACTTTAAGCTTGGCTATCTCTTTCGTGTTACTGGTAGTAGACGTCTCTTTAATGTCTTCAATGAGACTGGATAGTCTAGCTATTTTGGTTGTGTATGCCTTAACCTCTTTTTGAGATTGCTTATACTTGTCAAGTACATTTTTGTGTTCTTCAAGTAGTTCGCTGAAGGCATTTTCTAATTCATCGAAAGTAAAATCGTCATACAAAGGGTTTGAGGATACCTTATCAAAAGTCATAAGACAGACATTACAATTTTTGCAGGGTCTGTCTTCTTTTTCTGTATCACCGGCATCGCTTTCATGCCTGATACTTGTATTTGCATACTTTCGACTAGTTGTTGCTTTTCTGCTTGGATCTTGATCTATCTTATGGACTTTTCTTTGAAGTTGGACAGTCCTTCTTCATATGCCCTAATTCTTGCATCCAAAGCATATCGTTTCATCTTTATTACTTTCTTGGATATCTTCTTTCTTCTGTTTGATTTTTCAAACTTTAGGAATTTTCTGAAGTTCTTCACAAGTAGGGCTTGTTCATCACCACTTGATGATTCTTTCTCAGAATCATTGCATGTTGATTTTCTGGCTTGAGCTTTAAAGGCGATAGATTTTTCCTTTGGGGTTGCTTCTTCAAACTCTTGCAGATCAAGCTCATGGGTCATGAGCTTGTCCATCAGTATTTCAGAGACATGGTGGTGAGATCGTTTCCTTCAATGATTGTTGTTGCCTTTGGGTTCCAGTTCTTGGTTAGAGCCCGTAGCATTTTTCTAATCTTCTCGTGATTACTGTAATCCTTACCAAGAGATTGCAAAAGATTAGTAATATCAAGGAAACGAGTGAACATCTGTATAATTGACTCACCAGATTTTATTTTAAAAGCTTCATATTCCTGTGTTAGTCTGCTGATTTTGGATTCCTTCACTTGGAAAGTACCTTCATGAGTTACCTCAAGAAGTTTCCAAATTATGAGACGTCTTACAGGTTGAAACTCTGTTGAACTCCGTTTTATCAATTGCACAGAACAGTACGTTGATGGCACGAGCATCTAGACTAGCCTTTGCTTTTTTAACCTCTGTATATTTGTCATGAGGCTTGTCTACAAGCACGCCATCAACTACTGTAGGTGACGGTTTCTTATAACCGTCAACTACTATAGACCAAAGATCAAAGTCAACAGACTTTAAAAAGAATGTCATTCATGTTTTCCAGTAGGTATAGTTGTACCATCAAATAGTAGGGGTCTATTTGTGTATTGCCCTTCACCGTTGAATATTGATTTCATGAATACCATATACTCTCTGAGGTTTGTTATATTATAATATAACCTACTCTGACACCAATTGTAGGACCATTGAGCACCTCTATAGGGGGTGAATAGATACGAGTGCAGTGGAAAAAATAATCACCAATTTAAAATTAAAAATAATTAATTATGGCAGTGAATAAGACAGTAAATAAATATAGCAAGAGATAGAAAATCAAACTCAGTGACACAACGATGTATACTGGTATTCCTCTGAGAGGACTAATCCAGTTTCGAGTACTCTTGCTCGATGTTAATCCACTAAGGCACAAGCTAATTGAGAGCTTGAATCTCTTTCAACATCGTGCTTGGTGACAAGTGCACGATAGACTTCACAACACTGTGCTTGGCGACGAGCGCACGACCGGCTCCACAACAGAGATAGTTCTGAACTTTGAATAACTTCTTTACAACTCTTGAGAACCAAAAGACTCTAGATCAAATAGATATTACTGGCTTTTGGCTAAGAGATGTGCAGGTGAAATATGAAAGCTTTTGATCAACTGAAAACACTTATTAAAGAGAGAAAGAAGATGAATTGATTTAGTGATTTGGAATGACAAATTCTCTTCTATTTATAGGTGTTTTCGAGGACTGAACTCGGACAGAATTCGGGCAGAGTTCTGATACAAAGATTTCGTAAACGAACGTTGCATGCAGATTTGGAGGCAACAAATATTTAAATTCAAACTGACCGAACTCGGACCGAACTCGGCTTGAGTTCTGTCTCAGTATAAATGTAAAATATTTGTTTGCAGAAGGTAAATGATATTTTTGGTAGGTAGACTTTGGATGGGTAGGCTGTATAGGAGAGTGGAGTATGATTAACCTAAGCTAGTAGTATCCAGTCGATCTTTAATTTATATCCTAAACTCAATAAAGATAAATACATAATAAATTATGAAATGACTCGGACTGATTCCAATAAAAATGAGCTTCAGAATGATGAATCGCATGCTTGCTGATGTAGTCGTACGCTTTTTGATATTAATTTCACTAGACCTGAAATGATTAGCAGCAGTTCGTATATTTGTGCATTAACTTAAGTTAGTGTCGATTATTAAAATGGGTGTGACCATGGAGTGGGCCAACAAAGATTTACTATAAAGTGACATAAACAATAAAGCTTGTTTATCAAAAATTAGAGTTTAGAAATCGATTTTTTTACTTTGAAGTTAACGAGGAAGTAAGAAATTGTCATTTCTACTTCGCACGTTTGGTTGAATTTCTTTTCCTCCCTACTTTAAGACTTACCAAATCCTAAGAAGTATAAAAAATTGTACTTTACAACACGAACACGAACAAACATGAGCTCATGGGAGCCCACGACGAACTTTCAAATTGACCCCCATTAATGCTTAAAAAATATGAGAACTAAAATAAAAATAAATAGAAACAAATAATATTGTTGTCACCAAGAACTAAATCAAATACCATTAGGCCTAGTTTGGTCGACAGAATTATGGGGTTGGAAAATAAAAAGTCATCCATTTCCTATGTTTGGATGTCAAATGAATGTATGACTAAGGAAAGATAATTTCTATAGGAAAGAAAAATAAGAAAAAAAAGTGATTCCGCCATCCAACCAAGGATACTTTTCCGCTATAGGAAAATCATTTTTCCTTCTAATTTTATTGTCCTCTCCAAAATACTGGAAAAGAAAATGGATGCAAATTCCAATTTCCCAAAAAAAAGGAAAAGAACAAGGCATTGAGTACCTTTAACGTTAACCAAATAAGGCCTTAAACTACATGTCTAACATGATAACAAGTACACCCCAACTTTTTGTTAAAGATTGTCCATGATACATTCATATTTGTGTTTTTTAATCGAAAATTTTCACCTGAAGCATAAAAATTTCATAAAATTATACCCAATGCACTAATTTTGGAAAATTTTCAGATCGAGCACACCGAAGGGTGTTCTACCGCAAAAAAAATATACGTTACCTGACTCCGTTAGCTGACAGAACAGCCCGAAAAAACATAACAATGAGAACGCCCTTGGGAAAGGCGTTCCCTAAGAGGAAACGTCCTTCTTAAGGGCATTCTTTGCTGACATGTCCCGTCCCTCGTCGCCATGTTGCTCTTTTTGGTGGGGGAGGGGACCGCTTCCTTCATTTGTCCGCTACTTTTGAGGCTGCAGCTGCTGCCTTTGACTGAGTGTGGATGGAATGTTGTGTGTGTCGGTAGAGTTTTGTAAGGAGTAAAGGATGCAGCCTTTGACTGCATTGGGTGGAGGTGCGGGTGGAGT